>CM042016.1:71115881-71715881 GCA_023525715.1 Cichorium intybus | reverse complement strand
AGGTCTCCTGGTTCACTGGTTCAAGTCAACTTATTACATCACAAAAGTTATATATATATTATTATTAAGTATTAAGCAAATCTTATTGCTCATAAGCAGATACTTACTTAATGGCGAACCATTACAAAGATAAACACATAGTTTCCTAACAATCAATCTTCTCTTACACTCAGCAGTTTAACTACCCTATAGGTCTGCAACTTATCTTAGGATCTTAGGTTCAACAACCTATCTTACGATACATCCTATAGAAACACTTATTTTCTTACTTACAGTCTTATCTTAAGTCTGTAGTCTTACTTCATCCTCACACAGTTTAAGCCTAGGATCGAGTCTCGACACGTAATTCGCTAAAACTATGGCTCTGATACCAAATTGTAACACCCCATCTTTCAATACACCTTAAATGGTGAAAATTGTTTATAAAACATGTTGAATTCAAAATTTTGTTCTTTCAAAAACTTTTCTTTTAGTTTTTAAATCATCATTTGACACATTTGGTTCCAATCAAAACAATAAGTCTAAAAGCAATTAAACAACTTTGGGGGGTTACAAACTCATATCAACACAACCAGAGTAAAGACTTTAAACGTGTCAGAGCTATGTCCCGTATTAATCTAATTTTGCTACCGAAAAACCGACATGGCCTTTGGGTATATGGACAAATCCATACTGACCCGACTCAATAAAACAATTCAAATCAATACGGGACATAACACCACTTTATTATACCACAACAAGGGAATTGCTTGGGACATCTCTATCTTCTGGATGTCCTTTGTATCTACGTTCCTCATCTCATCTTTCTAAGTCTCTTCCTTCTATCGTCTGCTAACAATCCCCCTGTTCCTGAGTACATAGCATTTAAAAACAAAGAATACGTAAGACATAAATGCCTCGTGAGATACATGGGTTTTAGACTCGATGAGTTTAAATCCATTTGAATATCATTTGCTATTAGCAAATAAAGAAAACTTTTCCCTTCTTTTCAAAACCTGCAAACTCCACTATTATGCCAAAACAATAAAAAAAAGTCCATTGCTATAATCATTAAAATAGGAATTATTCTTATCATTCAAACAAAAGCTCATTGTTAAAACTTCAAGTACTTTAGCTTAAAATGTGAAGAATTCAAATTCCTCATAAGCAAAAAGAATTCAATACTTTCTTAACAACATATACCAACTGTAATTCATTATTAACTTATTATCATTTAGCTTTATACGGGTTTCCCCGTATCCCTTTCCCTCCCCGGAATAGAACCAATCTATCCGTGAGGGCGTGCAGTTCCCTTTCCCTTCATGGAGTAGAACAAATCTATCCATAAGGGCGTGCTGAGACAACTACTTCACGGCGGGAGGTACCTTCCCAGTAGTGTCTTTTGACCTCCCCTCATTAGGGTGAGATCCTTGTCCGGACGTCTTTCTCATTTCTTTCATTTAGTTCATATTTCATTTATCATTTCATTACATGTTGGTCTCGATCATAAACATCATTCAATCATATAGAAATCATCACAACCTTTGCATAAAACAACTTTCAAAATTTTAAACGTTATAATCATTTGCAAACCATTTTGATCATTCAACATAAATCAATACTTTATAATTCAATCTTTAAAAACCACTTCGAAAACCATTATTCATGAAACAATTCACATAACTTTTGAAAATCATTTGTCAAACTATTAATCATAAAACATTTAGCACAAAGATAAAACTTGTTGCTATGTACCCAGAAAATTCCTCATGTACTCACCTTGGCTAGTTAGAGAATTCTAACTAGGGTTACTCCATTCCGTTGTCCCTTCCATTCCATGAACTTTACTCCTTAATTACCAAAGGAGTTCATTAACATTTTATTAAAACATTTAGGTCTTAACAACATTTAAAGACCACTTAACCCATGTCCTCCTATACTCATTTTTATGTTTTCACACTATATTAAACATATACTAAAGGTTAGGGGATCAAACTACTCAATTAGGGTCATAATGGAAGTGAATTATAAGAGTCCAGGTCACACGGGTCGTGTAGGAATCACACGGGGTCGTGTAAGGCTTCCAAGATGTCTAACCTACTGCCTCATTTCACACGGGGTCGTGCCAGATTCACACGGGTCGTGTAGAATCCTGCAGCCCCATTTTCAGCTCCCAGTTTTTGTTCGTTTTTTGTAGTTTTAGTCAATTTCTTGGTTCCATTTGTTTCCAAACATAACAAAACTTTACCAATAGGTTCTATTAACCTTATAACATGTTAAGAACATATTTTTAATCTCATTAAGTCTTATTTAGTTCATGACTTAATGGTTAAGACCATATGATGTCACAAGAGCTCTAAGGAAGCTCATATGCACATCAACTCAAATTTTAAAGTCTAGTTTTGTTCATTTTCTATCCATACACTTATATAACCAATGGATGACTTAATTTAAGGTTTTTACAACCCAAAACATACTTTGTTAATTACAAATTCATGATTTTTACTAACCATTTCCATGGGTTTCATTCATGGAATCACCAATTCCATTCCACCCTTCAAATTTCAGTTTTTATTCAAACTTCCATTTTATTAATTGAAATTTTTAGGAAACCACTTCCAATGGTTTATTCATACATCATTTATGACTCTTTATAACCTACTATTTATGTCAAATTAACACTTTGATCATAAACACCAAATTCTAGGGTTCATGAGAATCAAACTCATCAAATCATGATTCCAACCTATCCATATGTTGGATAGTGATCATAAGGTGACTAGAACATCATCTAACTACTTGGAATCACAAGAATTACTCCTCCTCCAACATATGAGATTCGACCATGAAACCCCCAAATGAAATTTCTAGGGTTCTTGAGCTAAGAGTCAAAACCATGCTTCAACATCATCCATGGGTTGGATTGTGCATCATAGTTGATTAAAACATGAACTAAAGGATGGATTGTGCATCATAGTTGATTAAAACATGAACTAGTAAACTTAGTTCTTCAAATTCCACTTAAAATCTTGAAGAACATCAAGAATCGCCTTCTCTCCCTCTCTTCCCGCTGCATTCACGTTCTAGTGAATGAAATGGGAGTGTTCCCATCTTTTTATACTCCCTTAGTTTCAAGAAATGACCCTTTGGTCCCTCTATTTTCATATTTTTCACCTAACGTACAAAACTTACTTAAATTCTTGAAACTTCTAAGTTTTATAGTTTTGCCCCACTTATAAACTTGTTTTACACATTAAAAACATTCTAACACATAAAAATCTCGTTATGAGGTTAAATATTTCAAAATGACGAAAATGCCCTTTTTGGTCATTTTGCACTTTTCACTCACTTTTACCTTTTCAGTATTCATACTTCATACTTATAACTATAATATAGTTCATATACTTCATCCTTAATGAAAATATGATTGTTTTCATTTTATAATAGTAATTGAAAATTACCAAAATACCCTTTTGCTCAAACTATGAATAATTACTATTAATTATTCCTTTACTTCTTACTTTCCATTTGGACATATCTTTGGGTCGAATTTCCATAGATTAAAATTTTAGGTTGTTACAGTCTCTTTTACTTATTTCATTATCATACTGTAATTGGGTTGAAACAATACCGTTTGAACAATGTAACTTTCCAATTATAATGTATGATGATTGTTATCTACTTATGTTTCAATGTATGCAATGGTTGTGATGCTATGTCCCGTTCTGCCCTCTGACGATTCCGCCATCATGGTTTGGGGGTGTGACACTGTTGGATTAGGTGTCTAAGCCATGACTTATAATTGTATTTATCTTATAAATAAAAGCAAAGTCCATTTGGGTTGCCCTCATAGATGGAGGATAGATGCATAGTTCAGTAGAGAGATTAGTTGATTTATTAATTGTTTAATAAATCAATAGAAAAATAAATATATGGTTTATTAATATATTTAAGTGTTAATATATTAATTAGAAACTATAATAATTAATTGAGATTTAATCTAGAATTAATTGGATTTAATTTAGTGATTAAATTAATTAATAAAATGTGTAGGGACTGGTTGGCATTTATTCAATAGTTGAATAACTGGCCAGGTAAAACCAGGGGCCAAGTTGGCGCCACCCTGGAGGCTCCTCCAGGAGTTGGCGAAACCCTAATTAGGGTTTTGGGGAGTCTGGTCCAAGTGGCCAAAAACCTTGTCCACTTGGAGGCTTTCTAGGGTTTCTGGTGTAACCTTAGGAGGCTATATAAGGAACCCCCTAGGCACCCTAAATCCCACGCCTCCTCTCTCTCTATGTTATTCTGGTGGACTGATTCTTCCATCACTTGGGTGTGACTTGCATTTGAGGCAGGATTCTTTTGCTGCTTGCTTGAAGGATCATAAGATCAAAGGTTGGTTTTCTTATTTCATCTTTAGAATTGAATTGTATCCTTTAGGGTTTTAGTTTATTATCTTCATAGAAGAAAACATAGATCATCTTAGGGTTGCATGTGAACGATAGGAATTTTTTTTGTGTTCATTGCTTGCATAGAAACCCTTCAGTGGTATCAGAGCCTTGGCTGTTTTCTTATGAATTGATATAAACTGCATGCTTTGATTCTTGCCTTGAGGTGTTTTGTGAAAACTCCTCCTTGGGAGGCTTGAATGTCGACGGCTTGGCTAGGGTTTCCTAACCCTAGCCGCCATGCCCTAATGGTCCCCCTTGATTGCTTGATTTGCTTGCCATAATAGTATGTTGTTATTTTTGGTAATGAGATTAATTAAAATAACTTGAACCTTTCTTGCTTGGCTTGTAATTTTCGAGAACCATAGGGACCTTGATAGAAAAATTAATTTGATTAATTTGGTAATATTTATCTTAGATTTAATTAGTTTAATTAATTGATTAATTAAAATTTTCAAAAAATTAGTATAAATTTGCGAAAATTAGAATTAAGTTAATTCTAAAATATTTTAATGAGATTAAAATATATCTTATATGTATTTATGATTAAAAGTTAATTTAATATATATAAGAAAATTGGTTAGTCTTACCATTAGTAGGCCTCATTCACAAAACTGTCCTCTAAAGAGGGTATAAGGCGACTGACTATAAAATGTTAGTCTAATGGGTATCTACTCTTACCCACCGCTCTCCTGGTCAGTCGAGTGTCGTCAGCCGAACGGGTTTGATAGAACCGCTAAAGCCTCTTAAAAGTATAATGCTATAATTGAAAGTACTAGAACCTTAAAACAAACCCCAATCTAGTTACTTTAGGTTCAAAATGTGAATTGGTGCTAATCCATGAAATTGCACATTGCACTTTGTGGAACGTTGGTGGAGCGTGTGTGGTTTAAGTTGGCGTGGTCCACAAAGAGTCGCAATGGGTTTCTTGATTTTGTCATTATTGACGGAGCATGTGTGGATAACCGGCACGTTAATTAGAGATGACAATTGACTTCAAGAGTACCAAGCAATTTGCATGGTTATTCACACCCGGTTTGTGATCCTCGGTATCCCAGTCACAAACAGCGGGGCATTCCCGAGATTAAAACATGCTATCGAACAGTTCGGTAAATCTCAATGAAACTAGGAATTCCATTTTAATAAGATTATTTTCCGCGGTGGAATTTGCTGAATCGTCATTCGCCTACCTTGTAAAATTTACAATAAAGATTACGGCATCCCTTTTCGATATTGTAGATTGTTATTGTAGGATCCTAGCCTTATATTTATTCTTGGGTGAATATAAGGATTATTATTTATATCTAATTAAAAACTACCTTCTTCTTGTTCAGATGTCTTCTGACCAATCCGTTCCCCACTCGAATCCCGGTAATGTCACCTCGATTCTGTCATTATGCTCAAAGGTGACGTTGGACGGCACTAACTACAATGACTGGATCCGCAACATCAAAATGGCTCTCAGGTTTGAACACAAAGAGTATGTTCTGGAAACCGAGCTTGTTGATGTGGACACTGAAACCGCTACTCCCGAGGAAATCGCCGCATACACTAAACACTCTGATTATGCAAGCAAAGTGGCTTGCATCATGATCGCTACTATGAACCCTGAACTGCAGCGTATCTATGAGGACTATTGGCCTTACGAGATGCACAAAGAGCTTGCGGAAAAGTTCCGCAAGCAAGAGTGCATCGAAAGGCGTGAGGTTGTAAAATCCTTCACTAACGGAAAGCCTAAGGAGGGCGAGTCCATCTGTGCACATGTGCAGAGGATGCATGGTTATGTGGAAAC
Source organism: Cichorium intybus (assembly GCA_023525715.1). Taxonomy (NCBI): domain Eukaryota; kingdom Viridiplantae; phylum Streptophyta; class Magnoliopsida; order Asterales; family Asteraceae; genus Cichorium; species Cichorium intybus. The sequence goes on along the minus strand of CM042016.1, from coordinate 71,709,665 downwards.
GCTTAGGAAACTGGAAATGCCTGTCCGTGAGGATTTAGCAGTTGACATAGTGCTAAACTCCTTGCTTAGTTCTTATGACCAGTTCACACTGGCGTATCATTTGAACAACAACCAGGCAACCCTAGCTGAGTTACACCGCATGCTTCGTATGGCTGAGGACGGGATGAAGGGAAAAGGTTTGCTCCCTGTCAACCCGCATGTCCTGGCTATTGGCTCTGGAAAAGGAAAGAAATGAAAAGGCCCCCCTAAGCAAAACTGGAGGGAAAAGACTCATGTCGGGTCATCTAGCAGTGCCCCGAAAGGCAAGTCTTCCGGCATTCCACATGTTCAGGACCCCAAAGAGGCCGACTGCTTTTACTGCAAGCAAAAGGGTCATTGGAAGAGGTGCTGCCCAGCGTATCTGCAGGATATCAAGGACTGTAAAGTGAAACCGTCACAAGCAGGTACATATTCTATATCTAATAACTCATCTTTTTCCCGTTCTTGGGTCCTTGATTCAGGATGTGGTTTTCATATATGTTCTGATTTGCAGGGCGTAGAGGAAAGTAGGGAGCTGGAGCATGGCAGACTGAACCTGGTCATGGGTAATAGGCGAACGTCACCTGTTACCAAGATCGGCGTTTATGGACTAGTGCTTAGTAGTGGAGTTAGATTAGATTTACATAATTGTTGCTATACAGCCTGATATGGCAAAGAACATAATTTCGTTTCATGCATTGTTTAAACAAGGTTTTTATTATGAGTTCAATAAATTGAATGGTTCAATTCCTGTTTTCAAAAATGATGTTTTTATATTTAATGTTATGCCTTGTGATGGAGTGTATGAATCTATTATGTGTGTTGATAATTATGGTAAAAATGTTTTAACTATTGATGCTTCAAGCGGTATAGAAAAGGCATGTCTGTGGCATTTTCGCCTTGGCCATATAAACAAGAAACGCATCGCCCAACTCCAAAAGGATGAAGTGTTGGAATCATTCGACCTCGGGTTGGATGATGTATGCGAATCTTGCTTACTTGGCAAGATGACAAAATCACCATTCAAAGGTTCCTTTGAAAGAGGTGAAGGTATGTTGGATATCATACACACTGTGGTCCCTTCAGAACAACCACTAAAGATGGCACGCGGTTCTATGTGACCTTTACCAATGATTTTAGTAGATATGGGTATATCTACTTAAGAATAAGTCGGACACCTTTGAAAAGTTTAAAGAGTTTAAGAATGAAGCAGAAAATCAATTGGGCAGAAAGATAAAGATGCTTAGATCCGACAGAGGCGGTGAGTATCTTAGTATCGAGTTTCTCGATTACCTCAAAGAATGTGGAATTGTTTCACAGTTGTCGCCTCCAAGAACACCTCAGTTGAATGGTGTTGCTGAAAGGCGAAACCGAACCTTGTTGGACATGGTTCGTTCCATGATGAGTCGAGCTTCACTTCTGATCCATTTCTGGGGGTATTCCTTAGAGACTGCCGCCCATATCCTAAATCTTGTCCCAACCAAGAAGGTTGCGAAAATACCACACGAGATGTGGACGGGGAAAGTTCCCTCGTTGGCACACATCAAAGTCTGGGTCGGTGAGGCTTACGTAACAAGCTCGTGGAAAGAAGTGAAAGGTGTTATTTCATCGGATACCCAAAACAGTCTTTTGGATACTTGTTCTACAGACCAAGCGAGGACGTGGTCTTTGTAGCAAGACGGGGGTTCTTTCGAGAGAAAGAGCTCATTTCCAAAGAGGACAGTGGGAGTACTATGGATCTCGAAGAAATTCGGGAGACGACCGATGAACCAACCTTAGAAGAAACTAGCCACCAACATGAGGTAGAGGTTCCTGTCGGACCCACCGACATATCATTGCCCCTTAGGCGTTCAGGTAGAGTTAGCATGCCGCCCGAGTTCTATGGTTTCCATATTACTTCGGACGGTGACACGTTAGTCAGTGATCGCACATTGACAAATTTGGATGAGCCAGCTAACTACCGTGAAGCAGTGGCAGGCCCTGTGTAACGACCCGGCCCTCCAAAGCCTAAGGTTTTTACAAGATAATATCACCAGGGATCGTCCCATGATCCAAGTCGACCGTTACCCAAACCTGCAAAACCACATAAAATAAAAGGGTAAGCTATAAAGCTTAATGAGTAATCGAATCACAGTATGGCCTAAATAGGCACACTCGTTTCACAGAATCATTTTACTATACTTGACCGTCATACGATCCCTTTCCTTACTCGTACATCATACTGTGAAACTACCGTATTACCCGACGGAACTCATGCCTCGTAAACTCTTACTATACTTTCTTCTACTATCTGGTAACATATAATGTTACTCTCTTACTATTTTCTTCTACTGTCTGGTAACTTATGACGTTACCGTACTGTCTGCACTTTCTTCTATTACTTGGTAACTTATAATGTTACCATATTGTCTGACGTTACTCATTTTTAGTATCTCATATCGTGATGTTACCTACTTCTATCATACGGTAACTCATTCACTACTACCTGTCATTACTCGCTTACTCACTTACGGTATCACATACCGTGACAACTCGTTCGTTCTTACTATGTTAAAATATTTACCGGTTCCGCACCGGGTTTCTGTCGGTACTATCGCTCTTTACCAAATTTATCATTTGGTACTGTCTACATGATTTCCTATACTTGCCTTATAGGATATCCATATCCCTTCTAACTTACTAGACCAATACTGGTGCAACATATAGTGTTGGCACACAGCATCTATATAATCTTCTTTGTATGTCATATGTCGTCCTTCTGCATGAACACTATACTACTGGTTAATCATACTGCTTAGTATCACCCCGTGACACTCTACTATTCATGAGACAGACTCGTTAGACAGGTCCATAACATTCCTATCTTCCATATAACTACTAATAAAAATCATAACTGTACTACTTTGCATTTCCTTCAATAATTTCTTTCTACTATAGTTTAACACGTATAAACTACTAGGGAGATACGGTAGCGATTACTCACCTGAGTTTGGTGCTTTCCCAGAGACCTGGCACGGTTCTTGTTCCAGATTCCTGATAGCTCCCGAGCACCTTGATGGTAGCTACCGCTGGCTCCTTACTTCCCACCATTATCTCTCAACGTATACTCCTTCGACCCATAACACTCTCCTATATCATATATGTGTTTGGTGTGTGTTCTGCCTCAAAATGAGGCTTGTGCCTCGTATTTATAGGCCTCTGGACCTCCTTCGCGTCGCGACCAAAGCAAGGTTCGCGTCGCGATGACTCACCTCGAATGATTGCCTGATTGCGTGATTTACGGAGCGATTTACGGATCTGCTAACAGCCGTCGCGTCGCGACCAACATGTCCGTCGCGTCGCGAGGCGCCGACACTAAAAGTGTCACTTTTTCCTGGTTTTTGCTCCGTTTTGACTACTATGCTTTGATCGTTATATTTTTCTTATCTCATAATAACCTTAACATCGTTATTTGGTCACACTAAAGGTCAAAACGCTCTTACTTTTGATCTATAGTCCCTCCCGGGACACGGGTGTCACAATCCTTCCCCCTTACAGGATTTCGTCCCGAAATCTCAGTAATCTCTCAAACTAACTCTTATGTACCTGTGTACACATTCTTCTACACACTTAGGTATTATTACCATACTACATTTATCATTACTTGTTTTCTCTTATGTTTAATCATACTTGCTTGACTTTATACTTTCGGGTACAAGGGTTCTCGTACTTCTTACTCATTTTACAACATAATTTTATGTTTGTTATATTTTCTACCAGATTACCATGATTCCATTAGCATCAACACATATCATGTGATTATGATAATACGGGCCCTTATTATCATAATCACTTATACGCACTGATTCTAATGTTACACTAGGTTTCCTGGCTCGCTGGTTCTTTTAACTCATATACCGCGTGGTATAACATACTTGTATTCTTTCTATTTCTATACCAAAACTCACCAATCCCGTACATATTTGCTTTCTCATATACTTACTGTTGTGACTTTTACTACCACATAACTACTTTCATACTTTCCAACTGAAAAATATCATTATATTTTGTTACAGTTGGGTCTTTCGTTATTAATAAAAATTGTCTTTTTACTCATTCTAGTCATAAAGTGACTCTATTATACTTTAAAATAATTTTTACATACTCTAGTCATGAAAACGACTCTCTTAGAAAAAAATCTCTTTTTCTTGGTCATAAAACGACTCTTTTGTTATCTTGTTAACATTTCTATCATAACTTTTGGTCATTTAAAGGACCCTTAATCTTCTTTGGTTATAAAATAACCCTCATTTTGGAAATAATTCTTTCTTTAACTTTTTCCTTTCTCTTAGCATAAGACCAACTGAAACTCATGAAACTCATTCTACTAACATCCCTCGCGGGACAGAACAAATCCACCCGCTAGGTTATGCTATCTCTGTCTCCCCTTTTGTGACTTGGAACGGATCCAAGTGCAAGGGTATGCTAAGCTAGACAACTACTTCGCGAAGGAAGGTACCATCCCAGTAGTGTCTTCTAGGCTTCCTTAAACGGCGAAAGCCTGTCCGGACATCTTTCTCTTCTCTTCTCTACTGTCATTCGTTTCAAATTGGTCTTAGCTGAACTAAAACATCTCTCGCTTTTATATGAAGCGACTTTCAATATTTTTTTCAAATCTTATAGCTTTCAAAACTCTTTTCAGTCTCATATTTTTCAAAACTCTTTTCTGAAACATAGTTCAGACTCGTAAAACATTTTAGCTCATATGTAGAGCCACTATTTAAAATTTTAGCTTTTCATAGACTTCTTTCAAACAAACTTTTAGCTCTTATGTAGAGTTACTTTTGTTATCACTTTTATCTTACATTCTTTCTCACTGCTTGACTATTTAATCGTACTTTTAAAAATATCTTATGACTAAAAGTCAACTCTTTTCTTTATGGCCTTCTGGCCAAAACGTACTTTTATCAAACTATTTTCTTGCTCAAACTGTTTCTTTTCTCAAAACTGCTTGCTTTCTCATTTCATGTTCTTTTTATTATTCAGCTTTCTTACATTACTCTTATGAGTATAATTCTTATCTTCTTTGGTACTTTATGTACCATTCTCATGTTTTAATACTTTCTTGTAGTTCTTATTTCTCACTTACTTTCTTGTTTATATTTTTAACAAGCTATCTTATCTCTGTTCTTACTATCTTTTTCTCCTTAAATTCCTAAGGAGTTCTTTAACACTCATAGTGTGTTACTATGTATAGTTTGCTTTATCTTTATCTATCTTCTTATCACAATATGTTTGTGATATTTACCTATCTTTAGGTAATCTACATATACCTACTGATTTGAGTCTAGGAATCTTTTCTAATAACACCTAGTTCACTAAAATATCGGCTCTGATACCATTTGTAACGACCCGGCCCTCCAAAGTCTAATGCTTTTACAAGATAATATCACCAGGGATCGTCCCATGATCCAAGCCGAGCGTTACCCAAACCTGCAAAACCACATAAAATAAAAGGGTAAGCTATAAAGCTTAGTGAGTAATCAAATCACAGTATGGCCTAAATAGCCACACTCGTTTCATAGAATCATTTTACTATACTTGACCGTCATACGATCCCTTTCCTTACTCGTACATCATACTGTGAAACTACCATATTACCCGACGGAACTCATGCCTCTTACACTCTTACTATACTTTCTTCTACTATCTGGTAACATATAATGTTACTCTCTTACTATTTTCTTCTACTGTATGGTAACTTATGACGTTACCGTACTGTCTGCACTTTCTTCTATTACTTGGTAACTTATAATGTTACCATATTGTCTGACGTTACTCATTTTTAGCATCTCATATCGTGATGTTACCTACTTCTATCATACGATAACTCATTCACTACTACCTGTCATTACTCGCTTACTCACTTACGGTATCACATACCGTGACAACTCGTTCGTTCTTACTATGTTAAAATATTTACCGGTTCCGCACCGGGTTTCTGTCGGTACTATCGCTCTTTACCAAATTTATCATTTGGTACTGTCTACATGATTTCCTATGCTTGCCTTATAGGATATCCATATCCCCTCTAACTTACTAGACCAATACTGGTGCAACATATAGTGTTGGCACACAGCATCTATATAATCTTCTTTGTATGTCATATGTCGTCCTTCCGCATGAACACTATACTACTGGTTAATCATACTGCTTAGTATCACCCCGTGACACTCTACTATTCATGAGACAGACTCGTTAGACGGGTCCATAACATTCATATCTTCCATATAACTACTAATAAAAATCATAACTGTACTACTTTGCATTTCCTTCAATAATTTCTTTCTACTATAGTTTAACACATATAAACTACTAGGGAGATACGGTAGCGATTACTCACCTGAGTTTGGTGCTTTCCCGGAGTCTTGGCACGGTTCTCGTTCCAGAGATTCCTGATAGCTCCCGAGCACCTTGATGCTGGCTACCGCTGGCTCCTTACTTCCCACCATTATCTCTCAACTTATACTCCTTCGACCCATAACACTCTCCTATATCATATATGTGTTTGTTGTGTGTTCTGCCTCAAAATGAGGCTTGTGCCTCGTATTTATAGGCCTCTGGACCTCCTTCGCGTCACGACCAAAGCAAGGTTCGCGTCGCGATGACTCACCTCGAATGATTGCCTGATTGCGTGATTTACGGAGCGATTTACGGATCTGCTGACAGCCGTCGCATCGCGACCAACATGTCCGTCGCATCGCGAGGTGCCGACACTAAAAGTGTCACTTTTTCCTGCTTTTTGCTCCGTTTTGACTACTAGGCTTTGATCGTTATATTTTTCTTATCTCATAATGACCATAACATCGTTATTTGGTCACACTAAAGGTCAAAACGCTCTTACTTTTGATCTATAGTCCCTCCTGGGACACGGGTGTCATACCTTGAGTCTGCAAAATGGAAAGAGGCAATGGACAGCGAGATAAAGTCCATGTATGACAATCAAGTTTGGAACTTGGTTGACAATGTACCGGGTCGAAAGACAGTCGGATGCAAGTGGATCTTTAAAAAGAAGACCGACATGGATGGAAAAGTGCATACTTATAAAGCTCGGCTGGTGGCGAAGAGATTCACTCAAACCCCAGGGGTTGACTATGATGAAACCTTCTCACCAGTAGCCAAGATTAAGTCAATCAGGATAATGCTTGCCATAGCTGCGTTTCATGATTATGAAATCTGGCAGATGGATGTCAAAACCGCTTTCCTTAACGGGAAACTGACTGAGGATGTTTACATGAGTCAGTCAGAAGGTTTTGTAGACACAAAGCACCCTGATAAAGTATGTAAGCTTGAAAGATCAATCTACGGATTGAAACAAGCGTCTCGTAGCTGGAATCTCTGCTTCCATGAGAAAGTCAAAGAGTTTGGTTTCTTTAGGAGTGAAGATGAGTCCTGTCTATATGTCAAGGCTAGTGGGAGTATAGTCACTTTCCTGGTGCTGTATGTTGATGACATACTGCTCATGGTAAACGACATTCCGACCTTGCAAAATGTTAAGGCTTGGCTCGGGAAGTGTTTCGCCATGAAAGACCTAGGAGAAGCTGCTTATATTCTCGGGATAAGAATACTTAGAGATAGAAAGAGAAAATTGATAGGTCTAAGTTAGTGTACATATTTGGAAAAGGTGTTAAAAAGATTTAACATGGAAAATTCCAAAAAGGGAGAGCTGCCAATCCAAAGTGATACTAAATTGAGTAAGACTCAAATTCCGAGTACCGATGAGGAAATAGCTGAAATGAGTCGAGTATCTTATGCTTCGGCAGTAGGGTCGATCATGTATGTTATGACATGTACTCGTCCCGACGTGTCCTATGCATTGAGCATGGTTAGTCGGTTCCAGGGTAATCCTGGAAAAGCACATTGGATTGCGGTCAAGAACATACTCAAGTATCTGCGAAGGACAAAGAATATGGTGTTGGTCCTTGGTGGCAGTGATAACTTGAAAGTGAGTGGGTATACTGATGCCAGCTTCCAGACAGATAGGGACAGTGGACGGTCCCAGCTTCCAGACAGATAGGGACAGTGGACGGTCCCAGTCGGGCTGGGTATTTCTTTTGAACGGTGGAGCGGTCACTTGGAAAAGTTCCAAGCAGGAAACGGTGGCTGATTCAACGTGCGAATCAGAGTACATTGCAGCGAGTGAAGCGTCTAAGGAGGCGGCTTGGCTGAAGAATTTCATCGAGGACCTTGGAGTTGTCCCGAGCATTCAGGAGCCGGTGGAACTTTTCTGCGATAATGAAGGAGCGGTCGCCTTGACAAAGGAACCGCGAGACCATGGAAAGTCCAGACATATCGAAAGAAAGTACCACTACATTCGACATCAAGTAAAAGAAGGTCACTTACTGGTTAAGCGGGTATCATCAGAAGACAATCCTGCAGATCCTTTGACTAAGGCTCTGAGCAGGATCAAGCATAATCAGCATGCTCAGAGCATTGGACTGAAGGATGATATTATTTTTAGTAATTAGATAGATTTGAAACTTTTAACAATATAAATGTAATTGACTCGGTGATTTTATAATAGAGATTTATAAATGAGTATTGTTACTGCCTTTGTCAATTGTTTATTATTGTGTTTCTATATTTGCATGTTTAACTTCCTTAATAATTAGATTATTTAAAGTTCCATAGTCGATCACACTGTTAGGGAGTAAGTGTGAACGAAGACTGTCATGAATCGGTTGCAGACTGTCTAATGAGTTAGACATTGCAGTAAGACTGCTGCAACGTTCATGAGTACTTAGAAAATATAGATTTGAGTATTAGATAAACCCGCGCTTAACATATTGCTTCATGGATTAAATCACGAGCAATGTTAAGACGATAACATCCGTTGATCTTTAAGTGGAGAGATATGATCTGTTATTTGCGAGACAAGTGCTTATTGATAATGCAAAAACGCGCCGGTAACTCGGTGTTATAAAACACGTTGTTGTATGTATTTGGACCCACAAAAGGTATGGACATATAAGTCGAAACTTATCCGTCCCCTGACCCGATAGGAAACAGATATCTGTAGGCCTCTCGTTGATTTAGAAGTTGACTGAAAGTGTTGGCCAACCGGGACTAAATTGATGTGTTCAATTAGTAGTCTCAAAAGTTATATGCAAATCAGAAATTGGGAAACAGAGTATTAGACTAAGATTGATGTTAATCCATGTCTTGAGTCTGAAAATATATTGTTGGACGAACGATCATCAGATCGCTTATCTTTGGACAGAACTGACTGGGTCAGAGTTCAGAAAATTAAAGTCATAGACTTATCCAAGTGGGAGACTGTTGGATTAGGTGTCTAAGCCATGACTTATAATTGTATTTATCTTATAAATAAAAGCAAAGTCCATTTGGGTTGCCCTCATAGATGGAGGATAGATGAATAGTTCAGTAGAGAGATTAGTTGATTTATTACTTGTTTAATAAATCAATAGAAAAATAAATATATGGTTTATTAATATATTTAAGTGTTAATATATTAATTAGAAACTATAATAATTAATTGAGATTTAATCTAGAATTAATTGGATTTAATTTAGTGATTAAATTAATTAATAAAAGGTGCAGGGACTGGTTGGCATTTATTCAATAGTTGAATAATTGGCCAGGTAAAAACCAGGGGCCAAGTTGGCGCCACCCTGGAGGCTCCTCCAGGAGTTGGCGAAACCCTAATTAGGGTTTTGGGGAGTCTGGTCCAAGTGGCCAAAAGCCTTGTCCACTTAGAGGCTTTCTAGGGTTTCTGGTGTAACCCTAGGAGGCTATATAAGGAACCCCCTGCGCACCCTAAATCCCACACCTCCTCTCTCTCTGTGTTATTCTTCTGGACTGATTCTTCCATCACTTGGGTGTGACTTGCATTTGAGGCAGGATTCTTTTGCTGCTTGCTTGAAGGATCATAAGATCAAAGGTTGGTTTTCTTAATTCATCTTTAGAATTGAATTGTATCCTTTAGGGTTTTAGTTTATTATCTTCATATAAGAAAACATAGATTATCTTAGGGTTGCATGTGAACCATAGGATTTTTTTTGTGTTCATTGCTTGCATAGAAACCCTTCAGACACCACACATGCTCCATCAACAAATCATATACTCGAGTTGCCATATCATTTTTCCATTTATAGTATCAAATTAATGTGTTGGTTAACTACACACGCTCCATTAACAAACTATAAGGAAATAGTGTGCGTTTTCATGGATTAGCTGATGCATGCATGGAGAATGAGGGCCAAAAAGGTGATGGGTTGGTGTTGTTTAATGGATTTGAAGGCTGTTTCGGCTCAATGGCCCGTGGAGTTTTCATGATCACATGCATGGAGTAGGGCTGCACATTTGAAGGCATTTGGATGCATTTGGGATGCATTTGGAGTTAATTTGAAATTTGAAATGTGTTCTTTCATATAGTAAGTCATTTAAACTTGTTTTGATGAGTAATTAGTATTTCCTTTTATAACTTGGCTGTTGGGTTGTTTTGTAACTGCCGTATTTTTGTTTAGGCTTTATAGCCATTTCTTTTTATTAGTAACAGCATAGAACACGAAATTAATCAAGAAAACAATAACTTTTGTTCATTGAGTTTGTTGCTTAGACTCACAATTTCGTCTTTTGAGGGATGATTTACTGATTTTGACACGAATTCAAGTTAATAGATCTTAGCTTGTCTTCAAATGATAATCAATCTATAGGTCTAGGTTGTTTATCACTCTATCCTTAATTCTTATTAATAAAATCTGCTGCAATTCACCAAACAAACACCCATACACATATCATTTGTGGTATCAGAGACATGGATTTCGATGATCCAGATTTTCTTGCAAACCTACGGGATGTTCTTAGGGACATGCAAGAGCGGGGAAGAAGGGCTCGTCGTGGTAAGCCAAGAGGGGTAGAAGAATTCAAGGTGAATGAATTGCCTGAATTTGTTGGGGGTACGAATCCTGAAAAATACTTAGAGTGGGAGAGAAAGATTGATCGTATGTTTGACTTCAAAGAACTTGACGATGAGAAGAGGTGCAAATACGCAATTCTGAAGTTAAGTAGTAGTGCTTCCTTGTGGTTCAAAGGGCTTAAGGCCAAGAGATCAAGGGAAGGCAAGGAGAAAATTTCATCGTGGGAATCTCTTAAAAGGAAACTAAGAAAACGGTATGTTCCTATAAATCACTGAATTACCACTTATAGAAAAATAGCTGAATTAAAACAAGGCAAGATGGGTGTGGCTGAATACATTGATGAACTTGAAAAATTATCATTGATAGGTGATATAGAAGAATTAGAAGAGCAAAAGATGTCTAGATTTTTGCGTGGCTTAAATCTAAATATTACAAATGTTGTTGATTTGTATCTATATGCTGATTTTTGCACATTGTGTGGGTTGTGTCTAAAATTGGAAACTCAAGTAAAATCAAGATATGGAGCTAATTTGAGCTTGGGATCTGTCAAAACTAAGCCATGGACCAGATTTGAAACTAGCACAAAAACAGCCCCTACATCTAATCCTAGTGGTGCTAGTAGCTCCACAACAGCCCTAAAAGTGAATGTTGCAAACAAGGAAACTAGTTTGTCCAAAGTTCGTTGTTTCAAGTGTCAAGGATTTGGACATTACCAAAATTCATGTCCAAATAAGAGGGTAGTGACCTTAAGGGAGGCTGTTGAGATCCGTGATGAATTGTTGGAAGAAGAAGAGAGGTTGGGTGGTATCTTCAATGATGAACATGAAGATGAAGAAGAGGAAGAGGAGAAGTATGAGGCATCGATGTATGATACAACCTTAATACTTAGAACTTTACAAACTCAGGTTGTACACGCTGGTGTTGATCAACATGACCAATTGTTCCACACCAAATGTTTGGTTAAGGACAAGTGGTGTAGTTTGATAATTGATGGTGGAAGTTGTACTAATGTAGATTCTAATGAAATGGTGACTAAATTGGGGTTGATTACTACAGCCCATCCTAGACCCTACGCACTTCATTGGTTGGATGATGGAAACAAGGTGAAAGTGACAAAACTGGTTAGAGTTGGTTTAGCCATGGGATCTTATGAGAATGAAGTTCTGTGTGATGTTATTCCCATGGATGCTTGTCATGTGTTGTTGGGACGTCCTTGGCAATTTGATAGGGATGTGATGCATAGAGGAAGAAGCAATGAATATGAGTTGAAGCACAATGGTAAAAAAATTGTGTTAAAACCCATGTCTTCTACACAAGTGAGATCGATGAGTAGAAAACAAATCAAGAAGCCAAATCTCACCATGTTGGCTAGTGAAAGGGAGGTGGAGCAGATTCTTGACCAAGGGGATGTGGTTTACATGCTTGTAGCTAAAGAAAATCCAAAGGTGGGGCAGAATGTGCAAGAAAAAGGTCCAATTGCTTATTTGCTCATGGAGAATCAAGATGTGTTCCCAACTGAATTACCACCGGGTTTGCCTCCAATCCGTGGTATTGAACATCAAATAGACCTTATTCTAGGTGCATCTTTGCCTAATAAGGCTGCTTATCATTGCAATTAGGAGGAAACAAAGGAATTGCAAAAACAAATTGGTGAACTCATGAAAATGGGTTATGTGCGTGAAAGCTTAAGTCCTTGTGTTGTTCCTGTTTTGTTGGTGCCAAAAAAGATGGTTCTTGGAGGATGTGTGTGGATAGTAGAGCCGTGAACAATATAACCATCAAGTATATATTTCCCATTCCTAGACTTGATGATATGTTGGATGAATTGCATGGATCTATTGTGTTCTAAAAAATTGATTTGAGAAGTGGTTATCACCAAATTAGGATGCGTGAAGGTGATGAGTGAAAAACAGCCTTTAAAACCAAACATGGTTTGTATGAATGGACAGTGATGCCATTTGGCCTTACAAATGCACCTAGCACTTTCATGAGACTAATGAATGAAGTGTTAGAATCTTTTTTGGGCAGGTTTGTGGTTGTATACCTTAATGACATCTTGGTGTATAACAAAAGCAAGGATGATCATTTGTTGCATCTAAAACAAGTGTTTGACACCCTTAGAACTCAAAAACTCTATGGGAAGCAAGAAAAGTGTGCATTTTTGGTGGAAAAGGTGTTATTCTTGGGTTTTGTTGTTTCTAAAGATGGTGTGTCCATGGATCAATCCAAGATTGATGCAATTAAATCTTGGCCTATTCCTAGCAACATTTCTGAAGTTAGATCATTTCATGGGCTTGCTTCATTTTATAGGAGGTTCGTACGTGATTTTAGTGCCATTGCAACCCCTATTACAAGCTGTTTGAAGAAGGGAACTTTTGCATGGGGAAAAAGATGCCCAAAAGGCATTTAAGAAAATTAAGAAGTTGTTGTGTTCTGCCCCCGTGTTGGCACTTCCAAATTTCTCTCAACCATTCGAAGTTGAGTGTGATGCAAGTGGGGTTGGTATTGATGTTGTTTTGATTCAAGCTAAGCGTCCTATAACTTATTTTTCTGAAAAATTAGGAGGTGCAAGGCTGAATTATTGTACTGATGATAAGGAGTTTTATGCAATCGTGGGTGCATTGGATCATTGGATTCATTATTTGCGTGCAAATCATTTCATTTTGCATTGAGATCATGAATCCTTAAAATAAATTAATTGGCAGCAAAAGTTGAGCACAAAACATGCAAAGTTGGTGGAATTCTTGCAATCCTTTCATCTTTCTTCCAAATACAAGGATGGAAAAAGTAATGTGGTGGTTGATGCTTTATCAAGACGTTACACTTTGTTGGCAACTTTGGATGTTCGTTTGTTGAGGTTTGAAACCTTGAAGAATTACTATGAATCTGATGTGGACTTTGGAGATTTCTTTTTAAAATGTGCAGGTGGTCCCAATGGTGAATTCATGCTGCAAGATGGCTTTTTATTCAAAGGAAATCGCATTTGTGTTCGAAAACACGCAATTCGTGAGGCTCATGGTGGAGGATTGGCTGGTCATTTTGGTGTGACCAAAACTTTGGAAGTGTTAAAGGATCATTTCTTTTGGCCTAAGATGTTGGGGGATGTAACCAACATTGTGGGCAACTGTGTGGCATGTCATATGGCTAAAAGCACTTTTAAACCTGGGTTGTACACTCCTTTGCACGTGCCTATTCATCCATGGGAAGATGTGTCTATGGATTTCATTGTTGCTTTGCCTCGTACTCAAAGGGTGTTAGGTCAGATTTGACGTGTGCGGAATAATAATAACGTGAAGATCGAAACAAATATCCAAAGTGCCGAATGATTAATATTCAAATATAATCAAACATGTAAGAGTGTACAAGGTTATTGCATAAAGCACCTACACCTCACATTGTGAGCTCTAACCTACAAATAAGTAAAACTATACTATATATAGGTAGGCTACAAATTAGGGCAAGGCCCAATAACAAAGTTTTACTATAGGCCGACCAAGCTTGTCATGCATTACTCCATGAGGGCTTTTGACCCCAACAATCTCCCCCTCAAATGGCGGAATGGATTATGTGTGGCAAGATGGCAAATGAGCACTAGCGGAACCGAAGATGATGACAACACGGGATGTAGAGGCGAATCCGGTCACCTCATATATGTGAAAACTCCCCCTCAACGTGTCACCGGTCTTCTTAAAATATGATCGTGAAATAACCCGCTAGATATGAGAATGCGCTCAATCGGAAAATTCAATAAAAATTCCCCCTCGACTTGAGCGTATTTGTCAATGCCCAAAAATTCGGCAAGTTGCATTGAAAATATATGAATCATGGAGTTCAAAAATTTTCTTGTGTTCTTGTTCATCCGTGCTTGATCACCGTTCATCCCAAAATAATTTTTCCGTTTTTCAATCCAAATCCGGAAAATAATTTTGCAATTCAAAGTTTATCGGATCTGAATTGAAATAACCGCATCGAAAGAATTAGCCCAAAAATAATTGTTTGCAGCCCAAAGTAATTAATCCAACAAGCTCATGATGAATTTCAGCCCAATTAATCTGCCTAAAATCATAATCTGCATTCATTAAACCCAAGAAATGTGATTCGGCCCCAAATACTGTTCATCCAGCCCGAAAATGTCCTTTGGGCTAGGGTCCGATTCAGTGACGAGAGTGGGTCCGAACGGGTGAAATGGCTGGGACCGAATTTGGATTTCATTTTTGACTACGAAGTCAACGACAACTTCATCTTCATCCCCAATTGCTCACTTTGGTTTTATCTCCATTTTACCTTCCGATTTCTCTGTATAAACAAACCCAGCGAAGCCATCGACATATGCACCATCTCCTTCCATCATTTCCCTTCGTCATCTCATTCTCTTTTCTCATCGATATCATCATTTCTCTCTGATTTAGTGGAAACCTGTGAAGGCATCAAACCTCCGAAGGATCTTAACTCTACGAAGGGAACAGTCCTCCCTTCGGAACAGTTTCTCGCCATCAATGGCTTCCCAGCAAAGGCTGATCCATCGCTACACTTCACCAATTGACAACTAGAACCACCGAAGGCAACCTACACGTAGTCGTTTCTGTTCATCATCATTGCTAAAAGTAATACCCACTTTGATGATTTTGTTCTTCTATTCTCCGATATGATCTCAAAATCAGTGATCCCATCGTCGTTTCTTTCTCTTTTCGATTTGGACCCAAAACCACCGAATCCAGTTCACACTTCGCCGTATTCCATTTGTCCCCCAATTATGTTGACTTCCCATTCTTATTTGGTTTGCTTTAATATTTAGGTCAATCAACACCGGTGCTTACAGTGTCAAAAGCGCACATTCCAAAGCACAAACAACATTTACAAAAGGTGTATGAAGATTTTGGATCAAATTGGTTTTCGTCAAAAAGTTACCGTCACACTCAAGAACACATCAAAAATTTATCGATAATCGATTCCAAAATCAGGTGGTATAACGTATTCATTCTCAGCAAACTTGTATACGTGCGATTATCGATTATCGATTTGTTTTCTAATCCTACCCCATGTAACGAGTACCAAGGTTTTTGTATTGCATTCTTGTCTATTTGTAGATCTGTGTATTAGCCATACCGATTGAAATGAAACAAAAACATATTGATTAACGAAAACTAGAATCTACGTTCGTGAGGAACCGTTAGAAACTAATTTACGTATTGAATCAGGACTGTGAAGTAGGAACAGATACACTGATATCAGATTTGAGCTCAAAATGTGGGGCTATGAACAGTAACCAATCGAATTTGTAAGAGAAAAAGTGATGAGTTTTTATGAACGGTAAAATACAGATGTAGAAATGAAATTTGGTCACGATATTGGGTAATGAACAATGAATAAACAAATCTGGGCTTTTAGGATTAGGGCAAGAGAAATAAATTTCTGAATCTATTCCAAGAAGAACAAGATAATGAACAGGGAAACATGATGAAAACATGAATATCAACAATCAAGATGAATAGCAAAAGAAAGGATGAGCCAACTCTTTTATGAACTATAGAATCTTGATGATGAACACCAAGAACAAAAAAGATGAACAATATCCCAAAAAGATAAATGAATCCAAAAATTCATGAGAGACTCACCAACAATCCTTGAAACATTGAAACAATCTTCAAAAGTTGTCAAATCGATATCGTTCCCTTGAAATAATCGCTAGATCTTCAAGGTACGGCTCTGATACCACTTGTTGGGTGTTGAAATAAGTTGATAGATGAATTAAACCAAAGGTTATATCAATAACACAATCAATCACACAAGAATAATATAAGAAAGTTTAATGAACAAGATGAAAGTGGATAACTTGTGCCGAATGCTTGATTATAAGATGTGGTTTTACAATAGGGTTTTCTATGTTGTGGTTTTTACAATCTCGTAATCTCACATTCTACACGGCAAGGTATCACTGATATTTATACTGAATCAGTTATACGAATAGTACAACTATTACAGAGAATATCCTATCAGCGTACTAGCCAATAGGATGAGAGATTCATGCATCACGTATTGTATTATACGCGTGCACACAAAAGACAGAATAGGCTGTGAAGTCTTCGGATCCTCCATGCGCAGCACTTCGGGGTCTTCAGACTTCGGGGTCTTTTATTGATTTCTTACTTCGGGGTTCCAGGCATGAAGACTTCGGATAGTTGAGCACTTCATCACAAATATTCCCAACAATCTCCCCCTTTGTGTGAAGTGCATCCGAAGCCTATCTTTGATTCCTGTAATGCTTGATGTAAGCCTGCTTCAAAGTGTACCTCACTGACAACCACCAGTTGAGGGGCTCTCTCACTTTCTTTTTCTCTTGCCAATTGTTCACGAAGTAGTTGTTAACAAGAGCAAGAACTTGTTTGATAGACTCCGTAGGGAAGCGACCCATGAAGTCAATATCAAAGAATTTAGTCACCATGGTTTCATTGTCATGGGACAATCCTTTGAATACTACACCCCAAGGCTTGTCAACAATCTGCCCAGCCTTCAAGTGTTTAAAATTTTCTATTGTGGTTGGTAGGGGTGCAAGGGATTGTCCGAAGAGTTCAGCCACAACAAGATCAAACCTAGCCACTCTTAGAAGATAGTTTCTGAAGAATGAGGAGATGTGAGTTTTAGCTGTTGCGAAGACCCCTATATCTTCGCACTCATTGCCTGCTAAGAACTTCAGGATATCAAGAAGAGATATAAAGTCCGAAGGGTTCATAATCGGGAAGTCAGCAATGGTGAACTTCGACTCTTCTTCATCTGTACCCCGAAGTACGAAAAAGTTTAGGTTTGTAAAACCTACATACTCCTCTCCTTTCTTGATGAATATTATTTTGACTATCTTCTTTGCACTCCATACATAAGTCGAAGCTTGAGTATACTTTGCATGGAATGCAATTTTCCTGAACTTGAACTCGGTTAACTTCTCCTTTTCCTTGGGAACATGCCTTTCAAATTACAGAAAGGCAAAGGTCTTCGGATTGTAGGGGAGATCGAGTTGCTGGTCTTTACTATTCTTTGTATCAAGGCTCTTGAGTGGAAGCCTGTTGTTTACAAGGAAGTCAGTAAAACCAATGGTCTTGATCAGATCCTCAGTCCAAATCTGGTTATCAATGGCAATTTTGTTTATTTCGAGGATCTTCCTGTACTCCTCTTCCCTTTCCTGATTGACTTGCTCCATGTGAGGAGCAATCTAGATTTCTTTCCTCATAGGCTGAGAACTGGAACCACCTGCTTCGGTTGTCATTGTGGTTCCAAATGTAGGGGCCAGCCTTGGAGGGAATTGGAGGGATAAAGGGTGGTATGCCCAGCATGGTGGATTGAGAAGTTGTTTGTTGTTTAGTGGTTGTAGTTTTGTGAGCTTTGGAGGTTGGAGTCTCGAGAGGTTGAGACCATGTGGCTTCTGATTCTCCCCCTTGTGAAGGATGAACATTGTGTTCACCCTGAGCAATCTGTTGGGGTCTCCCTCGCTCTGCCTGCGACTTCTCCATTTTCAGGGAGACATTTATCATAGGTTGAAGAGCGTGTTTCAACTTATTGACCATGTCTGTGATGAGGGTCTGGTTGGTAGTTCGGAGCTCGTTGGCAAAGGTGGTGACGGCGGAAGATGACAATTCGACAGTGAGTTCTTCCACGCGTTTGTGGGCATCAGACAGGTGTTTGGCAAACCCTGTCTGGTATTGGGAGTTGAATGACTCAGTTGAGCTACGAAGAGCATGCAGCTCCTTGGTCACTTCGGAGTTGGATAACTCCAGTTTCCTCACCATCTCCTCCAGTTTCTTATCGTTTTGCTCCTTAAGGAGCCGGTGCTTCTCATCAATCTACTCAACAGCAGTCTTAACCTTTTCCTCCAAAGTTTGTTGGAGTTCCATTTGTTTCTTCAGAATATGTTGTTCTGAAGCCTTGACCAACTCTTCCATTTTTCTGGTCAAGGATTTCTAAACCTCTCCAATCAGATCCTCGACACTAGCTTCGGGATTCTTTGTGGGATCGAAGCCAGTATTGGATTGCAGTAGGGCATCTAGCTTGCGGTTTAAGATTTTGTACGGTTTCCCTAAGATAAAGTTTGTGTCATCTAGACCTTCTACATCAGCTTCTTCGATGGCAATTGGTGCCATGTGGAAGATAGCCATGGTTTCTTCCGTGGATGGGGGTTTGGTGAATGTGGAGGTTTCAAAGTCAAAGTCCTCTTGGAATGGAAAATCAGGTAATGATGTATCCAAACCAGATGAGGGAACATTTAGGAATGTGTCAGAAGAGGAAGAAATGGGCGGTACGGTGGTTGATGATGATTTTGGTGGTGGAGATGGTGGTACTTCGGATGTAGTAGTATGAGTTGTTGTTGTTTGTTGTGCTGTTGTAGAAGGAGGAGGAGGTGGAATTGTATCAGGAGGTGTAGGTGGTCTGGTTGTTTTTCGTGGTGATGGTGGCATTGTGGTATTTGGAGGAGTTGGTGGTGGTGTTTCATGGATGGGAGAGGATTGGTGTTCTTCTTCTTCTTCTGGAATGACTTCGGGGGTTTTCTCAGACTCCGAAGATTCATCCCTGACGGCCAATTTCCTTAATCTTTTTGGTTTCTTTCTCTTCGGAGTGGTTTGCTCCGAAGCCTTTCTTTTCTTCTCCGTTTTCTTTGGACCACTTGGTCCACCGGTTGGTTTCTTCTTGCCCTTAGCTTTTGTTTGGGCCTTGGTTGCTGCAGTCTGAATTCCTTCCTGAGAGACATCACGTACAGGATATGGGATAATGAGAGTATTCATGTAAGTGTTTACCTCATTGCAATCCATAGGCACTTTGGAGAGCATGACCAGAGGAATTTAGGCACAGAATGATGCAGGTTCTTCATCAAGGGTAGGAATGGCGATGGGAGTGAACTTCATCTCAGCGAGTGAAGGGTCAGGAACATATCCGGCTTGTTGGTAGTGGGCATGTACAACAATCGCCCAGAATCTGGGATTGTAATTTCTGTTCCCTTCAAGCTATGGTTTATGTGGGAGCAAAAATCAGCCCAGAGGATAGATGCGAAGTCTACCTTTACATCGTAGTAGATCCCGTACAGAAGACTTTAAAACGCCACACTTGCTGAATCCAATCCAGAGGTTCTTCCTGAGAGACATCTAAGGATGATACTGAAGACGTATCTCCAAAGATCAGGAATCTTGAACAGACTAATCTTCTCGAGCAGAGGGTCATATCCCATCTCATTGAACATGCCAACGAGTTGATCAGCGGAGGGTACAGCCATCTCCTTGGAGTTGTAAACAGGAAGGTGAAGGGCTTCAATGAACATCTCTCTAGTTAATTGCACCTTCTTGGTTTTGCCCTTGGAGTCGACAGCCTCATAGAACACAGATTTGACTTGGTTGTTGGAGTCAAATAGAGCATTGGACGTATAGTGTGCCCTGTGAACTAGAGTCGCAGGGATAGAAGGAGTGCAGGTTAAAGCGTAACCGAGAACAGACCTCTTCAGACATTCTACTAACGCATCAATTGGTTGAGGGTAAAGCTTCAGATCGTTGCGGAGAACCAGATCAGCAGACTGGTTCTTGAGAACAGGAATTGAGATAGCCTCAGTTGTCTGAGATGAAGCTTCAGCCATTGTTGAACAGTCGAGGAAGACGGATGAACTTAGGGTTTCTAAGAAAATTTTTGCAGAAGAGATTTGAGAGATATGATTGCGTAAAGAGTAGAATTGATGGGTCGTGAGGTATATATAGTATTCGTGGTCCCAAGGCCATTTAATGCGCGTGAGACATGGTCCACTAATATTATGACACCTCAGCACCACACCGTTCCACTTTCTCTACAAGACGTAACCGTACGGCTGTCAGTCATCATTATTTGAAATTGAACCGCCATATTCACACGATCTTATTGTTAGGATTGGCCACGATTATCTCAATAACAGCTGTGTAGCAACAGATAACAACGGTTATTAAATTTAAAATAATGTTTGTCCCTGAGATAATCATAAATGTGGAAGTTAATCTGAACAATAAATTGACTTCGGTCCTTTGAAGAAAATTATGACCGTTATACGTGCTTCTTCGGAGTGAGGTCATGAAGTTATGATTAACTCCGAAGAGAGTAGTTTTTACTTAAGGTGATTTGATAGGACACAGAAGTCCATTTGTTTTCTCTTGATTTTTCTTTAAAGTTTTGGTTTTACTTTTGTGAGATGTAGATTGACATTTATCCTTAACAGCCTGAAATATTATGAAAAGAAGATTTAACAAATTAATGTTCAGAATCATTCAAATCATGTTGGAAGTCCATTTTTCATTTCGAAGATTGTTTGATTCAATGTCAGTCATGAATGTATAAGTCTAATCACCCCATCACAACTTGATTTTGCATTTGGAAACTTGTTTTGATTTGTGCTTTTGTGCTTCAAATTTTTCATACTTAATAGTGATAACATCCTTTGCGTTTGAAATTTAAAGAAATTTTCATTATTGGATTTCGCATCAGAAGTGTTTTTAAAGATTGGATTGTTTTTGAAGATTCTTTTGAAAAATATATTCCCTTTCATCAGTTGAAGTGTTTGGATACTAGCCTCTGATGACAAGCCTTTGAGCTTCGTACACCACTCCAACTTTATCATTTAAGACAGACTACTTGAAATGTTCATATTCTCTACAAGATACTCAACTATGTTATAGGAGTTCCTTGTATCGTTATTTAAAACAGAAGAATAAGCCTTTAAATGCTGATTTTTCTTTCTTTTGCATTCCCTTGTTTATCTTTTTGTCTTTGTTTGTCTTTGATTCTTTTGACAATTTGTCTTCTGTTTATCTTTTTGATGATTTTCAATTTTTCTCTTTTTAATTTTATTTTGGATTTACTTATCCGAAGATACAAAATTTTCACCATCTGGTTTCTTTCTTGGTGCCTTTTGGTTTGTTTTAAACAATCCCTGAGTGTGAAAGTTTTCATGTAGTTCAATTTTGTACCATTAATGAAAGTAGATTTAAATTTGCTTATCAAACAATGTTGGTACTATCTTTGAAGAAAACTTCTGAACACTTGAGTTATCCTGTGTAGTTCTGAGGCTACATGATTAATTTGAAGTTGAAGCGTGTCAAGTTCCAAAGGGTGGTTAGGAATAGACACTATGTTAATGATATTAGAATCAAACAAGGCTTCAAATTGTAAAATAGCCTTAACCTCACTTCGAAGTCTGTTTTCTTACCAATGTTTCAAGTCGATTCCCAAATACCTTTTAGTGCAATAAGGTATGATTATCAGAATCTAAAATCAAAGTTTTGTCCTTTACTTGGTTAATTCATGAGGGAAAGGTTAAACTTTGTCATTTTGCATCAAATTTTTCTCATAATTTGGTGTGATTTTTTCTGTTTTTGAATTTTCTTTGACTTAAAATCTTTTTATTTTTGTCCTTAAGAAGCGAAGTCAAAATATGTTTAAGTGATTTTCAAATTTGAAGAGTTTATTTTGAAGGAAAATTATGTTCCACAGAGAACCGAAGTGATTTTTTACTTCGGAGTGCTGCGGTGCAATTCCAAGTGTGTTTTCTTGTTTTACTCTGATGAGCTCCGAAGTGATATTTTACTTCGGAGTACTGCAGAGTATTATGAATTTGCAAAAATTTGAACTGAGGAAAAGAGTAAGAGTGAGCAAATCTGGGATTTATTATTGAAGAGTGGATCAATCTATCATTCCAAGACACGAACAATTCTTGTGAATGCTTCTTCATTTAGAGCCTTTGTGAAGATATCTGCCAATTGTTCTGTAGTGTGAACAAAGTGCGCCTCAATATTCCCCTCCTCAACATGACTTTTGATGAAGTGATAGCGAAGAGCTATATGCTTCGTCTTGGAATGTTGAACTGGATTGTGACATATACAAATTGCACTTTGAGAGTCACAGAACAAAGGAATTTTTCTCATGTTGATGGCATAATCTTTCAGTTGGCTTTGGATCCAAATGATTTGTGAGGTACAAGCTGCGGCTGCTACATACTCTGCTTCTGCTGTGGAGATAGAGACCCAAGTTTGCTTCTTGGATTGCCAGCTAATTAGCTTTCCATCTAAGAATTGACAACCCTCCGAAGTACTCTTGCGATCAGAAGAGCATCCACCAATATCAGAGTATGAATAAGCTTGTATGTAAAAGCCAAAGTTTGCTAGGTACCACAGGCCATAAGCAGTAGTGCCATGAAGATATCGAAAAATTGTCTTAACCGCAGCCAAGTGAGGTTCTCTTAGGTCAGCCTGACATCTTGCACAATTACAGACTGCGAACATGATATCAGGACGACTGGCTGTAAGATAGAGCAGTGATCCAATCATACTTCGGTATTGCTTTATGTTTGTCTTCGGTTTATCCAATGAAGGATTTAACCTTGTACCTGCAGGCAAGGGAACTTTTGCTTTGGAGCAGTTAGTCATTCCAAAGCGTTCAAGCAAACTCTTCGTATACTTTTGTTGATTGATGAATATCCCCTCTTTAGATTGTTTTATTTGTAATCCAAGAAAGAAGTTAATCTTTCCCATCATACTCATTTGAAATTTGCTTTTCATCAGTTTCTCAAAATCTTTTGACAAATTGGGGTCAGTGGATCCGAAGATTATGTCATCCATATAAATTTGGACTAACATCAAATGAGATCCAACTTTCTTTCTGAAAAGTGTTGGATCCACTGAACCTTGTTTAAAGTTTGATTCTTTTAGAAATTTAGTCATACCAAGCCCTTGGTGCTTGTTTTAAACCATAGATAGCTTTGTCTAGCACATAGCAATGATTTGGATGAATTTTACTTTCAAAGCCAGGTGGTTGTTCAACAAAAACAGTTTCTTCGAGATCACCATTCAGAAAAGCACATTTGACATCCATTTGATAGACATCAAAGTTTTTGTGTGCAGCATAAGCTAAAAATATCCAAACTGATTCGAGTCTGGCAACAGGAGCAAAAGTTTCTTCATAATCAATCCCCTTCTGTTGACAATAACCCTTTACAACCAGCCTAGCCTTGTTCCGAACTACATTGCCTTCGGTGTCTAGTTTGTTACGGTATACCCTTTTGAGACCGACAATTGAGGCATTTGCAGGTTTTGGAATTAGCCTCCAAACTTTGTTTCTTTCAAATTCTTCTAATTGCAACTGCATTGCTTCAATCCAGTCTGAGTGATCAAATGCATCTTTAACGTTCTTAGGTTCTACCTTGGAAATAAAGACATTGAACATGCACAACTCCGAAGTTTTGTTAAGTTCTACATGTCTTTGATGAAGTTGTGCATGAGTCAATACTTTATCTTGAACATTACCGATGACAAGTGATGGAGGATGATTTCTCGTCCATTTATCCAAAGGAGGATAATTTGGATCAAAGTCAGGAGGTCCTTCAGCATCGATGTCTTCGATGTCTGAGGGATATCCCGAAGTGGAAGGGAAATCACCCATTAGTAAGTGATTATTTGAATTTGTGTTAGTTTGTGGTGTGTGCATTTGTGAAGTTGAGTTTAAAGTGTGCTCCCCCTGGACATGTGTTGGTGTTGAGGAAGTGGTAGCTCTATCCGAAGCGATTGTTGAGGCTGAATTCGGAGTAGCAATCTCTGGCTCCCCCTGAACTATTGTATATAGGGACATAATATTGGAGATTGACTGAGGGGATGAGATCGGCGTGTTAGCTCCTCTTTGACTATTATTTGGCTCCCCTTCAACACTGGCAGTGCCTTCACTTCGGTTTGATGGCTCCCCCTCAACACTTGCATTTCCTATAGTTTGGTTATATGGCTACCCCTCAACAGATGATGGTCTTTGTACACTGCTTGTAGAGGAGTCATCAGGTCCATCTGTGAGCTTGGATAGTTCAGACTCATGGTTATCTAGTGCACTGGCTTCGGAGTCCACAACTCTCACAGGTGGATCAAACAAAAGTGCGAAGTCAGTGTCAAATGTTGTGATTTGAACTGCATCTACAGCAGGCTTCGGAAAAAATTGATGACATGGGAAATGGATGCAGAGACTTCTTGATGTAGTAGTCATCAAACCTTAGATTAAAGGTTTCTTCGATTTTGCGAGTTCTCTTGTTCATGACTCTGTAAGCTTTTGAGTCTTGAGAGTATCCAAGGAAGATTCCTTCTTCTGATTTATCATTGAACTTTGTCAAGTGATCCTTCAAGTTCAAGATAAATCACCTACAACCGAAGATGTGAAGAAATTTGACATTTGGTTTTCTTCGGTTGAGCACTTCGTAAGGTATGATATGAAATCGTTTGTGAATGTAGGATCTGTTTTGAGTAAAGCATGCAGTAGAAATGGCTTCGGCCCAGAAGTACATAGGCAAGTTTGCGAAATTTAGCATAGTTCTAGCTGCTTCACACAAGGAACGATTTCTTCTTTCCACAACCCCATTTTGTTGAGGAGTATAGGGTGCAGAGAAGTTGTGACTAATTCCCTTCGTTTTCAAGAATCCATCCAAGGTCTGATTTTTGAACTCCAAACCATTGTCACTGTGTACAGTTCGGACTTTCTTGTTGAGCATCAATTCCATTTTCTTTATGAAGTTAATGATTTCTTCAGCAGCATCTGATTTGTTTCTTAGAAATAAAACCCAAGTAAATCTTGAGTAGTCATCAACTATTACAAGAATGTATTTCTTCTTTCCAATTGACTCCACTGCGGATGGTCCACACAAATCCATGTAAAGAAGTGAAGGAGGTTCAGTGATTTTGGGATTGATCACAGTTGGATGCCTTTGTTTTGTTTGCTTTCCATGTTCACAAGCAGAACAAAGAGTGTCATTATCAAATTTGAGAGCAGGCATTCCTCGAACCAAATCCATAGCCACTAACTTGTTTAGATCTTTGAAATTCAGATGGGCAAGTCTTCGGTGCCATAGCCAGCTGACATCGGAGTTGGCTTTTGAGAGAAGACATAGAGATTGCCCACCAGTTACAGGCTTTAGATTCAAGGGAAACATCGATCCCTTCCTTTCAGATTTCAGTAAGATTTCCTTTGTTTCTTCTTTTGTGATTACACTCCCTTGGTTGTTGAATGTTTCAGCATTGCCTGTTCCAACCACCAATTGAGATATACTCACAAGATTGTGTTTTAACCCTTCAACAAATGCCACTCTACTGATTGTGAATTGTCCATTGGTTATTTTGCCATATCCCCGAATTGGACATGTTTCATTATTCTCAAAGTGAACATTTCCAGCATCATCCAAGGTCCTGTAGTCCCTGAGATATTCCTTCTTCCCAGTCATATGTCTTGAGCAGCCACTATCCATGTACCATTTTGAATCATACCGCTCATTTGACATAACCTGCAATCAATCAAGAAGAAGTTGGTACCCAATCAATCTTGGGTCCTCAGGGTAAGCAAAGGATTCTTGAATCCATTTTTCTACGACCTCTTCAGAAATTTCATTAGCATTTAAATTAATCAGATTCTCCGAAGCCTCATCTGATGAGCAAGATTCTGAAGTGTCTGAGCAGGATTCTGAAGTGCTTTTAGTTAAAATGGATGAGTCCGAAGTGACTGACAAAATGGCAGACTTCGAAACCCATTTTTGAACGGATGATTTTGACTTCGATGTTTTTGAAGTTTTCTTTTTTACTTGAAAGATTTGATGTCTTAGAAGAATTTGAAGTTTTTCTTCTTGCAGTTAAGTTTTCTTTCAAATCATTCCTTTTCTAATTTTGTTTTGGTTTTTCAATTGTTGACTTCGATGAGATTGAGCTGCACAACGTACAGGTACATAGATACTCTTCGTATGCCAATTTGAAGTCGTTTAGTGAAAGATTCTTATATTTAAACAGATCCAAATTTTTGTCTAGTCACTGATGGAATGTATCTATCAAATTGTTTCCTTTTGAAAATGTTTTTTTAGTGGGTTTTTGAAATTTTAGATTTGGAAAGTTAGGTTTTGTTGGTGTAAAAGTTGGTTTTTCCTTTTGATTTTTGACTTCCAAAGGTTTTGAGTTAAATGGTTTTGTTCCAGAAGTTGAAGCAATTGCTTCATTTTGTTTCAAACCTTCAAAGGGAGTTTTTCTTTTCACAAGATTTTGAGTTTGTTTTGATTTCAAGTTTGCAGCAATAGGTTTTTGAATTGGTTTAGTAATCATTATTGCTGGTTGTTTGGGTTTTAAACCTGTTCGGTTTAACACGACCAGCAAGTGCACAGGATCGTACAATAATAATAGTCGGTGAAGACCAGATATCGTACCCACAGAGAAAGGATTAATTTGAATCGTAATCTTAATATATTGCTTTTGATTTTAATAAATGATTTTGTTTGTTTTTGGTATTTTGAACTTCAACATAAACTAAAGTAATTTATCAAATGATAAAAAATCAACCACGCAATAATTCAACAAACAATCACAAGTTTTAACAAAAATCAATACGAATAAGACTTTGGTTGGAAGCGAATTAAATAATAATCTAAACAATTATTTTGGGATTATTTATTGCTATGAAATTTATACGCTAAGTTAAACCAATTAAAATATTACCATTTCACACATAATAAATACTTAGTAAAAACACATCACAACCTATAATTTATCAATAATATTAGGGGCCTTGTCGCAATCAAAAAAACTGACCAATTTATATTTTAATTATTCGGCTCTAAATTATCTAATTTAACTTATCTAAAACTAATTTAATTCTAAATAGCCAAATAACTAAATTACAAATTAAGGGCCTTGTCGCTAATTTGAAAACTGACCAATATTATCGATAAACCAAGTTGTGTCCCCGCGTGCCTAAGAATTACTATGCATAAAAATGATCTTATTAAACACTAGCTAGTACTGGGAAATACTTGGAGCCTTATCGTGTTTAACAGTTTTGACAAATCGTTGGTTTTTTTATAAAAGAATTGAATTTTAGAAGACACACACAATGTTTAATGAAATCTCCAAAAGTTGTTTCGATTAAGACATCAAATTGGTGAATTAATTATCATATCAATATTTAACAATAATAACATTTTAATCCACAGGTTGTCAATTCTGTGGTAGTTATAAATATTATTACAGTAAATATCAATATGACATTATAAAACCCATTAAAACATTTTTACCTTGAAATGCAAAATATTCACTTTACTAATTTTATAAATAATATCATATTAGGTAATTTAAAAATCAGGATTTTTTAATTTCCCTTTTAGATATGAAATTTATAAAATACAATAAACTTATTTCTGTTTACAAGATTAATAAATATCAACATATTACTGAAAATTTAAAATTGATCAGATTTTAAATAATTTTAACAGATTAATATTTATAATACATGAAGCTCATCTAATTTGATATTTCAGTTTATAAAAATCATATTTACAACAAATAAATCCCAATAATATTATTAGACTATCATTTAATCGTTCACAACCAAAACCTTATATTTAACTACTCACACATAATTATTGCAACTAACAAAATTTTAACAATAACTATCATATAATTCATAACTAATAAATTAAATAAAATTACAGAAATTAACAAGAATAAAAAGAAATATACCTTTGAAGACTTTGATTTTTCCAAGCTTTTAATCTCCAGTAATCAACTCATCACACACAATAATTATTACAAACATAAAATCATAAAATTACAAATTATTACAAACCATACTTCAAACTTGATAAATACATAAAAAACGAAAATACAACGTAATGACTTAATGAATGACTTAATAACTTCAAACTATCAAGATCACTCAAGAAAAACTCACTGGAAATTTTATGAACTCGAAAATGAAAACTAGAGAGAATTTAGATACGGATTTTTTTAAAACTAGAAGAATGTGTCCTCTCTGGAACTGAAACTTCATGCATATTTATATCATTACCTTCGTTCATTTTCCACCATCTTTGAATTTTTTATAACTTGACCAACTCCACCAAGCGTTTCTTTTGCTTTCTTTACTTCTTGATGGAAATGTGAGTTGGTATGCATCAACAATCCACCACTTTTATCATAACCGAACCCACACGTCTTTCTTTTGGTTAATTTAAGCTCAAACCCGAATACACAAACATGTTACACACATGCATGCGTATTTTCTTTTCTTCTTTCTTTTCTTCTTTGGTCCTCCCTCTTGGCCGATCACACACTTACATGAACACATAATTCTTTTCTTGCTTTTGCTTTTCTCTTGCCTTGTTCTTGATCAAGCACAGCAGCAGCAACATGGCTGCTTTTCTTTTTTTTTTTTTTCTTCTCTCGGCCGAACAGATCACATAGAAATCAAGTTGATGTATTTTTTTCTCTTTCTTTGGTGGAACATAAAGACAGCAACACATCTTTTTTTTTTTAATTTCTCTCGTTTCTCTTTTGTCGAACACATCAACTCACAAACATATAATATATATATTTATATTTATTTATTTATTCTTCTTTCTTGTTGCTTTTGAGAGAAACACGACACATGTTTTGTAAGCACTCCACACACAATTCAAGAATATGCTTGTTGTCCCCATGCTTTTCTTTTTATTATTTTTTTAATTTTTTATATTTTTTTATCATTTTAAAATTAAATCCGAATTTAAATTATTTATTAATGAGTTTCGAAAAAAAATTAAATATATGTATATTTATTAATTATAGGGATAAAAAATATAAAGGGTAGAAAAATAAAAGGTTTAAATTGGTTAAAATAAAAAAAAATAAAAAAAATAAAAAAAACTAAAATACGAAATTAAAATAAATACAAAATCTATATTAAAAAGTAAAATTAAAAAGACTAAAAATAATTAATTGAAATCAATCTATTAAAGAAAATAGTTAATTTAAGCTAAAAATAATAAAAATTTATAAAAGTTAAGAAAATAAAAATATATTAAAAATGGTTTTCTAAAATGGTTTGGTTGTTTAGGGTAAAAATGGTGGTTTTAGGGTTTTTAAGAAATAATTGGTTTTAAAAAGAATTATAATCTAAATAAAAAATAAAATATCCCATAAATTAAAATACACATATATATTTTTCTTCCGTTAAGCCCTGCGAACAAAAACACACAAATTAGTTCATTTTTCAACGTAAAATGATGAAATACGTTAAAAACAGAATTTTTATTTTTTTAGCATGCATTAACGCAAATCATAGTTTTTAAGCTCGAAAATATTGTAAAGTATTAGGTTTAAGGATAAATTTTATCATTAAAGCTCAAAAAGAGATCGCAAAATGATCTCTAAACACTGGTTTTGATTTTGAAGCTAATGTTTGAGGTTTTTGCAAAATTTTGAAGTTTTGTACCACAGGCTTCGGAGTGTTTTTAGATTGAAAGTTGGGGTACTGGGATAAGAGTTTGTAGGTTTGAGTTCTGAGTGTTTGTTTTCATTAGATTTAGCATGTGGTACACTCTCTTTTGATTCTAATAATTGAAAAACATCTATCTGCGGAGTTACGGATTTCTCCATAACTTGAATTGATTTGTCATTTTGGTTTGTGTAAACATGGTTGCTGTTTTTGACTTTCAAAAGATGATTCAAGTTCTTGGGAATTTTCTCTTTTTCATAGCATAAACGATTGTAAATGTTATGACCATACAAATCTTGTTTTCTTATGTTGATTTTAACTTCCATTCTTTCATTCATTTTGTTTTCAACCATTTTGGAAGATGAGAAGAATCCTTCGTTTGTAACTGTGGAGTTATCATTTTCAAGAAGTTTTTCTAAATCGTTTTCAATCAAGGGTAATCCGCCAGGTTTTACAATAATTGCGTTTTTGAAGTATGAAATCTTAGGATAGATACAGGCCACCTGGATTAATCTTTTTGAATTGTCCGTAAGATATTGATCATATGAAACACAATCATCTGAAATTTGTAATTTTGATTTCATGATTTTATTGTTTTCAAGAGATTCACAACCTATTTTTGTTTTTCCTTTGTCCGCCGAAGACAGTTGTGAAATGTATTCGGAGGGCGATTCGGATACAGAGGATGACTTCAGTAATGTCAAAGAAGAACAATCAATTTCCTCCATGTCCGAATCACTTTCAGAATCCTTCTCAGGCAAGTTATTAACAAATTCCTTTTCTTTTGTTTCAATTTGTGGTACAGCCGTTTTCAGGAAGGGAATTTCTTACGACAATATTTTCAACAATTTATCAGCAGTTAGATGTTTTTCTACAGATATCAAGACATGTTTGTATGAGGGATTTGTAACTTCGGAACCTGATACTATGGATTCGCATTCATAGGATATACTATCAACTTCCTTTAATTTAAACTCAATGAAAGGCAATAGTTGTCTATGTTGAACATTGCAAACATCAGCTGAATGATAAATTCTAGTAATATGCGCATATAATCGTTTGGCTGTTTCACAAAATATGTTTCGCTGTTTCAAGATTACATCATGATTGTTTAAAAAATTTTCTCTATTTTCTTCTAACAAGGAGATTCTAAGATTGGATTTTTCTAATGCTAGCTTCAGGCTCTCTACTCTCCCCCTCAAGCTTAGAAGCTCCTGCTCAGTGAGTACTTCCCTATTTTTAGCATCAACGAGTAATATGTGCATAACAGAGCAATCACGAGTTATTTCATTTATAATCGGAGTAGATTGAGAAATAGGAATTTTAAAAGATGAAAGAAGTTTTGATACCTGTTCTGGGATTGTTAGGCGAGTGTCGTTTTCCATCAAGCATACCTCCTCATCGTCATCAGAAGAGTCTTCAAACCAAGTCTTCAGAGTACCAGCAACAATCATCTCATGTGTCTCCGAAGTCACAAAGCCAAGACATGTAGTTGCTTCAACCTCCAGCATCTCTTCATCACCAAACTTTTCCGAAGTGTCCTTTAGAAAGCTCTTACCGACATCATAGGCCATGAAAGCACTATGAGATGGCTTTCTCATTTCGTCATCATCTGAGTCCGAAGACCAAACCTGATAAGATCCTTGACGATCATTAACAGCCATTAAAGCTAGGTCTTTGATCCTCACTCTAACTTCCTCCATTTTTCTTGCGTAGTATGCTTCGTCCTTCACTTGTGGTTTCTTTTCGTTTTGCTTACAAAGCATGCAGTCTTCTGCAAAATGATTCTTGCCATGGCAATAGTTGCAATCATAGCCAGAATCACCTGAGACCTTTTTCTCTTCAGTCTTTTCTTTGGATGACTCCGAAGCCTGTTTTTCAGATGGCTTCGGTGTTGACAATTTTAAGTTTTCATCCTTCGGAATGAATATTTCTGGTTTGGGTTTGGAGTTGAAGTTTGATTTGTTGAAATTCTTCACAAATGGCTTCCCAGAGTTGTTCTTGAATAAGGGCTTCTTGAATCTATGATTGTTGGCTGCATAAAGAGCAACAGTTTCTCCA
Source organism: Cichorium intybus (assembly GCA_023525715.1). NCBI lineage: Eukaryota > Viridiplantae > Streptophyta > Magnoliopsida > Asterales > Asteraceae > Cichorium > Cichorium intybus. The sequence goes on along the minus strand of CM042016.1, from coordinate 71,677,422 downwards.
TTATCATCTACCATATATGCAGCAATGTCTTCATCACTTGATTCTTCATCCTCTTTTGAAAAGAGGGCAAGTGGTCCAGAACCAGCCATTTCACTTCTTCGACCCACCACATCGGGTTCGTGTGATTTCAGTAGATTGTATAGGGCAGCCAGCTTGTATTTCTTAATATTCTCATAGGATTTTACCATGAGCATGATTGGCCTCCACTCCTTGCGAAGACTGTAAAGAAATTTGATATTTATCTCTTGTTGGCTTCTTGTTTCCCCATACTTGTCTAAGGTGTAAATCATGTTGCTCAGACGTTCATAACAGGCTTCTAAAGACTCATTTTCTTCTTTCTTAAAGTTCCCGAAGTCCGCAAGGATTTCTTGAACTTTGCTGGTATGGAGGATTTTATCTCCTCCAAAACGGAGTTCGAGATTGTCCCACATTTCTTTAGCATATTTCGCATCAGCAATGTGATGGCTTACGTCAGGACCCAAACCACTTCGCAGTTCACGCATGGCCCTCTCATCATTTTCAAGCTTCTTCATGTCAGCTGCATTAAGGACAACGACTTCTTCTCCTTCAGGGACAACAAATCGACCAGCAATGTCTGTGTGTGGACCTTCAGTCACAGACCTCCATAAGTCTTTGTCCAGTCCAATAAGATAATCTTTCATTCGGCCAGCCCAGTAATCATAGTAAGAGGTTACTAGAATGGGGGCCTTCGTTGCAGAACCAATGAGGTTTGCATAGTTAAGCATATTGGCATAAGTTGCTGTGGAATCAGTCATTTTGATAGATTTCAATCGGATCTTTTCAGTAAAAACAAGTAATAAAGATTTGTAACAGTTGCGGAAAGCTAGATATGAGAATCGATTCAGATCTAGAACTGGAGCAATGGATTTCAAGCTCTACTATCAGGTTTTTGAGCTGACTCGCTCTGATACCACTTGTTAGGTCGGATTTGACGTGTGCAGAATAATAATAACGTGAAGATCAAAACAAATATCCAAAGTGCCGAATGATTAATATTCAAATATAATCAAACATGTGAGAGTGTACAAGGTTATTGCATAAAGCACCTACACTTCACATTGTGAGCTCTAACCTACAAATAAGTAAAACTATAATATATATAGGTAGGCTACAAATTAGGGCAAGGCTCAATAACAAAGTTTTACTATGGACCGACCAAGCTTGTCATGCATCACTCCATGAGGGCTTTTGTACCCCAACAAAGGGGTAAGGATGCAATCATGGTGGTGGTGGATAGGTGACATGCCTAGGTAGTTATGCAGTCAAAAATAAGAAAATAAACCTCACACACACTAGTACAACGGTAGTAAGGGTCGATCCATGGGAGTTTGGTGGTCAAGACAAGATGATAGCTTACCAACTGTAGTGTCACTCTATAGCTATGCAGTTATCGCGGTCAAAACCGTAATCGCGGTAACCTACCGATATTTAATTTTGCGGTTCTCGCGGTGGTATAGCGGTGGTATAGCGGTTTTTTATTAATATGTAGAATTTATATATTAGACTATTACTAGTAGAATTAATATCATAAAAGTCATTCAATAAACATCAAATAATGTTTAATTTAAGAAATAAGTCACATAATATAACATTCTAATATAGAAAATGTCAAAATATCAAAAAAAAAAAAATATTTCCTCCACCCTGATAATAGCGGTAAATCGCGGTCATTATCGCGGTAAATCGCGGTGAATCGCGGTAAATCGCGGTGGTATACCGGCGCTATACCGGTACCGCTATTTTCCACCGCTAAACTGAACCGCGATTATGCTGACCACCGCGAACCGCTATACCGGCGCTATACCGGCGCTATACCGGCGCGATTAACTACATAGCTCTATAGTTAGAGGGACTAACTCCACTTCCCCAAAAACACACTAAAAAAACCACAATTTCAAAGCAAAGTCCAAAATCCAAATCAAACATAAACTACTCTAAACCAAACCAAGTTCTAACCTAAGATTGCTTACTGAAATCAGAAACAAAACTCAAAATCAGAAACAAACACACCAATCGATTGCATTCAAAACACATCCAAACACAATAAATACCGAAAAATGCAACAAAAACATAAACTGAATGATTACTTGTATTGAAATCAAAACCAGAAGATCCAATGTACTTGAAACACGAAAATAATAACTTTAACCTACTGCTACTGGTTGAAACAATCCATAAACACTAAGCTACGAGCTAAATCAACTAAACTAATAAAGAAATTAAAGTGAAAACATAAGAAATACCAAAAAAGGTTACTAAAATCCGAAACTTGGAGTCAAAGAAGCCTTAAGTCCACCTTAGGGGTCGTTCCTTGCCTGCTGATTTCGACCTAATGGCCTCTATTTATACTTGTGGAAAATTAGAATCCGCGGCGCGTAAAGCTTCCAGCCGCGTCGCGCATACTGCCTTATCCCCGTTTTTTCGTCATTTGAATTTCTCTTAACCGCATCATCCTTGACGTGGCGCGACGCGCATGTCATCCTTCCCGCGGCGCGCGTACTCATTCGACTGTTTTGGCCTTATCCTCAAAACTTCTTCCATTTGTCCGCTTTTAATCCCTGATTGTAACATTTTCTTGCATACAAGCACTAGCACAAAAAGTGAGAAATACCAATGTATATATGATATAATTTCACCAAGAATATAGCCTAACAACGACTAAAATACTTGATATTACTAGGCGTTGTCAAACACCCCACACTTGTGCCTTGCTTGTCCCCAAGCAAGAGAGTTTTTAACAGATTTTAACTAAGACTTAAACATTTTTGAACGAGTTCAATTTCAAAGCTTATTGTTCCTAGAGTTAAATTGAAATAGTTTTTGCAAACATACCCAGAATATCCTTTGGAATTCATGACTTTCTAAAGAACCCTTGATTACAAATTTTCTATCCACAAGGAAGTGTACGTACTCATTCAGATTCTAAAGGCCATTAAAGAACTATCCATGACTTTCGATGTTGTCCGTGTAACGAGCTTTCGGAAATGCCATCCCAGACCAGACGATCTTAGGTGGTAAGGTGAATAAGTGCCTCTTCGGGGCCACCCATTTTAAACATACCGACTCGAACAACAAAGGCCACTGATTGACAGTTCCTTCCTAAATTCCAATCTTATAAAATTCCAATCTTCTAACTCCTAAAACTCAACTTATTTGACTAAACCAATAGCATGCTAACAACTAAACAGTATTTCTTGAAAAATACCAATGTTATAACATTCAAAACTATTCATTTCAAAATTACAATCTATTAAAATTATTGAAAAAGTTGCTAAAAATATTTGAAAATTAATTTTTTCCCGCAAAAATTTCCAAAAAATTACTCTTTCGACCGTCCACACCCCACACTTAAAACCGTACAACATCCCCGTTGTACAAAAAATTATTTCAGAATAAGGGAGAAAGAGTTATCCCTTTTAGACGGTTGACTGCTTGATAGTCGGGACCATACTTGTAACAGGATACACAAACACGAACTGCTCACGATTCAGATTTTCAGGAGTTGTGGCGCAACAGTAAACACGCCGGTGAAATGGCAAGTGGAGGGGGCACAATGACTCCACACTTGCTTGAAACAACTCCTCAGTCGATTCTCATTTGGTATTCACATGCACACTCACAAACAATTAAATGCAAAAAGATAAACACATATAAACGGTAAAACCTAAAAGTAACAAAAGATAGTAATAAGTTTGGTATAATGTCTCAAAAGGTAGAAAGAAAATACATCAATCATCATCATGGTGGGTCCCAGATGGACCCGCCTCATCATCTGGATCACTCGGAGGGTAGTCTGGAAACTCCTCAATCCGTAGCTAGAGCATGATCACACGCTGCATCTCAGCCACCCACCGATGATGTGCCTCAGCACGTGCCATCCTCCTCTCCATGGCTCTCATCGCAGCCAGCAAGTCTGCGAGCTGTGGTGATGGTTGGGGCTGCACTGGTGGATCACCTGGTGGCTCCTCCCTCAGTCTCCGTCGCCTTGCTGGCCTGCTCTGGCTCTGGCTGGGCCTGGGGACCCTGTAGTGCCTCAGTCGGCATACACTTTCACATTTTCCTATTTATCTAAACGGGAATTTTGTTTGGATAATTTTTAAGTTAATACTTTTAACTTGACATCAACTTTCTTTGGACCCTTTCGGTAACTCCATTGGTCCACACAAATGGCGGTGGGCGAAAAAAACGTCCATTTAACGGTCATTTTATAAGTCGTTTCCTTAAACCATCTCAGAGTGCTTAGAGTGGATAATCCTAGTCTTGATCCAAGTTGATGTATTTGATCTTAGTTATACATATAATATAAACTATTACATGATGTATAAGGTATATTTTAAACTTTTAAATTTACTAGTTGTTTGATCATATTAATTCAATTAACCTTTGTGTTCAGATAATAATATTAAATCACCATTTAACTATTCTAATCATATGAAGGCACATGTTAATAATTAACATCAAACAAGCAACGGACATATTTACGATCATAATTGAACTAACCAATTAATTCTAATTATCCATGTATAATCAAATGATAATAATTAATTACTAATTACATATTCAAATCATGTGAGGACACAAGATAATGATTAATTTTAATTTAATTATCCTAAACAAATTTCAAAATTATTTAAACAATTTAAATCGCCTATTTCTTTAATTTAACAAAAGAAAATAATTTCAAAAATTCAACTAAAGCAAAGGGTAAATAAACCTTTTCGAGACAATTACCCAAAAAATATTTTTAAAACACTTCAAAATTATAAATCTCCAAAATTTTTGATTTATCCATGCTTAATTACAATTTTCGAAAAATTTATATAACCATAAAATAAGCATGCAATGCAAATATCAACTAAGCATATGCTTTGATACAAATGTTAGGTTTTATATACCCTAGATTCACTAATCACGGCAGCGGAAACATACAAAATTAATCTAAGGCAAGTAACTTTTACTAAAACCTACAAGGATTCTACCTAATGATATTTGCAACTATAAGCGGGATCAAGAAAAACCAACCTTGAGCAAAACCAATTTGCTAGTAGACCTTTGATGAAGAACAATTCTACCAGTGCTAAGGAATGTAGTATCCAAGAGAGAATACATGTAATTGTTCACACCCAATAAGTCCAAATTATTAGGTTAAAAATGTATTTTTGAAAAGCTTGCTATAAAACCCTATAAAGAGATTATAGTTTCTGCTTGAGAGAGAAAAGAAAATTTTTAGGTGAGGGAGCTCTGGAATTGGCGTAGAGAATGAGGACCCATAGGGGGTTATTTATAGCTTGCAAGGGTGTTTAGAGATAAATCTTATTTGAATTCAAACTGGATAAATGATAATCGGTTAATTAATTCGTATTATCTTTAAATTTAAAACCCTATCACTTTTAGCCTTAGGATGGACGAATTTTGAAGATAAACCCTTCAAAATTTCTTTCCCTATCCTCCCCCAAAAATATTATCAATTGCCCAACTATATAACAATTAATATTTAGTCCCTACACTTTTAGTTAATCCAAAATTAATTTAAATTAATTCAAATTAATTCAAATTAATTTCAAACTAGTTTCTAATTAATTTATCATTACATAATAATTAATAAACTATTTATTTCTCTATCTTAATTAACTCTAATACCATTTGGACTACTGAGGGCAACCTAAAAAGGACCCTACTATTAATGGAAAGTCCTTACCAATTAGTTAATGACCTTGAATACTATTCCAACAACAATCTCATATCTTGGCATTCCAAAATATATCACGTTATTTCTAGATCCAACGCATAGATGAAATGTTGTGGTATTGCTAATGCAGTTGCTGAAACATATCGGCTGCATAATCTCTTTCATGAGATGCGTGCCTGCGTTGTCCCACATACAAAGCAACACCAGCTTATTGTGATAATATAAGTGTCGTATACATGTCTTTAAACCCAGGGCAACACCAACGCACCAAATATTTAGAAATTTGACATTCACTTAGTTATGGGACCTTATTCGAGTTCTTCATATTCCATCCTCAACTTAGTATGTCTATATCTTCACAAATGATTACCCACATCATTATTTTCGGAGTTTCGATCTAGTTTAAACGTTCGTTAAACCCCTACCGTTAAAACTGCCGGGGATGTTAGTATATATTGTACATTAGCCTATTATTGTTGTAACTTTGTATTCGGCCCACTTTGCTTGGCATTTGTGATCTTGTATATATTCATTTGTGTATGTTACGCCTCTTGCAATGAGAATTGATTTGAATTCCAATCTCTAATAGTTACAACTTACAAGGTTTAAAAAGAACAAGTGGAAAATAAGAGGAGTTATTATTGTTCAAGTGCTTCCAATAGTGGTCGACTGAGATCGACTATAGAGCCTAGAGGTGCACAAAAACCAGGTTTTTGTTAATCAATAGTTTTAATACTCGGATTTTTAATAGGTTTTAAATCACGAACTGAACCTGTTTTTTACCCTTTTTTCTCCCCGAATAACCGAACCAAACCGGTTAAAAAACCGGTTTTTTACTCAATTTCATTTAAAGAAAACAGGCCAAAACCCGTTAGGTCTTAACCGAAACTGATTATGAAAAAACCGAAACCGAACCAAACCAAACCGGATTTCAAGAAAACGAGTGTTTGTGCACCTCTAATTGAGCCCATAAATGTCCGATGAGAAATTGTTAAGATGATGTTTGAAATTTAAGACGTGAAACAAGACCAAATTATTTTATATAGTTTTTTTTATGTTTAGTCAATTTTAGTAAAATTCAACCGTAAACTAAAAGCTGGTTTGCGATTCAATAATAATGAGTGAGGAAACCGTTTTTCATCGTGTATAAATATATTTTTACAGTATTTACCAGTGTTGTAAAAGTCGGCCTAGGCGGCCGCCTAGGCGGCGCCTAGGCGCTAGGCGGACGGGTTCCGCCTACGATTAGTAGTAGGCGGTAAAGCTAGGCGGATTTGGTCAACGGCGGTCAAAATCGGGTTTAGGCGGGCCTAGGCGGGTCTGGGCGGGTCTAGGCGGCAAAATTTTCAATTTTTCAAATTTCAAAATTTCAAAATTTTCAAAAAATTTCAAATTTTAAAAATTTTCAAAAATTATCAAATTCTCAAAAAAATCAAATTTTTAAATTTTTAAATTTTTAAAATTTAAATTTAGAAAATATCATTAATTATGATAATCGGTGGCTAAGTTACAATTATCGATGATTAAAATGATAAAAAAATATCATTAATGAGTCTAAACATTATAATGTTTTGATGACTTACATATTTAAACACTTTGATTTGCAAATTTTTATTCTTATTTATTCATTTTTTAGGGATATAGGTAATATCAAAATTTGAAAAAATAAATTTTGTTACAATTAATACTCCCCGCCTAGGCGCCGACTAGTCCTCGCCTAGACCGACTAGTCCTAGGCCCTAGTTGACCGCCCGCCTACCGCCTAGCGACTTCTACAACCTTGGTATTTACACAGACGGTTTACTATCGAAGTTGTAAACAAAGCTCTGGAAATCATAATTTGAAGGCTAGATCGAAAAAAGGAAATAACCAAAAAGGATTTATATATATATTTAACTTGCGTGAATTTTGGTGCTCAGGGTAACGTTTTTTGTGTGACATCCGGATTTTATTTTTCTTTGTGACACGCGGGTTTTCGTCGGGTCGGGTTTTCTTCCGGGTTGATTTCTGGAGTTATCCTGTCCATTGCTTCCTCCCTCATTCCACCTCCCTCGATTTTGCGTCCCTCCTTCCCCACGATTCTCGAACTCTCAACGGCTTCTCTTCTATTACAGATTCGCAATCGCCCCCATTTTTGAAACCAGTGTAGAGGTATGGAGAATGGCTTAACGGTGAAGAAGAGATGGGGATTCCAGGGGAACCAGAGCTTCATGCGCCGGCAGAGATAACCATTAGAGGCGTTCCCACTATACTCCGGTCAAAGCTCAACCAATTCGACACCAGACTCGTCATCCCTCTCGGCCACGACGACCCTTCTGCTTTCCCCTGCTTCCGTACATCTCCGATTGCAGAAGATGCCATCATCGACACCCTTCGTTCATCCAAGTTCAACGGTTATTCTTCTACCATCGGCATTCCTCCTGCTAGAAAGTACTCCCTCTTCTTCCTTGTACTCTTGCTCTTGACCCGTAAGTTTCAGTTTCACATGTACATTTCTTATCGCAAATTATATTATCCGATTACTCCGATTTTGCTTAACCGTTATAGGGTGTAATTTTGGTGAGACTGATTTTGGTTTTTAGAGATTTACAACTTTAATCGACTCTCTTGACACCTTATACATAATGGGATTGAATCTTTTTCTACATTATTCTATCAATGGTTTGATTCGAAAATTAAAATGTAAATTTGAGCATTTTGAAAGAATAATTCGTGCTCCAAAGTTGTTTTCACTACATTTGCATCCTACTTTTTGAGATATGTTTTTAACGGTTTTGGATTTTTATGCAGAACATGAGAGTTGGTGTGAAGCTGATGTAAATTGGGATTTGTTGAAGATATTTGGAATCAGCAGGTTAATTCTTTTTCATGGTCATTTTACTAATGTGTGTTGTTGCTGTTAAGCTTAGTTAAAAATTAAGCTAAAATCATGTACATCTTGGGGTTTGGACAATGTTCTTGATAATCACAGCAGGGAACTTCTAAGTTCAAATCGGTTGTTTCTTTTAATTTCTTGATATTGGACTCGATTTGTAGGTTCACCTAACATGCTTGATGAAATTGGTCATTTTTTTCTGATTTGTTGATGATAGGACTTGATTTGAAGGTTCACAGAACATGTTTGAATTTGGTTACTTTTTCGTGATTTCTTGATGATTCGACTTTATTTGTAGGGATGTGTATGTATGTATATGTGTGTAATGTTTAAACAAATGAAATAATTTAAATAATTGAAATCACAAAAATCAATATGTTTAGCTTTGATATAAACCAAAAACATTCGAAAGCACAAAAAGGCATTTAAAACCAATCTATGTTTGGGTATTTTATTGCAGAAATAGCATATGTATGTGACTGTGGATCTGGTGTATGTGACGAAGGTTTCAGAAATTACAGCAAATCATCTCTTCATATGCTATTTAATGTGAAAATCTGGCTCATTTGTTTCGTTTGTGTTTTTGACTTTTTCTTTTTCATATCGTCTTTACTTTCCAGCTAAGGAATCTATTCACAAAAACCACAATCTATCGATGACTAAATGTGAGTTTTACTTTCTAGAATTTAAAACTGAAGCAAATAGCATATTAATTTCTAACATTACCCAAATTTGCTTTGCATTTTAGCATCAACTCCTGCATTGGAATGAGAACTTTTTGTGCTGGGTGCGAGTGTCTGTGTGTATGTTTGCACTACTATGTTCTGTGTTATATGTGTAAGTGTGTGTGTCAACGTACTTTTAACCAAAGTGAATACTATAATACATAGAAATGAATGTGAATGTGAATGCTTTTAATAAAAAGAAATAAAAGTAGGATGCTATAATAACCAAAATTTTGTTTGTATGTTGGTAATTCCTACCTTTAGTCACTTCCATTCACAAGCATTTCAAAATCCTCGGTTCCTTCCAGGTACTTAAGTGGTTACGTGTATATTCTTATAAATGTTTTGGTCTAATTTTATTTAACATTTAAAACTTTTTAATGCCATAGTGATATGTGAGTTGTTATGTAGCAGGAGAACGATTCAAATATTGAGGATTTAGGGCAGAAAACTCAGCAATGCATTAACGAGACACAAAGTTTTATTACTTTTATTAATAGCCAACTGCATTATTCTTATAAATGTTTTGGTTTAATTTTATTTAACATCTAAAACTTTTTAATGCCATAGTGATATGTGAGTTGTTATGTAGCAGGAGAACGATTCAAATATTGAGGATTTAGGGCACAAAACTAAGCAATGCATTAACGACACACAAAGTCTCATTATTTTTATTAATAGCCAACTGCATTTGATTTATGGAAATGTAAACATAAATGGCCTGATGTATACATGGCTCTTGCTGGTGCGGTTGGAGCACTATATGATCCTTTACATGGTGGTGCAAATAAGGTATGTTAAGATTATGTGAAAAACCACCATTGTTAAGGTGTCACAATAATTAAAGAAATAGAATTTTAATCTGTTTTAACAAATAAGACTTAATTTTCATGTGTTGTAGGCTGTCTTAAAGATGATAAACGAAATTGGAACTGTCAACAATATTCCAGAGTTCATTGAAGGTGTCAAAAAGAGGTTAGTACTCGTATAAGATATAGTTTTCTAAATATTAACATAAAATGTTATTTTGATGTTTGATTTTTCATCATGTACAAATTCATGGTTACAGTAGACGAAAGATGTCGGGTTTTCGTCACCGTGTGTACAAAAAGTATGATCCGAGAGAAAAAGTTATTAAAAAATTGGCTGAAGTATTCTAGGTGGCTATTGCTCTTGAGCAACGAGCACTTTCAGATGAGTACTTTGTGAAACGGAAGTTGTACCCAAATGTTGATTTTTATTCTGGGCTGATTTATAGGTATATGTTTGAGATTTTCTTTATCAATTTTGGTTGATAAAAGTTAAGATTTTTAATTTTTTATGGATTTTAAAACAGGGCAATGGGATTCTCAACAGAGTTTTTTCTGTTTTATTTGTAATTCCTCGAATGGCTGGCTATTTGTCACACTGGCGAGAGTCTCTTAATGATCCTGACACAAAAATCATGAGGCCCGCACAGGTTTGTATCTTTAATATTAGTTTTACATTCAAGAAATAGCAAACTACTTTTGCTGATTTGTTTATTGTAGCATCGTACTTTCGTTTCTTCTTATATGACATTGTCCTTTGAAAATCTACTCAATTTTAGCAATGTCGTGCAAATAGAAAGAAAATTTTACGGTTTTAATTGTTTGGAAATTGGAATTTTCCATGTATAAAGTGGCAATAAGAAAAAGATTAGAAGTTTATTGCTATAATTGGGTTGATTTTTTAGAGTACAATTCTTTGATATGAAAAAAATAAAATAAAAAGTGCATTGATGTAATTAAATAGATTTTTCAGCTTTGATAAGAAGTAAAATGAAAAGTACATTAAAATATTTGGGTAGATATTTTAGAGTACAGTGGTTTGTTTGACAAGTAGAAAACGTTAAAATTACATTGCTATTATTGGGTACATTTTTCTGAATATAACAGTGCTTTGTTTCGACTTTCTTATGGGAGCTACCTTCCCTGCTCCTACATCTTATGTCAACGTAACCGCTTTTTAGGACAATGTAATTTTTTTTCGGCTTAAAAGAATCAAAATATGGGTCCGTATATTTCCTAAAACACGTTTATATGAAAGTATATTTCTCTTATGCTTACGTATTCTCTTATGCTTTTAGGCCCGCAAAGCCTTCACCTGAACCAGAAACATCAACCCCTGTGGTTGTTAATGCTCCTGAAAGCAGCAAAGTTTATGATGATGGTAACAAACTTACTTTCCTACTTTTTGGCTGAATGCGAGAAATAGCAATGTACTTTTGTTTGTTTGTGTAATATAGCATCCTATCTTTGTTTCTTTCTATTAAAGTTAATGTCGAATTAAATGCACATTAGCTGAGGGTAATTGAATCTACAAACTCGACACGCAATTTTTCTAGCCGACCCGTGCATAGCACGGGTTGCCCACTAGTAAATATAAAGAACTGTGTTTTTTAGTGTCTTTGACTGTTCTTTGTTTTTATATTTCTTTACTAAATATCGTACACTTAAAACATGGGGTTTTTTGTACGCAATTCATCCGAGGGATGAAATTGTTATCAAAATTTTTGTTTAGGGATTGACAATCCAAAGTTGCAAGTCAAGGGAGTCTAGTGATTTAGTTCTACTAAAACCCCAAATTTACAACTTTCACCCGATTTCTATGTTATTCGGCCTCCAAATCTTCGTCGAGTAGTTCGAACTTCCAACACTTCCTGCTCAAATCATCCATCTGCACCCTTCATTTGTAATTCTCAGGATCTTATCCCCCATGCTCGCCTCCCACATCCACCATAGATAGCGAGTTGCCGCAAAATCGGATAAATAGTTGCCTTTCGATCAGAATATTAATGGGTGTCTATTATTCTTGTCAAATTTTGTGTGGGTTTGGGTAAAATTTTGTTTGTAAACGATCATGCTTGGTTCTTCGCTACTGGGATTTTGTTTCGAGAGATGGATGCTCTGTTGCCGGAGCCCTTGCTATTCCTTTGAAGCATCAGTTGTTTAGTCGTACACCGTCATAACCGTTCTATATAAAGGTAATTGGGTAGTATTTTTCATGATTCTAATGAAACTTGTTTGTCATACGACTGTTAAATAAAACGTTGAGATAAATCATTGTTTGAACTTGCTAATTGCATTTCAGATCAGTTAAAGTTTCCAACTTGAAGATGGAAAATGGTGTTGGGTTTGATGGAGGAGGCAATTTGACGCAACAGTTATCTACCTTGAGTATTGGCTCTAGTGTTAATGGCTATAGCAACAACACTAGCAACATTAATGGCATGAACAAGAGTGATGGATTGTTTCAGGTTATGAAAGCCGTTGAAGCTGCTGAGGCCACCATCAAACAACAGGTTTTTTGATCTTCATTTCCTTTGCTCAACTCACATGGCCTTTGTGCATTTGATTCAATATCTCTATGCGTTCATTGCATTGGATCCACGCTTAGATTCATCCATCTATGAATCCTCCCTAACGTGATATAAACCGATTTATAATGTCTCTCATGGCCAATCTTTGATAATTTCATGTCTGCTATATGATAACTTGGGAGGGGAAAATGGTTGTGTCGATGTTTGTGAATGATTATGGGATATTGCATGAATATTCGTGTGCCTATATGGTTTTATCTTTCTAAATGGAACCGCTACAATTCACAAAGAGAAAAATGTGTAATGAGAACCATAAACTGATAGTTCCATTATTGATTAATAATTGATAACCTTTGATGTGAAAAAAAAAACAGAAAAGATAATGAGCTTTATTATGGGTTAAGCACTTAATCTGGACAACCATACATGGCTGTTTATTTTTGACTTAATGTTGAAATTTTCTTTATAATTTCTCTTTTGCAGGTGGAGGAGAATCATAGATTGAGGTCTGAGCTTCAAAAGAAGATTCAGGAACTTGAAAACTATGTATGTGTTCTCTCTTTTCTTTTTAGCATACAGCCTCATTATTTTCGCCAGCTGTCATAAATTCTTTTCCCAACTCTTAATTATATCACCTTCTTACTATCTTAGCATCAAATACTGATAGCACGGATTTTGGTTCACTAGTTTCCTTTATTTCATCATCACTGAGGGTATTTTACATATGGGTTAAATTTTGTCTTTATGCAACATGCCATATTTTTATCAAATTATGCAACGAAGGTGTTTTCCAGACGAAATCTTCATCCACATTTAATTGTAGGACCAAAATATGCAACCATGTTTCATTCCTTAAATTTATATTTACAAAACAGTGTTTGACCTTTTTACTGATTTATGCAACAACGTTTCACTTTTTTTTTTTTTTAATCAATTTATGCAACAATGTTCAACTGATTTATGCAACTGACACAAACTATGTATGCGACCATGTTTGAACCTGTTAAACAGCTATTGACGAATATTGCATTTTTTAGTGCAGCTAAAATGAAATGTGGTTGTATAAAAGAAACATCCTTGTTGCAAAAGTTAGAAAAATAGTTAAAAAAGTGTTGTTGCTTGAGTAATAATGCTATCATTTTCCATATGTCTATATTTGGCGAGGCATAGTTCATTTCGAGGCTTGCAAAGTATGTTTGTTTGTTGTAGAAGAGTGAGTGTTAAATTTATGGCAGAAATCGAGTGATAGGAAGGATGAAAATGGTGGGCCCATTAATGCTGTAGATCCTATGATTCAAGTTTCAAGGGAGACCCAAAAGATAAATGGGGGCATGTCCCAGTTTTCTTCAGCATCGGGGGCCTTTTCTCCTTTGAGGTATTTAGGATTATATACATAAATCATGCATCTAATATGAGGTGTAGTAACAAATTCATATACACACACATACTGTTTGCTAGGTTTCAACTGGAAGGAGAAAATGATGTGTCTGGGCTGGTGGCCCTTTCTGAGGTAAAGAATGCTGGCACCCCCCTAAACCAGGTATATTTATAATTTTGTTTTTTTTTTTTTTTTTTTCCTTCCATCATGGAATAAAATGAAAAAGTTAAGTAATGTACAGAGTGGAAGTAAAAGGATATATATATGTATGGGTGTAGGTTATTGAGAGTCGGGATCAGGAGCAAGAGATCGTACTGCTGAGGAAGCATCTTGTTGAGTATTCAATTAAGGTGGGGGCGTTATAGTAATTTTGGAAATTGTTTTGGTTTTGTGGAGTAACACAAGTGGTTGTGGTTGTTGACAGGAAGCGCAAATACACAATGAGAAGTTTGCTCTGGAGAAACGGATTGCTTATATGCGTTTGGTGAAATAAATAATACTTTGATTTACGGATGTACTGATACTGATACTGATACTGATACTGATACTGATACTTATGTTGGTTGGTTTAGGCCTTCGATCAGCAGCAGCAGGACCTGGTTGATGCGGCATCTAAAGCCCTCTCTTACAGACAAGACATTATTGAAGAAAATATACGCCTCACCTACGCATTGCAGGTTTTAAGTTTTAACTAACTCTTTAATTCTCAACCTAACATCTTAGCTGCCCTTTTCTTTGTAAAACCTATTTAATATCCGTCATGGGAATTCAATGAGAATATTAAGCAATTCAACTATCCTTTTTAAGTTTTTATATTTATCAGTTGCAAGTATATATAACTGAAAATTCACTTTTAATAACGATTGCATTATGTTGTTTTGTTCAGGATGCACAAGAAGAAAGAACAACATTTGTATCATCTTTGATGCCTCTCCTTGCTGAGTATTCTCTTCAGCCACCGGTTGCTGATGCTCAGTCCATCGTTAGTAATGTTAAGGTTTGAAGTATATACATGTTATACCTTCTTTATGTCTTTTAGTAACAATACTGGTCCTTAGTTGGAATGGAGATAAATAGAAACAGAAAATGATTTTGCAAAGTCACATTCTGAGAGCTTTTCTATTAGGGTTTCTTTTGTTGGATGGAATCGAATGGACAGAGGAATGAAATGAGTCATAAAATTTGGTTATCATGTTTCGTTGCCATGTAGGAATGAAATGAATTTTAGTATGAACTTTTATGTAAATACAATGTATGGTTTTAACTCTACTCTAATCATTATTTACTTATATTAAAAAAAATTATTTACAAAAATAAATAAATTAAACATAATGAAATTTCATTATGTCCCAAGTAAGATTATTATAGAAATATGTACCTTTTAGTTAATTAAAAAATAAAAATTGTAATTTAGTTGAAATCTTGAAATTTTAAAAAAGACTTGTCATTTGAAGTTGCATTAGAAGTGGATTATATTATTTTTCACTCCATTCAGTGATCGAATGATAAAAAAAATCCCTTGGCTAAAGAATGAAAATTAACAAAATGGGAGGAATCATGTTCCTTTAAGAATGGTCCATTCCATTCCATCAGACAAAGCAAATAGATTTTTTCATTCCAAGGGAATGAAGCATTCCATTCCTTCTCTGATCAAACCTACCACTATCCTGGGGATCACTACAAATAAGTGAAGATAATGATAGAAGAGATGGAAACTTGCATACACCCTTGAGATATTTAATATAAGAGATTGATAGTAATAGATTTTCAACTGTATTTATTATTTTGAGATATCTGTTGAGTTATATAATAGCCATATAACATCCAACTGCCTTTTTTTGGTTAGATTAACACCGAAGGAATGTGGATACTATTCTTTTTTCTTTTGAACATTCTCTTCCATGATATGTAACTGTTGACATTTTTTCTGTTGATAGGTTCTTTTTAGGCATTTGCAAGAGAAGCTTACAATTATTGAGGTGTGTGCTTATTAGTATTGGTAAAACATAATAATAATAATAATAATAATAATAATAATAATAATAATAATAATAATAATAATAATAATAATAATAATAATAATAATAATAATAATAACAACGAACGTACATTTTTTTATGAATAATAGCAATGTACATTATTTTCACTCATAACAGCAACATTCTTATATTTTGTACCCATAAATAACAGCAATGTGCTTACACGAATATTGCTACTTTTGGTAAAGAAATGTACGTATGTTAGTATTATGAGTTAAAGAAATAAAACCCTTTTTACAAGTTAGAGCCTACATATTGGTATTGTGTGTAGAAATGTAAGTATATATTGGTATGATACTTGAGTTGCAAACTTGTGGGGTTTCTAATATGGGTGTGAATGAGTGCCAGACAAAGCTAAAAGAGTCTGAATATCAGCTAGCAGCATGGCGTTCTGATTCAAGTTTTGCACAATCACCCTTGTATTCCTTCGGGGTAGGGATTGACCAGATCCAGATTAATATCCTGAAATATGTTTGTTGTAAAAATCTGAAAAGTTGGTATTTTGTAGAACAAAAACGGGCTTGAATTGGTTACACAACAAGCATACTCTGATGGACAAACACCAATTTCGTCAGACCAACTGACTGCAAGAGGAGGCGGCTGGGATGGTGCTGGTCCAGCTGGCGTTGCAGAAACTTCGGAGCCTGATTCCGGGAGGTATTCACCTCTTTTAAACAGGTTACAACTCTTTGTGTTTAATTAATGTTTATTTTTGTATCCCATTGCTACATAACATACTCTTTGGTTCAAGGATTCTAATTCTAATTCTAATGGAATTGGAATCTTAAATGCAATTGTTTTTGACAGATAAACTTGTACGTGTGCTGTGCAGAAACAATCCTGGTCTAGGGACAAGTGCACACATAGGAATAGGATTAGGTGGCGGTGGCGAGCAGGGCAGTGGTACAAGTAGTAAAAATGAAGAGAGCAGCAACAAACAAGTTACATTTAGCGATCCAGTCAGCAGTAATGATGCTGACGATGCATTTGTCAGTTGGAATCCCAAGAACACTAATGAAGATCCCCACTCATATTTAACTCCAGTGCCTGAAAAACCAGATTCTTCCTACTCTGAAGGTAACAATTCTTCTTTTATTTATTAATTATTATTAAAAGGTGTTGAATGGTTTCAGTGGTTGTTGTGATGTTCAGCTGCAGATGATGATCCATTACCTGCAGTGGAGTCCCTCCAAATCTCAGGTGAAGCTTTCCCAGGTCGAGAACTTCAAGCAAGCGGATACTCCCTCAATGGAACTACAAGTTGTAATTTTGAGGTCAGTTTTCTAATTAATTACTTAAAATGTAAGAAATGCCAACCTACTTCCGTTAATTTGTTTATTACAGCATTCTACTTTTATTTCTTCTTATTATAGCATCCTACTTCCCCATTTCTTTCTATAATAGCAAATTTCACTGCTATAATTGCTTACATCATTCATACAATTTCCTCAGAAGAAAAAAATCAATAATATAATGCTATATTTTCAAAGCAAATAAACTAAAAATACAATGCTGTAAAAGAAAGAAATGAAAGTAGATTGCTATAATAAACAAATATGGTTAAATGTTAAAAATGGCTATATACTTTCATGTATATGTGTATTTTAGCATCTCACTTTCATTTCTTTCTATTATAGCTTTGTGCTTTCATTTCTATAGTTTGACCAATCTATCCATTTATAGCAATGAAATAGCTTTATATGTGGTTGATATTGCGCCATAACTTGGTAGATCTTTCAATGTAGAAATTAGAATGCTATAAAATTAGGATGCCATAATAAACAAATCAATGGAAGTACGTTTCTATTTCTTGCGTTTAGCCCTATTAGTTTTAATTGAAGCTCAGTTACACTTCTTGAAGCATCTGTTATTAATCCTTTATGGTGTTCATTGGCTTTTATTATTTTTTATAATTTGGCAGTGGGTACGGCATATGGAAGATGGATCTGTTAATTATATAGAAGGTATTCCTCCTTATGCTCTTATGTCTTGTATATATATATATATATATATATATATATATATATATATATATATATATATATATATATATATATATATATATATATATATATATATATATAGGGTCGAGATCATGAGAGAACCTAAAAAACCCTGGCAACCTAGGAACTTTTTTTCTACACAATATTTTTCAAAAAAAATTGCATCCAATTTTTTTATTTAAAGCGTCTAAGAGATTTCTAAACCCTAAACCCTAAACCTAAACCCTAAACCCTAAACCTAAACCCTAAACCCTAAACCCTAAACCCATATGAAAAAAAATAAAAAAAATGATTTTTTTTTGCATCCAATTTTTTTTATTTAAAGCGTCTAAGAGATTTCTAAACCCTAAACCCTAAACCCTAAACCCATATGAAAAAAAAATAAAAAATGATTTTTTTTGAATTTTTTTTTTTGAAATCTTCTAGACGCATTATAACAAAAATTTTGGTATAATTTTTTTTTTGAAAAATATTGTGTAGAAAAAAAAGTTCATAAAATGGGTTCTTAGGTTCCTAGGCTTTTTTAGGTTCTCAATTGAACTTTACTCTCTCTCTCTCTCTCTCTCTATATATATATATATATATATATATATATATATATATATATATATATATATATATATATATATATATATATATATATTCTGATGGGAGAAATTATGAAGGTGCGAAGCAACCAAACTATCTTGTTACTGCGGATGATGTTGATACATACCTTGCCATTGAAGTCCAGCCCATGGATAACAGAAAGCGAAAGGTATTAGCGTTTATTAAAGGGTTAAATGCAATCTAGTTGTTTCTTGTAAAGTCTTACTTTCATATCTTCATGTTACAACATTTGACTTTAAAGATGTACCCCACTTATAGCAATATCATCCAAATACAAAGCAGTGTACAAAGTAACTTACACTGCTATAACTGGGGAGTTTTTTTTTAAAGTATAATGTCATAATAAGAAAAAACGACAAGTAGAATGCTATAATTGGGTATAGATTTGAAAGTACAATGCCTTATTATGAAAAGTACAATGTTGTAATAGAAAGAAATGGATGTAGGATGTTGTAATAAACAAATAAATCAAAGTACATTGCTATTTTTTGCATTTAACCCTTTATTGAATAGTAGTATGGAACGGACCACGTATACAATTGTTTAAAAAATCCCAAAACCATTTCTTACTTACAACTTAGTTGATATCCATCCTCATATTAAATGGTATTTACATCCATTGAAAAATTATAATATAGATATCAGTGAAAGTTTCAAATAGAACTCCTAAAGGTTAATGGATTAGCAAATATGGATGCAGAATAGATATAGAAAACTTAATGGATTAAAATGCGGATTCTTAAATATGAAGTGAGAAAGAAAATTGGCAAACTGTTTTTAGGTACTTGTGTGGAACCTATCGCCCTGTTTGTTATGTAGGACAAGATGTATTGGGACTGGGACGGAGACTGATGCCAATGGTACAACATTTGAAAATTTTTGGGCGGGACACAAAACTCGTTCTCTATCCTCTTATGTATAAAAGACGTAAGTGCCCTTGGAAAATAGTCCTAAAATGTTTGTCCAGTCCTGTCCCATGTAACAAACACAGCATATGGAAACACTATTATACTTATAATGATTAAGTGGAATATCTTTGTTCCCTTTTATCATGACTTTGTTTCAATTCCATTTTCAGGGTGAACTTGTAAAGGTTTTTGCCAATGAGCACAGAAAGATCGTCTGTGGTAAGGTTTTTCTAGAGATTCCATTAAAATGTGAAGTGAAATATTTGATATATAACTTAAAAAATAAGTGAGATTTTCCTTATTCTTACAGATCCTGATATGCATGATAATATCAGAAAAGCTCTACAGACAGGTCATGCTGAACATAGATTGTCTTTATGGGTATGCCTCTATTTATATACATACACACACACACAAAAAAACTGCAGTTGATGGGAATAATAGAAATGTGGGTCTTAGTTCTATATTTTGTTTGCTTCATCTCACTATTGCAAAGTTTTTGATAGGTTTAAATGCAAGAAATAGCAACCTACTTTCATTGATTTGCTTGTTTTAGCATCCTACTTTCATTTCTTCCTACTACAACGTTGTACTTCAAATTTTCCAATTATAGCAATGTTACACACAAAGTAAATTTCACTGTTATAAATGGGTAGATTTTTAAAAGAAAAAAAATTGAAACTGAATGCTATAATTAGGTGGATTTTCAAAGTAATATAAACTAGGGTTTGGACCGTCCGCACGATGCTGCGGAAGCCCAGTATATTGGAAAACACAGCTCGACAAAAAAACAAATTATGTAAGGGACAAAAAATGTAACTTTAAAATATAATAATTGACCGGAATCACAACTTCCAAAATACCAATAATATAACTTTATAATAAATAGGGATGAAAACAATTAATTCGAAATTAGTTGAGGGGAAAAAACGTAAATAAAAAAGTTTGCTATAAGAAGAATCAAAAATACTATTTCCAAATAGAAGCTTATTTGAATTTTGTATCAAATGTTTTAACCATTATACTATGATCTTGATTTAGTAATTTTTGTTCTGAAAATAGAAAAAGCAAATGAATAGTGACTTCGTCTCACAAACGAAAGTTACAAATTAATATATATATATATATATATATATATATATATATATATATATATATATATATATATATATAATGGAAGTACAAATGAAAGTAGGATGCTATGATAAACAAATATATAAAAGTAGTATTTCCAGCTTTTTAATATTAAAATTTTACTACGAATAATCAAAAAATGTCCCTTTGTTAATTAATGTACAGACGGGATTCCTTGAGATATGGGAGCCAGTTACATTAGTCATCAGAAAAGATGGAATTAACATAAAAGGTGGTGCTACTCCCGTTAATGACAAGTTCTCTCCAACCACAATGGTATGCTTTTCTGCCCACCACTTGTTGTGATACAAAAAATGACAATTAACTTGTTTTAATCCATGGTTTTAGAAAGTCAGAGTACTTGTTGTACTAAAATGTTTTAAATTTAATTGATATATTTTCAGGTATTTATTCCGTGTGGAAATCCTGTAGAGTTCTCTATCATTGGTTTAGGAGGTGTTGAGCGACGGCTTCGAGTGGACCAAGAATCCGCTGCTATCAGGTGCTAATAATTAACATATTTAGCCCTTATAAATATCTGATTTCTATGGATGTTTGTTCACTTAAGAAGGATACGAATCATTCTCAAATAACCATCATAATATGCATGATTACAAATACTAGTTTTTTTGTATACAACTTGGGAGGTTGTAAACTTAGTATAGTTTGAGTGACTTTTAAACCTTTTGACCCTTGACTTTGTAGCTATTTTTTTCAAAATTCTACTAAGCTATTAAGAAAATATAAACCAAATTTACGTAGTTAAGTTGAAATTGCCTCTTCTAGTTTTGATTTTAATGCACAAGCAACTCGTATTGCAATTTTTTAAATTTGGACACTTGTCTAGAAATAGGGCTGTAGGAGATAATTTGGGTAAAAACCTTTAGGGCGTTTGGTTAGTAAGTTTATTTTGAAGAAATGGAATCGTAATCTCATGTAATTTAATTATAACAGTTAACTAATCTATATATTTTTATGTACATTTAAATATTTTTTTAACGGGAAACAAACATTTTCTTTTTGCAGTTCGAGGGATGTAATTGTACTCACCATGAGATACTTCATCAATAGGGTAAAGGTTTCACTTGAACTTTTAGTAAATGATCTCAAGAACCTTTGTTCATGATTACCAATATATATCTAGAATAAATTGATAATTCCATTCAACTACTATATTAGTTGAATCCATGTGGCTTTCAAACTGTTGCAGGCTATCGAGAAAAAGAAGGTGAAAAAGAAGGGCTTATTTTTTTGATTATATTGGTCACCTAAGAAAACAACTATTTGTTGTAGTATCCATTTTTGCTTTTGCAATCGTGCATCATGTGTGCGTTTTCTTCAACAATGTATCTGTTTGGGTGAAAGTAATTTGTATTTATTTTTCAATTCACGTGTAAAGAAAGATTATTCGATTTAAAGGGAAAGAATGTTGCAATGATTGAAAGCCTTTACGTCTTTTGCATGGGTTCTCTAATATGCATTTTATCAGCTTAGCTACTTACTAAAAAAGAACTGAAACTAGTCCAGATGTTTTGATTGGTTGCATCAGTTGTCTCCGAGACATAATATTGTTAAGGTGTTTGATCCTGAACATTCATATTCTCGAGGCAAAGTATTCCAATATTTGTTATCAACAAATGCATGTCAACTGATTCTTACTGATATATTAATCAAACTATACTAATCTTAATTCACTTTTACCCTCATGATACTATCGGCTATGGACATTTAGTGTAATTGATATTTCTGTATGCGTGGACGTTATGATGTTAATGATTATGCTTCTTTACCGAATCATATTATGTCAGATATAATAAACTATCATAAAATTAGGGGATGTAAACGAGGCGAGTTAAGCATGAGTGTTAGCTTGGCTTGTTTAAATTAAGGGGCTTGAGTTCGAGCTTGACTCATTTCAAGTCTAATTTTCAAAACTTGAGATTGGTTTGTGGAGGTGAGACTAAAATTTAATCGATTAGTTTCATTTGACCTGATCATTGTTTTTGTCGTGTCCACATCAAATGCGATCATTGTTTCTGTCCCGTCCATGGTAAATGCAACTTCAAAGTGATTTATTCTGTTCTGTATCATTCGATATTACGTGCCACACGCCACCTCTAGGAGGAAAATAGGATATTGCAAAACTTTGTTTAAACACCCACTAATATATATTAAATTTAATCAATTAATATCATTTGACCTCTTCTATCCACGTCAAACGCAATCTTTGTTCCTGTCTCTTCCATGTCAAACGCAACCTCAAAGTGATTTATTGTGTTCTATTCCATCCAAGTATTACGTACCAAACGCTACTTGAGCAAAATAGGATATTGCAAAACATTGTTTGAACATCCACTAAAATATATTAAATCAGACTAGTTGGAAACTCGGGCCTATAAGTTTGTTTCCAACCTTTTCTTGAATAGTAAAGGGTCTAACGTGACGTGGATTCAACATTCCATGTTTACCAAATATGGTCAATCCTTGCTATGGAGAGACTTTTAACAACACCTACTCACCAACCTCAAAAGTCATCATATACTCTTCAAATTCACATAACTCTTTCAACGGTTTTGAGCGGCCGATATATTTTCTCACTCTATAACCTCCATATTTAAGGATCAATTCAAAATTTATAGAATCAAATAAATAATAATAATAATAATAATAATAATAATAATAATAATAATAATAATAATAATAAAGCTGAAATATTAGTGAAATTGCCAACTTATGTGAGAATAAGAATGAGTAGATCGAAGATTCAATATGCGGAATAATCAAAACAAGATCAAAAGAGATGAAGAACAGTGGTCGAATGGTTGTATTAAAGACTCTCAAGAACAATTCAATGAGAACTATTCTGTATGAGAGCCGTGAATGAGAATACAAAAACGATAACCCTGATTAGGGTACGTGCATGCCTTATATAGCCTATGCTAATAATGGAATGAACAGACCCACCCATTAATGATCGACTAATCTAAAGGCTAAACAAAATACGCAATTGACTCAACTATTAAATGACCTAACAATATCCCCATTTGAGTCAAATTGCGAAAGAGTACTATCACTCTCCAGCCTTCGGTTCCGGATCCACCCTCTCGAACACTTTCGACATTGTCAGCAGGAGCCTCTTTCGGAAAGCCAAGTACCAGTTCAGCATATTTGTGAAGCATTTCCTGTCACCAGAGGAGTTGGACTCATTCCACGTTCTCGTCTCCCCTTGTTTCGGAGTGGCTCCGCCTTCCGAAACACCCTTAATTTTGCTTAATAGGTTGAGAACGGGATGAAGTTTATTCGTGAGGTGAATGCGAACATTTGGGGTGAGAATTAGATCACTGTCTTCCACTATTCGTCGTAAATACGAATCAATGTCGGAAGCACAACCTTGGATAGCTTTGTTCTAAGACAAGGCAGAGGCCAGGTTCGCCGAAGTGTCCTTGAGGTTTGCCTTAGAACTTTGATCTTTGTCGTCTTTGCAGCAAGTTTGTCCATGAGCCCGTTTTCCATGGCAAGATCATTTTGCAATTTTTCCACCTTTGCATCTAGAGAAGAAGCAAGATCAGAATTCTCCTTCTTCAAATTGGCACGTAAAACAGAGAGTGCCTCCTTCTCTGCCTTTAGAGAGTCTCCGAACCCAAAAATCACCTTATTCATCTTGGCGGTGTTGGTATCGTGTGCTTCCTGGAAATCCTTGACAAATGTAAGGACTTCGGATTTTAGTTTTTTGACAGTTTCGGTCGTATCTGTCATCCGCTTTTTAGAGGCTTCAACAAGCTTGAGAAGATCTTTAAGAACTTTGGCGTTGTCACCTATCAAGGTCTCCCTGATGTCTTGTAAGCCTCCAACTGGGATTGCCGGTCGGAAGAGGTGGGAGCCTTGGAGGATTCGAGAAGCGAATCCAACTTTGCAGTCAGTTCTTTAAATTGTCCCTTCATCATCAGGGCACTATCATCGTTAACTTGAAAGCGGACATTGAAGGGAGACTGAACGAAGCCAGTGATTTCATCCTGTTCATCGTAGTACAAGATTTCTTCTTCTTCAGATGGAGGGGATTGTTGGTTCGGAGAAGGGTTGGTGGTGTTCTTTGGTGATTGTGAAGGGGAGTTTTGAGGAGTAGGTTTAGGCGAAGTCTTCCGAGATGGGGAAGGAGAGTTGTTAGGAGTGTGTTGTGGCGTTGGTTTAGGAGTAGGATTGGGTGGAGGGGAAGGATGATTGTGACCAAGGTTTCCTGCATCTTCTTCTTCTTCGTTATCTCCCTGATTTCCTTTCGGAGGGTCGGAAAGAGTCCGTCCTTCCGATTCTTCATCTTCCGAAAGTGGAGTCAGAATAGCTTTTCTGGGCTTCTTTCGGGATTTGGCAGGCTTGACTTTTTCGGAAGTCGAAGCTTTCCGTGTTCGTTTTGCCCCTTTCTTTGGTTTTTCCAGTTTGTCAAATCCCTCCTGCACTTTTGGTGAGATATAGCGAATCCCAGAAGGAGGTAACAAATGGTAGTTCTCAACACACTCAACACCGAGTGGAACCTTAGCTAACATTTCCTCAGGTATTGAACCGATGAATTCAAAAGGTTTCGAATCTATCGAAAGAAAGGTACCTGTGGAAAGAGTTGGAATGACAGCCATCACAGAATCTGTCATAATGCGAACTTTATTCTGAGTAAATGCCCGGTTAACCACTATTGACCAGGAACGAGCACAAGATATCTTAGAGAGTCGAGCTTAGAGGTCAAGATATCTTAGAGAGTCGAGCTTAGAGGTCAGACTCTCAATAAATTGATTCCACAAAATTGAACCATAGTCGAGGTTCAGATCATAGTAGGCACCATACATAATGGTGTAGAACAGCCTGCTTGCACTGTCTATCCCTGTAACTTGCTCCGAAAAACTCTTAATAAGAATGGTGAAGAGGGCATTCCAGTAAGGAGGAAGAGTTGACTTTTTGAACTTTGATAACAGGTCGATCTCCCCTTGGTAAACCATTTAAGAAAAGAGTTTCTGTAAAACCACTGGTTGAATCGAATCAGGATCAACTAAGTTTTCTGTCTCAGTGAACCCTAGCAATTTGCAAAAGTGGGATTTTGAAATAGAGGCTTTGTGCGAAGCAACTTCAAAATGAATGACTTCATCTTGCTTGTTGTAGGTGGCGGTGGCATAAGCAGAAGAAAGATGAACCAGAGGAACAGATTCGTACCTAGTCAATGCCACAGAAATTCGAGAATACTTCAGATACTCGATCATAGGACAAAGAACTTCGTGGTAGCGAAAAGAATCAAGATCGATAATCAGGTTCTGGTTTTGTTTGACATTCAGCATGATGGTCGAATCATATTGTTCATGAATTGAAGAGGATTCCGTCATTGTTGAAGCTGTGGGATAGATGAACTGGAGAGAGAGAGAGTTAGGGTTTGCTGAGAATGAGTGTGAGCACGGTGGAGAGAGAATGAACCGTCAAACCCTCTTTATATGTTTGGGAATTAATGCGATGAGAGAGAATCCCAAGAATTTTGTTTCAGTTTCCCCAAATATCGCCTCATGATGAGACTTTACCCCCAAAATCGACTTGTCAGGCGCGTGAGAACGATAGGTCAGCAACAGTAATGATGACGCTGTAACGGATATGCGTGGATGACGTCATCTGATTTCAAAAATTCGCGCCTAGATAAATTTTATCTCCAAGAAATCTTCATGTATCGACGAGTCAGCATTTAGAATCTAAAAATGCCTTTAGAAACCTTTTTCAAAGAAACCAGAGTTAGAAAAATCAAAGGTGATTTAGTGCAAGAGTGTGCCAAAGAAAAAGAGATAAAACAAATAAGTATCTGGGATTCTGTGATGTCGGAAGCGACAGGAAAGCAGATGGATCCTGGGCAACGACCTATTCCTTTGGAATCAAGAGAGATTCAAAAGTGCTGGCGTGGTTTCCCGTTGAATTACGATCACTAGGTTGTTAAGAACTTGCGAAAGGCCTATTCTATTTGTAGGTTTCATGGGTGGCTAAGCTTCCAATAGCTTCTGAAACATAACATAAGTTTGAAATAAGAAGGAAGTACTTGTTTGACCAGTGTAGCCATTAATAACAAGTAGATTAGATATGGTTTGAAGTAACTTTAGGTTTCGGAAATCTCAAAAAAAAAAAAAAAAATAAAAGGCTGGATCTGATTGGGAAGAAATGTCTTAGGTCTAGAACATTTCATTAATATTACGCAAAAATAAAAATAGACATTTCACGAGTATAACCGTCAATTCGTAAGGTTGTTAGGAGTTTTGGGTTTTACTCGGAATTGTGGTGACAACAATTTCGAGATCATAACAAATCATGGTGATAATGAGTTGCGATCTTTGACTAGAATTGTTGTAGCCATATACCGAAATTTGTTTTGATTTCGATAATCATCGGACCACATAGTTGGTACAAGAAGATGTACAAAGAAATTTTCCGTCAATACATAGTTGCATTCTGAAAGAAAAAAAATATTTTTGTATTTTTCTACAAATAAAACAAAAAGAAATAATATATAAAAAAACGTGAATTCCCTGTAATGATGATTGAGCCGTCATCACAGCTTCCATGTGGCATAACCCCTGCAGAATGTGTCAGTGAGCAGGCGGATATAGCTTCCCATCATTTCGAAGATCTCTAACAGGATCATATTGAGAAGATCAAGTATGACTTGTTTAATCAAAATAACTCATGAGAGAGCAAATTTTCTCCATAATTGGGTATCTCAATAGTTTTTCTTCTTCCTATAAAAGGAAACGAATAGACGATGTACAAAACACACAACAATAATAGTTATAACTATATATAATTCTCAAAAAAATGGAGAGTCCATTCAAATGCTGGGACAAGGTCGAGGTAAGGCCGACTGCAGGAGAGTTTTGTGGCGGGACTTATGGTGGAGTCATCATCAGTGCCCGATCACAAAGATATGAAGTACGACTGACTTCCCTTGTGGATGAAGAGACATGCGAACCAAGAGTCATTCGAGTTGGCATTGAAGCGTTACAGCCTGTTCCACCAAAATTAGTGGTTGAGTTCAAGCCGCCCGATATGGTTGAAGTTTGGTATCGAAGGGGTTGGTGGCCAGCAACAATCATAAGGAAAACTTCCCAGAACCAGTTCTTGATCAGGTTCTTGGTGGATGCTCAGCTTTTTGTGGATGAAAGCGAGCTGAGAATCCATCAGGTTTTCTCCCTTGGAACTCCATCCCTGTGGCAGTATTTTAAATATTAGCTGTAAAATATAATCGAACTGCCATGTAACCCTCTTTTGATGAATGGAAAAAGCTTTTTGGATTGATGTGTGTTGTGAAAATAATCTAAAAAAATTTAAAATAATAAAAAATAGAAACGAGCAAACATACAAAAAAAAAAAAAAACAAAAATGAAAATATTTTTGTGCTTCAAAAAATAAGATCTTTTAGAGAAAGAAAGGAATAAAAAGATAAAACAGTATTTTTGGGATTTTGAGTTTCCGAGAAAAAAAAAACAGAAAATATTTTTGGAATTTTGATTTTCAAAAGATAGCAAATATACAAAAACGATATACAAGAATGTTCCGAAATCATCAAGTATTATTCCGATTCCGAAAGGTTCCAAGCCTTGGAACACTTCGAAACAAGATTAATAGCTTCCGATCATTATATGGATTTTAGAATTGAGTCAGCTTCTATCATTCCGAGCCCTTGCAAGATTCAATTGAAGGTTGGTTCAGGAAGAGCTTTGGTGAAACTATCAGCTAACTGATCTGCCGATCGAACAAACTGTACGTCAATATTTCCATCTTCAACGTGATTTTTGATGAAATGGTATCAAAGTGCGATGTGCTTTGTTTTAGAGTGTTTCATTGGATTGTGACAGATTCGAATTGCACTCTCGGAATCGCAGTAAAGTGCGATACGCTTCATGTTGATCCCATAGTCTCTCAGTTGGTTTTGAATCCAGATGATCTGAGATGTGCGTGATGCTGCTGCGATGTATTCAACTTTAGCTATCGAAAGCGAGACACAAGTCTGTTTCCTAGATTGCCAGCTCACAAGCTTGCCATCCAGAAGTTGACATCCTCCGGAAGTGCTTTTTCTGATCAAGCTTGCCACATCCACCAATATCTGCGTCTGATAAAGCTTGCATAAAGAATCCTGACCCAGATGGATACCATAATCCAAGTGACGTAGTTCGCTTCAAATATGGAAAAATGTTCTTCACAACACTCATGTGTGGATATCTTGGATTTGCTTGGTACCTGGCACAATAGCAAACAGCAAACATAATATCTGGTCGATTAGAAGTGAGATAAAGTAGCGAACCATTCATTTATTTGTAAAGAGTAATGTCTGTTGCAGGCTTGTCGAGTGAAGGTGTGAGCTTGGTCCCGAATGCCATTGGAACTTTGACCTTTGAGTTGCCCAGCATTATGAATTTCTCCAATAGAGATTTTGTGTAGGCTTCTTGGTTGATGAAGATCCCTTCTGAGCTCTGTCTGATGTTCAAGCCAAGAAAGAAATTGATTTTTCCCATCGAACTCATTTCAAATTTAGTTTCCATTAACTTTTGGAACTCAGCGGTTAGGCTTGGATGAGTAGATCCAAAAATAATGTTATCAACATAAATTTGAACGATCATAAGATGATTACCTTCTTTCTTGCGAAAGAAGGTTGGATCAACTGAGCCTTGCTTGAATTTGGACTGCTTAAGAAAAAGAGTTTACGTTTCGTACCATGCTCTGGGAGCTTGCTTTAAACCATGTACAGCGTTATCCAGAACGTAGCAGTGATTTGAATGCTTGTTATTAACAAAGCCTGGAGGTTGCTCGACATACACAGTTTCTTCCAATTCTCCGTTCAGAAAAGCACACTTCACATCCGTTTGATAAACATCAAAACCTTTGTGAGCTGCATAGGCAAGAAAGATCCAAACTGATTCCAATCTTGCAACGGGTGCGAAAGTCTCTTCGTAGTCGATTCCTTCTTCTTGACAATATCCTTTGACCACCAAGCGAGCTTTGTTGCGAATGACATTTCCTTCTTTGTCCATCTTGTTTCTGAAAACCCACTTCATTCAAAGAACAGATGCATTTTCTGGAGTTGGGACAAGTCTCCAGACTTTATTCCTTTCGAATTCATTTAACTCATCCTGCATCGCTCGGACCCAGTCAGCATGATCAAGAGCAACCTTAACGGTTTTTGGTTCAATTTTTGAGATGAACATTTTAAACATGCAAAATTCCACTTTTGAAAATAATGCAGTTTGCTTCGCTTTTTGTTGTGCCTTTGTCAGAACTCCTGCCGACGTTTCTCCAATAACTTGTGAACGTGGATGATCACGCGTCCATTTTATCATCAGAGGATAATTTGGGTCATATTCTGGATTAATTTCTGCGAAATACTTCCTCGATTTCCGGCTGAGCTTCAAATTGAGTGTCACCATCATTATTTTCATTCTCCCTCTGGAAGTTTGCATGTGATCCATCGTTATTAAACGGATCCTCCCCCTCAAAAGTTGGAATGCTCTCCCCCTGGATTGGTGTTGAGATCTCCCCCTGGAAATGAGAGTCGGAAGAGTCTTCTTGAGTGTGATAGATTTTTGGTTCTGGTTCATTCGGAGTTGGAGTGGGAGTTTAATCTTCTGGAATGGGAGTTGGTTCTTCAGAAGCTCGTTCAGATTCATTACCGCATCGTCTACAATTTTGAGTAGTTCATCCTCTTGATTGTCTCTGGCATTGGCTTCGGAGGATTTTGCAGTCTTGGGTTCATCGAACAAGTTCATAAATTCCTCATATAAATTCATGAGAGGAATTGTTTCTTGATTCGTTGATGGAAAGATCTCAGCTGACTGACTCTCTTTGTTCGGAGTCCTTGTCATGTATTTGTCGTCGAAGGAGACATAATACATTTCTTCTATTTTGCGAGATCGTTTGTTAAGAACCCTGTAAGCTTTTGATGTCAAGGAGAAACCTAGAAAGATTCCTTCATCGGCTTTGTCATCCAATTTTACTCTTTTCTCCTTAGAATTAAATATAAAGCATTTGGCCCCAAAAACATGAAAGAATTTCACATTTGGCTTTCTTTTGTTGATGATTTCGTAATGAGTGAGTAGGAATCGATTGTTGGTTGTTGAATGGTTTTGAGTAAAGCAGGCGGTGGCAATAGCATCTTCCCATAAATACAACGATAGTCTTGCGAATGAGAGCATTGTACGAGCAGCTTCGCAGTGGGATCTATTTCGTCTTTCTACCACTCCGTTTTGTTGTGGCGTATAAGGAGCAGAGAAGTTATGCAAAATTCATTTGTTGACTAGAAATTCTTCAAGCACTTGGTTCTTGAATTCCGTTCCGTTGTCACTTCTGATCTTCCGAACTGGCTTTCGAAGTAGCAGCTCAATCTGCTTGATGAAGTTGATCATGTTTGGTGTTGCCTTAGATTTCTGTTTAAAAAGAAAACCCACGTAAAACGAGAAAAATCATCAACTACAACCAAAATGTACTTGTTGTGAGCTACACTTTCGATTGCAGATGGACCACAAAGATCGATATGCAAAATCTCAAGGGGTTCTACAATCTTCATGTTGATGATAGTGGAGTGGTTCTTTCTGCTTTGTTTTCTGAGTTCGCAAGCATCACACAAATGGTCTTTATCATACTTTAGTAGGGGCAATCCTCGCACCAAATCACCAAGTACGAGTTTTTATGTCTCTGAAGTTCATGTGGGAGACACATCTGTGCCATAACCAACTGTCATCATTTGCAGCTCTTGTAAGCAAGCAGATCGATTGTTTTCCTTTGATTGGTTTCATGTTTAGAGGGAACATTTCACACTTTCTTTTAGACTTTAGAACGATCG
Organism: Cichorium intybus; assembly: GCA_023525715.1. Classification (NCBI taxonomy): domain Eukaryota; kingdom Viridiplantae; phylum Streptophyta; class Magnoliopsida; order Asterales; family Asteraceae; genus Cichorium; species Cichorium intybus. The sequence goes on along the minus strand of CM042016.1, from coordinate 71,645,861 downwards.
TCTTAGTCTTCTTTTCTATGATTTCCGAACCATCTTCATCAAAGGACACTTTTAAACTAGATCCTACCACCAGTTGCGAAACACTGATGAGGTTGTGCTGTCAGCCTTCCACAAACGCTACTTTCCGAATTGAGAATTCGCCATTCGTGATCATCCCGTAGCCTTTGATTTCACCTGTTGCATTGTTGCCATAACGAACTCTTCCACCATCTTGTAGCGAACGATATTCTCTCAAATCTTCCTTTCTTCCTGTCATGTGACGCGAACAACCACTATCAATGTACCACTCCAAGTCATACTGTTCGTCACACATCACCTGCATAGTTTAGAGAGATTTAGGAACCCAAACCAATGTGGGTCTATGTGAAAATTTCTTGGATGCTGGAAAGATATTAGTTTTGTCTACCCAGAATGATTTTCTTCTCGCAAGTTGATTCGTTCTGTTTTCGAACCGAAACACTTCTATTTTGTTTGAATACCAATTTTTCTCAACAAAGTGGATTTTCTTTGAACAATTGAATTTGGTTTTGGAATCGATTTTCAATGAAATCGATTTTGATCCTTTACCACTTTTTTTGTTTGAAAATCGGTTTTGGTTCGGGATCAACTTTGGCTTTGCCCTTCAAATTGTTGGATTTGTTGACATGTTTAAAAGTTTGTGTTCTTGCTGATTCAAATGATTTAGCTTTTTGAAGTGTTGCTGAAAAGGTGTGTGGTTTTTGAAAGATTTGTCTTTTGTTGGAAGTTTGTTTTGCTTTCAGAATTGGAGGAGTACCAAATTTTTGAGTAGAATTTAAATCAGAATTAGCAAAACTTTTAGCATTTTTATTTCTCCAGAATTGCTTTCTTTCTTTTAAATTCTTTTTATACCAAGCATTCATCTGTCTCCTTCTAGTAATAAGCTCTTCAGGAGACTTATGAATATTGGGTACTGATTTTGAAGGCTTTGTTGGCAATTTATTTTGAAACATAGAGGGAGCATTCAGAATAGGTTTTGTGCCCCTGGTTCATGGCTGAGAGAACGAATCGACACGATTCAATGGTTTAGAGATGTATTTTCCTCTTGACTTCCACGAGGTCATTTCGGAAAGTCCCTTCGTTTCATCTACGTTATCGATAGGTTCAGACCAAAAGAAAGCATCACAGCCATCGACATTATCGTTATCTATAAGGACTTTGAGTTCTAATGTGTCTTTTGTGTTCAGTCCAGCTTTTACGAAAACTTGGTTTGGAACAGTTTTAACCTTCGGAAAAACTGTTGCTTGTTCATTTAAAACTTGCAAACCATTATTTTCAATAATTCGAACAAATTCAACTGAGTTTTTAGAAATGAGGTGTTTCTTAGATTCAGTTTGTTTGTTTACGAAAGCAGAGCAGTCAATTTCATCCTCCATATAAATTTCACTCATTTCACTTTCATCAAACTCGGAAAAATTCTTAGTATTGAGAGTATTTTCGGAGTTCAATTTCTTGCACAATGATTGATACTTCTGTAAAGTTGCTGATTTAATTTCAACTTTATCATTTTCTGTCAAAAACTCTTTTAACATGATCTTGTGTTCTTTGGACTGAATGTAATGTTCTATTTTATCAAGTCCGATACGATACGATTCCGATACCTCGTCAGATGAAACAATTGTTTCGCATTTATAACAATCAGCATCAATTTTATCCTCTTTCAATTCGAGAAAGGGCAAAATCATTTTATGGAGACCCCTGCCTATGTCACAATCAATATGCAATTGAGTAATATTGTTATAAAGAAGTTTAGCAATCAAACAGAAAATATTTCTTTGTTTAACAAGCGAAAAATTGTCTCTCTTGACATAAATGATGTCATCTCTAGCCCTAACCAAGTCTAACTCCAACACCTCGATTCTTAACCTCCTCTCCTCATTCGTAACCTCCTCTCCTCATCTAATTCGATATCATAAGTAGAGGAACAAACATTAAGAGACTTAAGAATAGAGCGTACCTTATCGACGACAGCCTCGCACTCCTTGACTTGTTCCGAAACAGGTTTCATAGCGAAACCACTCGCCGAAGTTTGACATCCATCAGTGGAATACCCTCTGTGTTTGGAAACGTCATCCTTCACCGTAAAGCAACGACTGTGCGATGAATTCCTAACCTCCTCGTCTTCTGAATCTGTTGACCAAACCTCAACGGCACCATCTTCATCATCTTCCTTCACCACAAAAACTGGTTCGCATTTGAAGCATCCTTCTTTTTCAAATCTTCAATTTTCTGGGCGTAGTATGCTTCATCTTTCACATGCTCCTTCTTTTCTTTTTGCTTTCGGAGCCGAAAATATTTAACGAAATGATTCTTCCCTTGACAATAATGGCAATCATAACCAGAATCACCTACCAGCTTCTTTTCTTCCTCAAGCTTTTGTTTCTTGAAGCCTTCCTCCTTGGGTCTTTCAGAGCTGAAGTTGCCTTGTTTGTCACGATTTCTGAATTTTGAGGAGTTCTTTTTGAAAAACTTTTTCGGATTAGAGACCATAAGAGCTTTTTCCTCTTTGGTTAGCTCTTCATCTGAGATGTCTGATTCCAAATCGTCCTCTGTAGCCTTCTTTCCATTCGCAATAAGGGCAAGTGAACCCATACTAGAAGTAACCTTCGCTTCTGTAGTGACCTCATTTTCATGGGATTTAAGAATGCCCATCAGTTTCGCCAGTGTGTAGTTTTTTAACTGCTTATTAGCTTTGATAGTGGACACAACTACCTTCCATTCAGTTCGGAGGCCTTTCAGGAATGTGACCTTTTGCTCAATGACACTGCGTTCGAGCTTGTACTTGAGCATCCTGCTTAAAAGATGATTCTAGCAGTGGAACATCTGAACTAGGGTTTCATCGGAATTTTGAACAAAGGATCCAAACTCCGAAAGCAGGGTGGTTTGAACTGAGTGCTCAAGATCTGTATCACCCGAATAAAGTTCCTTCAGCCTATCCCAAATTTCTTTGGCTGTTTCGCAGGAACTGACAAGTTTGAGTGTTTCTGGAGGAAGTGCAAACCGGATGATTCTAAAGGCTTTATTGTTACTCATTTAGGGTTTTAATGACTTTTCTAGAAGCAGTATGAACAAATGTTCCTATAGTCATGGCGTGCCATATTGTAGATCCATGTTCGTCTATCCCTAGAACATAATCTTCAAAGTGCAGTGCCCAAACCTCATAATCATTTGTAAAAAGAATTGGAATCCTTGTCGTGGATCCAATACTGCTGGACAGATTGAAAGACAGTGAATGAGGATATTCGTGAGCCATTTGATCTTGATTTAACATGAAATATTACTGAATCAGATGTGTACTAAATAGATCGAGTTGAAAAGGAAAACAATAAATCAAGAACTTGCTTCTAAAATTGATTAAGACGATCAAGACGATCAAGAATAGATCTATGTTCAAACTTTTGAAAAGAACTCGACAGAAGAATGGTAAAAGGATTACACAATCTCCTGCTCTGATACCAATTATGAGAATAAGAATGAGTAGATCGAAGATTCAATATGCGGAATAATCAAAACAAGATCAAAAGAGATGAAGAACAGTGGTCGAATGATTGTATTAAAGACTCTCAAGAACAATTCAATGAGAACTATTCTGTATGAGAGCCATGAATGAGAATACAATAAAAATAACCCTAATTAGGGTACGTGCATGCCTTATATAGCCTATGCTAATAATGGAATGGACAGGCCCACCCATTAATGATAGACTAATCTAAAGGCTAAACAAAATACGCAATTGACTCAACTATTAAATGACCTAACAACTTAAAGAATTAAATTATGTTTTAACTAATTAGTTAGAAAATTTGAGTTGAATTGGTAATTTAATAGAAAACCCATATTTGACCATGGCTTGACATAATCAACTCTTCAGGGACTAAATTAATTAAAAAATTGTTAGTTAGGTTTAAATTAATTTTTTTTACAGAAAAAGACAAAATACCGGTTAATATACTCAAATAAGCCCTTTTTAACCTCTTTAGCAAGTTAGCTGACCACGTGGCATGCCATGCTAGACTAATAGCTGACGTGGCATGCCACGTCAACGAATTCTTTACTTGAAAAAACATACCAAGAAAAGAAGGGCTATAGGACTCGAACACGTGACCTCTCCGTCACAAAGCAACGACATTACCAATACGCTGCGACGATAACGTTGAACATATTCCTAAACATTTATATATAATACGTAAGTCTGTAGATTATATTCGCGTCAAAGAGAAAGAAACGACAGTTTAGGAATCGAACCCACCACCTCCAAAACAATAACCACGCTGTTTACCACTACACTAGATATATTTCACTTGTTATTCTTTTCAACTTTATTATATAATGGGTGCTACTGAAACAATTGTTATATTATCATATTAATTATTATATTTATAAACGTAAATAAATATAAATACTAATTAAAAATGGTATTATTAAAATTATTAATTAATACCGGTAAAAATTTGTTTTTAAATATATAAATACATTTTTAAATGTATAAATACGTATTTTAAAACATATTTTGTAAATTTAATAATTTGTTTATATGTTTAAAAAATTATTGTATACATTTATACATTTAAAAAACATATTTTATACATTTACATTATATTTACATACTTAATAAATATTTTTCGTATTTGTACATGTATTAATTTAATAATTTTAATAATAACATATTTAGCTACTATATTTATATAAACGTTTAGACTTACAAGCAGCAAAATAGTTTTAGCTTAGTGGTAAGAACCTTAAATGTTTTTAAGGAGGTGGTCGGTTCGATTCATGCGAACTCCAGTTTTTATAGATTTTAATTTTAATGTCCACAGTTACGCTTTATATATAAAGGAAGTAGTGGGTTCGATTCCCTCTGCCTCCAGTTATCTTTTTATTCTTGCTATTTTTTCCATGTAAAAAAGCTTGCTGACATGGCATGCCACGTCAGCTATTAGTCCAACATGGCATGCCACGTGGTCAACTGACTTGCTAAAGAGGTTAAAAAGGACTGATTTGATTACATTAACCAGTATTATGTATTTTTCTGTAAAAAAAAATTAATTTAGGACTTTTTCGTAAACTGACCCAAAATATTGGGACTTTATTGGAGATTTCCTTTATTTTATTGAGTTAAGTTTCAAACCCAAGTGGTTTTACTCAAAAACTACAAGTATTCGATGATGAAACTGCGGTCACAAGACTGTTGTGCCCTCAACTCCATTTTCCGTGGTTAGTGTCTTGTGGAAATAGTTTAAGGGACTTACAGATATCTAAAAAATAATGGTTTTATTTTAATAGATTCTGAACACGTTTAACTTAGTTGGGTAAAAGTCCCCAGATTTAAAAGTCTTGGTAAAAATTTATAAAAATTCTCAAAGTAACATCAACATTTTCATACGTGTAATCACAAAAACAAAGTTTTCTTATAAACTCTTGTGGGTTTAAAGCATCTATTCGTAATCAAAAATCAAAATCATATTCTTCCCAGTTTTTATATTGTATGAGGATGTATTATGCAAAACTTTAGTCACAAAATAATTTTTGTTTATTTTTATATAAAAATAATGGAAAAATAAGGCTATAATTACCAAAAAAAATTTCGGAGGAAAATAAATTTTAAAAAGTTGTTAGAGCTGTTATTATGTTACATAATTGCTATAAATAAATTTTTAGATGATTCGGATACTTTAGTATTTATTTTGATTTGTGTGCTACAAATGATGGGTATTTCAGAAAACTAAGTTCTGCTATTGAAAATTCTTGAAATTTTTTTACAAACCACAATACTTCGAGAAACTGAGATGGTTAAAGTTTCATAAATATTTATGACCGTTTTATATTTAATATTATTTTATTTATTATTTTTAGGCATTAATTAGAAATGAATGTTTCTCATACCCAAAAAAATGTAATATTTTTCAAGAACCTTTATACCACCCATTAAGTGATGAGAATAAAATTTGGTTAATTTTGGAGCTGATGTTTATGTATTTTTGAAATTTTTGATTATAAAATTTCATGAATCCCATCTAATAGTAAAAGTCAAATTTATAATTCAATAGTTGACTAAGTATTATTAAGACCCTTGAGAACTAGACACAAAACTCACTAGTGCCTTTATATTCTATGGGGTTCAAGTAGGAGTTGTCATTGGAAATTTACCTGGTTTTTAAAAACCGTTGTGTATAACCACCTGAATCCTTGTGAGTATTCACATCTCCTTTTTACTATCATTATATTTTGGGGTGGGAAGCATGATACCGTGTTACAAATTGTTGTAGTATTAATGAACTTTAAACTTATACTATTTGTACTGATTGATGCACTTTGGAACTTTTAGCTGTTATGTATGTCTTATGCTTGCGACATATGCTTGAGATTCTATCGCACACAAAGTCCCTGATTTCTCTCTTACACAACCCATTAACTCATTATTGAGTTGAAACAATATTTAGTAGGGAAAGGGTAGGAACACAGATTAGTGAGTTCCAATACATACACTACATATCAGTCACACATACCCTACCCCTATCAGAAGGAACACAACCACACAACACAGTAAAATAAACACACAGTCTACTCTACCCAGTACATTAATCCGTTCCGTCTTGCTCGTGCATACAAGTCTTGCTCTGAGCATCTTGCCAAATGCTCAACAGTTTGAGCCGTACATGCAAGTCTTGCTCTGTGCATCTTGCCGGGCAAATCTTTCTCTGTACCATATTGCTTAGTACATCGAGCCATCCTACATTGCTCAGGATGTTGAGCCACCCTATATTGATTAGTACGTTGGGCCATCCTATATTTCTCAACACGTTGAGCCACCCTATATTGCTCAGTACGTTGAGCCATCCTATATTGCTTAGTGCGTCGGGCCACCCTATATTGCTCAGTACGTCGAGCCCATAACATTGACATACTAGACCCAGACCCATCTAGTACTAACCACACACCAACACATCAAGACATACTAGACATGCAAATAGCCTGGTACTACCCACACACATCCTATAAGCACACATTCACTTTAGTAAAGCACATATAACATCCATACAATGTAGTGAGAAACTCACCTCGAGACAACAAAGCAGGAAACGTTCCAGCGACTCCGCAGGTCCCACCAAGCTCCACTCGCACACCTTATACTCCTATAAGGTATATAAAGTTACTACCAAGTATACTAGCTCAACCTTACTATAAGTAGGTACTTGTAGTAATACTTTTATTATTAAGTTCACATTTCATCCTTTAACCCTAAACAAGGAATCTGATGATTCTTCTTATAGCCAATCTTAAACCCATCCAGTCAAGGATATTTTTACACAGACACTTAGTGTATCTTTTAGGATTCCAAGGGTATAAGGCACTCAGTATAAAAAATTTGCTTCTATTTTCTATGAATTACCCAAATCCAAGTATCTAAATCGTTCCAACTCGTACTAGGTTGCAAAGCTTGCCACTTCCAACCTGGTAAGATTCATCCATAAATTCAAGGAAAAATACGGTATAAACTAGACCATACTAGAAGACCACATGCCCTGGCGTTAAGTCATTTTTATTCTCCAAAATGTAATATCAAATTCAACAAGTACACTCAACTGTTTAGACAATGAGATGGACCAGACCCCAAAGAATTAGTTCAAGCTCCAAATAGGGTAATAACTGGATTATGAAATTTGGTGAGGACACACTAGATTTCCAACTTGAACTAAAGCTACTACCTCACCCCTAAATGAGTTTTATACAATATTTAGCGATTTTCCAAAGATAGAGGACTTAATGTGTCAGAAATCTGGACCAGTCAGATTAAATTGCCAATTTCAAATGACCTAGGGCCCGAATCAACTCAGACACTTTTTAGGGGAGAAACTAGACTCAAATATCAGTTTAGGGACATAAGGCTCGACTCAAATGGATACAACCACGATTTTATATGATTTTCTCAAAGAAACCCAAAATCAGTGAACTTTCCAACTTTCCATCAACATACTAGGGTTAGGGTTTTCAGCCCTAGACTCATTAAAACCTACATTAAGACATCTAGGGTTTTAATTGACTTCAAGAGACACCCAAAATTTAGAAACTACTAGTTTAGCACTTGACAACAACACTTAGTCATTTAGATTCGTTCCTTCACACACACACACACACACACACGCACATACACACCCCATGCTTAAGGTGTGGTGATGGTGATGGTGCTCACAGTTTAGAATGAGAAGAAAGGAACAAGAATCACTCACCTAGTGTACTAATTGACCCAACCCTTCTCAACTTTCCGTTATAGATGATTCAAACTCCCTCGTTCACATCTCTCTTAGTATGCACCACACATGAATGAGCTTTGAGCACATTCACATAAATAATAGGAAAAATGAGAAACAATAGAAGCTTAAACTTCAATAACTGAGGCAGCAAGCATGGGAAGAATTACCTAAGGATCTGAACACACAACAGCCTCATATACACCCCCTTCAAGATCCTCAATAATCTCTCTATGTTTTCTTCTCGTTTCCCCTTCCTTCATGCGTAATTTACCTCATTCGGTAGACCTTGGCCTCGACTCCACCTTGGCTTTGGTTTGGGTGATAAACACTAAGACTTGGTGTTCTTCACTTGGCCACACACATGGAGTAATACAACTCCACCACTTGGCCGCATGTTTGCAAGTACGGATTCCTCCCTCGATCGCACACACGATGATAGCTTCAACAAAAACACTCGGTCGCACACCTACCTTAGGTCTTCATCTCCTCGGCAAGTCTAGTATCCCAAATTTCCTACTCTATTTTCTTTTTACCCAATGTCCATTTATATTGTTTTAGAAGTTTCTAATAATTACACAATCTGCCCTTAGACATATACTTTTAATTTCCAATAATAATAATAATAATAATAATAATAATAATAATTATAATAATTATTATTATTTTTTTTGAAAAGGTATTATTATTATTATTATTATTATTTAAAATAATAAAATAGTGATTTCGAACGCACTGGAAAATGAGGCGTTACATAAGTAAAGCTTTTTATTTATTTATTTTGATTTTTTATAACAAATTATAAATAAGTATTTATTTATTTATTTATAGAGTTGGAAAATAATAAATTTATCACTTCTAATTATATATCTCTATTTCATATATTTGTAATTCTATTTGTGTATGGCCCCATATGTTCATATATAATTAGTTATACTATACATTTCTTGTTTTTTTAGCACACTAGATCCCACACTTCGTAATTTGAAGGTAAACACGAAACAAATATATTGCCTTAGAATTCTTATTTGCCATGAATCCCATTTCATCCATGTATATTTCAAAGTACTCTATAATAGTTATGCTTCCCATCTTCATAGAAATTAAAACCCTATACAATTAATGAACTTCCTCATTCCTCATCCATACTAAAAGTCTCATCTATCTCAAGTATCAAATTGTTAGTTATAATCAAGTTAGGGCTTACCTCGAAGCTAAGAGGTGGGGACTCAAGGAATATCTTACAAGAACATACCATACTATTAGTTTGTACATACACAAAGGCCTCCTGAGAGTTATCCGCATTCCTTAGTTAGAACACCCTATTCACTACAAGAAAAAAGGTATCAAAGACTAACAAATTTAGTCTCGGATGGTCAATAATCAGTCTTTGATAGGCATCATGGATTGATTTAGCTAGTCCCTAGCTAGTCCCAATTACCTAGTCCTAGATAGTAAGTTTTTAATGTATCTAGGACTGAAAATTAGTGCCTATTACATGGAAATATTACAGATTGAAAACCTGTCTTTGATACTCTCTCATTCAGTCTCTAATGTTTTTTCGTCAAATCTTTGATTTTCTGTCTTATCAGTCCCTGATACTATCACTTAGGGACTGAATATTAGTCATTGATACTATCTAATTTAGTCTCCAATATATTTGCATCAAATTCATATAAATGTCATTCAGTCCTTGATACTATCTTTTAGAGGATGAATACTAGTCCTTAATAATATATTATTCATTCTACAATGTTTTTTCTTCGAGACCGCATTTTAAATCATATCACTCCTTTATACTATCATTCTGAAACTGACTATCAGTTTTTAATACCATCTCATTCGGTCACTAATATGATCTTTTAATGACTAAATACGAGTCTCAAATAGAACACTATTTAGGCGCTGGCCTAATTTTTAAATAATTGAAAATCAGTCTCAGTTACAACGTTATTAATCCTCACTATGTTTCTATTGGGACTAATTAACACTTACTAATACCTATTCATCCAGTCTCTAATATGTGTTTAAAGACTAATATTCAATCCCCGATGCAAACTTTTAGCAATAATAATCTGTTGCAAAAGATATAATCTTACACTAGATTTGAGTCCAAACTTGATTTTATAGTGGATAATATGCAATAGATTTATTGTTACTGCACACAATGAACTAGTAACAAATAAATGAACATAGGTTAAAGATCTCATGTATAAACTTTAAACAATAAACAAACAAGACTAACCAATGAGTCAATAACTAAACCATGTGTGAAAAATTCGACACCTTTAACAAAGGTCATGACTAAGATTCTTACTATGACAAATCTGTTATGTGTAGGATTTCCATGTTTTATTAGGTGGGCATGCTGCGTATGCTGTGTTATGAAAATATGGAAACTTTGAGATTTTTCATACTTCTCTTCACCTTTTTTTGGCTTTCTTCTTGTTTTCTCGAAGCTCTTCCTTAAGTGCAACAACATGACTTTTCATATCTAATTCATATTTTGATGTCGATTGACACGTTTCTATTGTCAATAAGACCAATATATCTTGTTTCCTTATGAAAGGTCCACTTGGTTTCTCTCATCCATATAGTAATGTATTATGCTTTACACACACATTTTTACCACTTTTTCTCTAAGTCATGTACCTGTTCCTTCTGAAACTAGTTTGACAAGTACGCCCTTTTTTACTACAAATTTTGTTCCTACACATCAAAATAACATATTGTAACTTATATAACTAATATCAATAAATTATGACTGAAAAATAATATTAGTCAAGAAATCATTATAACATATTAAACTTGTGACTCATCATTCAACCATCCCTTTATAGGATAAAAATGGTTGTTATGATGTAATTCGTTGCAATTAAGTCTCTTTATATGCCTATAGTAATAAATATTACAATAAAAAAATATATACGATGGTTGATGAATATATTAAGACAAATATGAACCAACTTAATGGCTTACCATAGTAAATTTGTAACTTGATATCGATCGAGAGCCTCTTCTACTTGCAATCACTATTTTCCCTGATTAGGTTTCATTTGATCTACATATGTGACGGCCCTCAAAATGTCAAAGTAATTACTTAATTTAAGATCCTAAGAGTCCTTAGGTGAGTGCAATACCTTTAGAAACGAATTTAGAAGTTGGGTCTTAACTCCATAGAAACATTAGAAACTTAAAAATCATTAGTGTTGTCACCAAAAATTTAAGTAAAGTGCAGATAATGTATGGTTGCGGAAAGAAGGATAAAGTTCCGAAACTGTGAAGATTCGGAAGTGAGGGACAAGTCGGAAGACTTCAGATGGATACTTAGATTAGATCTTAAAACCTCAACAATAATAAAGTGCACAAATAGTTAACTAAAGTGAAATGTAAAGACAGTAAGATTGAAGTACTAGAAATGGAAAGAATAAGACAAGAACGTACATGAACAAGATAAGAATTGATGGAATGAGAGGATTATATATATATATATATATATATATATATATATATATATATATATATATATATATATATATATATATATATATATATATATATATATATATATATATATATATATATATATATATATATCAAAGATGAACGTTACAAATCGGCTCTCAAAACACATAAAGTGTAAGTGAAGACTTGGTCTCCCATTTATAGTGCAAGGGAAGACTTCTGGACAATATCATATGGACTGAAGAGTAGACAACACGTCTCTCTTCAGTCAGACAATACAGTTCTAACTAATATAATAATACGATGTCAGACTAGGGTGGCTTATCTAGAATATAAAAATACAAACAGTACACACGACATGCTTCTCAAAGGCCACGCCTGATCTAGTCTAATCATTTCCTATAACTTGAAGCACTTATCCATTTGTCTTATCTTCACTATCAGTCTTTAGTATTCAGTGTTGTTGATGTGAATTGGGTATGTTTCCGAGTTCATGCTGTACCGTAATCCTGAATGGATTTCGGTATATTCGTATCTTCCGAACTTGATATCTTCTAAACTTGATTGTCATCATATGTCAAGAACTTCCATTTGGCAGAGTTCTGAAATCCATGACTGGATTTCAATATTTCATAATTCGGTCATATAAGATAAATAGTTAGAACAAAGAACGTTCAGAAACACGCATGTTCATCCAAAATGTGAAACTAAGTTCCGTACACACATTTAAGAAACATGACTATTGTTTTACATCAATCAACACTTAACAAAATATCCTAACACTCAAACATTCCATTACATATTCAAATACCACCAATACAACTATCTAAACACAAACAAACTCCGGGTTGGTCAACGACCCGTTCCGAACACTAACAATTCCCCCTTTGGTGACCAACCGAGGGGTTTGATCTTCAAGTCTTCAAGGCTTCTCTAGAACGGCTTGTCTTCACGCGTATGACTAGAACTTCCTGACTTCGAGCATCCAATTCATCCTTAGCAATAGCTCCTTTGTTGCTTCTGGATCTGATTGGGGAGCCTTGTTTATGGCTTTAACAAAGCCTTCCAGCACTACACTGGAAGCTCTTCGGATATGTTCTGCTCGGAAGAAAAGTAGGTTATCCTTTTTGGATTTATCTTTGAAAATGATTCCGAGTGAGGGATCAGTGGTAACTCCTCTCTTCCGATCAGTTCTGTCATCTGGCATAGAAAAATTAATTGTTTCCTGAAATTGGTCATGTGGATAACTTTTTACCATTTTAAACATTTCACCATCTCTGGAATTCAATAAGTTGGTGCAGGAAGCATTTGGCAGCAATGAACGCTTCTTTACAGTCCTTGCTTCTCTCAGCCTTGGAAGCCAACTTCATAATGATTGAGTAGATATCAGAAGGATTCATTTTTTGGAAATCAGCTTCTGTTATCAACATCTTTTCATTTTTGTGTATAATCTCGTATTCGTAGAAGTTGCATTTATCATATGTTCTCATTTTCACACTTGTTATAGAAGTAATTGGCTCAATGGACCAGTTATAGATTTGGGGTTGAGTATACTTGTCCAGAAATTTTTGAATTCGGAGCCTTACTTCTGATGGGGTGTTGCGATTTGGGACAACTGAGAAGTTTAAAGAATAAACATATTTGTCTCCATTTGGTGTTAATGGGATGTCTCAATGGTGTGCTGGATTTGCTGGAGGTGCGTATGATTTGTGGGGCCTAAAGTCAGAATCTGTGAGGATTCTAAAGCGAGAGACAAGAGTGGAGATAGTTTGACTTGGACCTAGACCAGCTGCTGCTGATGCTGCGGCAGCTTCTGCCTTTTCTTCATCATCCCATTGATCAGCAAAGAGTTGTGCTCTGGCATCAAAATGTTGATTTTTCTTTGCTTGAAGTTCCGGAGGGTCGGAAGCCTTGATGGGAGAATACAGAAGATTGTCATTTTCTGTATGGATTGGAACATTGATCGGAGAAGTAGGTCTTTTCGGAGGGAAGGGTAGTGAGTTGTCTTTTGGAGTTTGCTTGGGAGAACTCTCAGTTTCCGGATCGATGGTAGTAGCTTCTTCATCTTTCTGTTCTTTGGTGCTACTTGACCAGCTTTGGCATCTACCATCATCTCGTCATCATTATCTTCTTCTTCATCATCTTCATCATCGCCAACATCATCTACCATCATCTCGTCATCATTATCTTCTTCTTCATCATCTTCATCATCACCAACATCATCTGTAAGAACTGCCTTTGCGCCTCCTGGGGCTCCTTCTGAAGTCTAAGGGGGCACAGGTAGGCGGTTGAGGATCGCCTCAAGCTTTGTCGTTACCTCCTTGGCTATTTTTCCAAGTTCCTCAGTGATGGTCTTGGAGGCAGCATCTTTGAATTGTTCACAAGTTTCGATGTTCAAAGTTGTGGCCACTGTCTCAGTTATCTTTCCAAGAGTATTAGTCAGCAGTTGTAGAATGAGACATTGGGTTTTCCTGAGGGATTCATTCTCAAAGATAACCCCATGAAGATATTTAGAAAGATGTTCCAGGAAGAATCAAATTTTGTTATCTACTAGATCAATGATGCTGATGAGATTAGTTTCTGATTGTTGGATGGCTCACATGATGTTGTCCGCTTTCTTCCAAAGGTCCTTGGCGTCCGATTGGCGTTTCTCATCAACTTCTCTAAGACGTGTTGCAAGTGGCTTTTGGACTTCACCATCCATGTCTAAAACTATGTCATTTTTCTCAAAATCAGCAACCCTGGTTTTGAGTCCCGAAATCCCTTTCATAAGAGCCTCTTGATTCTGAGAGGCTTTGAGATCCGAAATCAGGGTGATCAACAAATCCACCTTCTGATGTAGAACTTCATATTTAGCACGAGGGGCATCTTTAGCACGAGGGGCAGAGGACTGAGGTGGAACTTCGGGGTCTGCCTTGCGAGAAGAGGACTTGCTGTCACTTAGATTAAAACTTGGCACTGGAGGTAATTTCGGCTTATCCACTTCTTGATCATCCCCGAAGAGAGTATCATCAACAGTCTTGGAGATGGAATCAGAGAGCTAAACTCGGGAACCAGAGTCAGCAGAAGGAGGCTTGGATATAGTTGGTTTCTTTTTCTTTGCCTCAAGGGCTTGATAATGTTCCCACGTGAGAGGAGCAATCTAGGAGGCCACATTGGCCCAAACTGTTTCCGACGGATAAAAAAAATGAGGATCATCTACCAATTTGAAAAGTTCCACTGTTAGGAATTGGTTGATGCTGGAGATGAGTTCTGTCTTGCTTGTTCGTGCATCCTTGACATCCAGGTGATCTGAGTCCAGAGGAGGACCATAAGAATCGACCACCATTTGTTCAGCATTACGAATCTCAAAACGTTTCTGAAGGAGAGAATCGTGAGTGGCTTGTGCTTCGATGGCTTGTTGGTACTTCCAGGAATCGAAGAAGCTGGTTCCTGGAGGCGGTTTGGAAATGATTTTCTCGGAAGAGGAGGGAATTTCTGTTTCTCTTTCCTTTTCTTTTTCTTTTAATTTTTCAGGTGAGTTCTGTGTTTCCACCACTTTTACCTTTTCTTGGGTTTCTTCTGAGTCCTGAGAGTTCTGTTTTTCCACATTCTTTTTGGACTCAGTGTCTTTGAGGGTCCAGTCAATAGGCTGAAATATAGTACACTCAGTTAGAATTTTGAGAACATGGAAACATATTCCGAAGGCAACACATACTTGGGGGAGACCAAACTTAATTTATCAAATAAATGTAGAAGTTCAGATCAAAAACCTATTTTGGATCCCCAAAAATCTGAGATTTTTGTTTCGCAGTTGTTGAAACAAAGTAGTTAGAACAAGTATGACCAAATAATACTGAATATGTATCTGGATTTATCAAGTGCCAATGACGATGAACAATAAATTGTGCAACAGGACACTCAGTTATGACTTATGTAAAATAAGTGGAGAAGTATTCTGAATGTAAGGTATCCTAACTAGGTGAGGTTCAGAAGTCATGTGATCAAACAATTCTAAGTGTGAAAGGCAATTTTATTCAGAATATCATTTTAGTTGCAATCCAAAAGAGAGTTCAGAAAAGAGTTTCAGAAATGAGATTCAGAAAGATGGCTTTCAGAAAATGATGTTCAGAAGTGAGAGAAGTGTACCTCTCTGGTCTTTTTCTGTTTCTTCTTCTTAGGCTACTTTGCTGGTGAGGCATCAGTCGCTTCCTTCTTTGCTTTACCTTTAGGAGGATGTTCGTTGAGCAAAGGTGCAGGAAGATAGGGTTCAGTGTTTGTAGTATCGGACAAGTGTTTGATGATGAGTGCATGGGATGGGTCACCAAGTTTGTAGAATGGTTCAGGAAGTCTCCGAATGAGATCGAAAATGGAGTCGGTTTTCGGAGTGTATGGAGCGTTAGGTTCCAGAGTCAGTGACCTGTTGTCATCGACTGATGTGATCGGAACCTGGTTGGTGCCGTACAAAAATTCAATGCACATGGCCCAATATCTTACGGAATGTAATCCTCTGGGAGACTTTTGAGAGACGGAGACATAAGATAAAAAATATCCAAAAATAATTCATGCATAATCAACAGGTCTGCCTGTGTACAGACTCCATAGCAGTTTGAGCATTCGTCTGCTCATTTGGTCTGTACCACCTGTCTTCCTTGTCAAACTTCGAACACAGTAATGCATGATACATTGCCATAAGGGGGATAGGTGGCTTTTATTAAGCGAGGAAAGGTTGTCAAGAATGTATTTGTATCCCATTTGATACAACATAGTGGTGAGCTCAGATTGAGATGGTGCATCATATTTGTCTTGATGTATACCGAGGCGAAGAGCTGCTCCAAAAGCTTTCCTGTCAAGTGTTGCTTCCTTGCCATTTGCTAAAGTGATGACTATGTGGTCTTCTTGTTTTTTGGCTATGAGGATGGTTTTCTCAAGGAGTAGGATTGGGATGGCGGGAGGTGCATCAAAGAATGCTCGTGAGAGGGGGTGTCTGTGGAGGATATGAATCACCACTTGAAGGTAGTCTTTGAATATTGAAGGGTCACTTGGAACAGGAATGATACATTTGGCTATGGTGACATTGCCTCCACAGACAAAACCTCCACTTTTGGATGAAGTTACCATTCTAACAGTGAACTGAACGAAGTCGATGATCAGAAAGAGAGAGAGAGAGTAGAAGATATGATAGGCACTACGAAGTTGCTTGTGTACCGGAGAAGATGAAGTAATGTGAAGCGGTAGAGAAGTTAGGGTTTTACAGATCGAGAGAAAGTGAGGGAGACGGAGAGTTTGAAGAAGATGAAGTGAGGAGAGAGAAAGAAAGGGGGAACGGTTATAAGCGTTTGAAAATCGAGGAAAACCGTCGATGGGAGTGAAATGGCGTCTGAAAGGACGTGTCAGAAAAAGGTTGTGCTTGGCATTTAATGCCAAGTCATGACGAAACGAGATGGTCCACTCAGGGACGGACACGTCTGACATGGTTACAGGTTCAATTTAAAAATATTCTGAATATTAATTTCTAATAATTGGATATTTATTGTGATAGAATTTAATTCACATTCCTTCATTAAATTGGTCGTTTTTGATTAACAAGTACAGAAGTATAGGTTCAAAAAATGTGTACCCTGATTATTGATTGAATGTGTTCCGAATGCAATAATTCAGAAAATTATATGAAAGGGTTCCGAAGAGTGTATTTTCAGAACTGAAAGGTCAGAAAATGCTTTGAAAACTGTCGTTTCCGAAAAGGAAAGTGTTCAGAAGTTTCAAACTAAACGAGGTTCTTTTTCGGAAAACGGCGGTTCCGAAATTCAATTTTTAGTTGAAGTTTTGAAGAAGGAAAATATATTTTTCAGAAAGAGTAAAATTCCGAAACAGAGAATGGGGGGGGGGGGGGGGTTTGATTTTTTTTGAAGAATAAAGAATTGAACTGTGAAACAATTAGGCATAAGGGAAAATCATTCTCTGAAGAAATTGGGTCAGAATTCAACATGCCCAGCATTTCTATAAAATTATGAAATGTAGTAGAAGCTAATGCCTTTGTGAAAAACATCAGCCACTTGTTCCTCAGTTGGAATGAAGTACAATTTAATATTACCTTCGAGGATCTGATAGTTTATGAAGTGATATCGAAGATCGATATGCTTGGTCATTGAGTGCTGAATAGGATTGTGAGAAATGGCTATTGCACTTTTGGAATCACAATAAATTGGTACCTGAAGAAATTGATATTCGTATTCTAGAAGTTGATTCTTCATCCAGAGGACCTGTGAGCAACAAGTGGAAGCAGCAAAATATTCTGCTTCTGCTGAGGATAAAGCAACACAGTTTTGCTTCTTTGAAGACCAGCTCACAAGCCTTCCGCCTAGAAATTGACAACCTCCGGAAGTGCTTTTCCTATCTAGTTTGCATCCTGCATGATCTGCATCAGTAAATGCTTGTAGTTTAAAGTTATCTCCGATTGGATACCAGAGACCCATTGCCTTTGTGCCTTTGAGATACTTGATTTGTTTTACGACAGTCAGATGTGATAACTTCAGAGCTGCTTGATATCTGGCACAAATGCATGTGGCAAACATGATGTCTGGTCTACTTGCAGTCAAATACAGGAGTGAGCCTATCATTCCTCGATATATTTAGTGATCTACCGGTTTGCCAACTGGATCTGCAAAAAATTTTGTGATTGGTGGACATGGGGACTTTCGAGGTAGAGCAATTTTCAAGAGAAAAATTCTTCAGTAATTCATTCTTGTACTTTTCTTGGTGAATGAATATTCCTCTGTTTGTCTACTTAATTTGATGACCCAAAAAGAAGTTAATTTCCTGGTTCATGCTCATGTGAAATTTATCAGTCATAACCTTGGCAAACTCATCAACCATTGTCTGGTCTGTTGATCCGAAAATGATGTCATCTACATAAACTTGTACGATCATAATGTGTTTCTGATGTGATCGTACAAAGAATGTAGGATCAATAGTTCCTCTTCTATATCCTGACTTCACCAAGAAATTTGATAGAGTTTCATACCATGCTCTTGGCGATTGCTTTAATCCATAGACAACCTTATTCAGACGATAAACACGATTTGGACGAGACAGATCATCAAATCCCGGAGGTTGCTGAAGATAGACAACCTCTTGAAGGTCTCCTTGTAGAAACGCACTTTTCACGTCCATTTGATGAACAATGATGTTCTTGTATGCAGTATAGGCTAAGAAGATTCTGATGGCTTCTAGCCTTGCTACCGGTGCGTATGTCTCGTCATAATCAAGTCCTTCGATTTGACTGTACCCTTTTACAACGAGTCTGGCTTTATTTCTGACCACTGTACCCATGTCATCTAACTTGTTTCGGAAAACCCATCTTGTGCCAATAATAGTATGATTGGCTGGTCGTGGCAGAAGATCCCATACCTTGTTTCTCCTAAATTCTTCTAACTCCTCTTGCATGGCTGGTCATGGCAGAAGATCCCATACCTTGTTTCAGATGAAGGATTTCTGATGATCTGATTCGGAGGGTGGCTCCGAGTCCACTTGTGGAGTCTCGGAATCAGGGCTGGATCGGATTTAGGAGGCACTATGTCTTGGATGAATTCGGAGTTCTCAGGAGTTACATCTTGAATGTGAGATTCTTCCGCAGAGATGTCTTCATCAGCTTCAAATGTGAAGATTGAGGCATCATTGGAAGCGTCTGCTGAGGAGTTATTTCTTTCATCTTCGGAGTGTTGATGGTCCCCCTTGGATTGTGGGGTTCCATCAACATGAGTTGGGAGCGGGAGCTCCCCCTCGATTTGTGCTCGGAGCGAAGGCTCCCCCTGAACCTGTTGGACCCTAGAAGGGAGCGAAGGCTCCCCCTCAAATGTTGTGTTAATATTTGAAATTCTATCTCAATTGTTAGAATAGGTTGCTGACCTTTTGGAATATCAGCCTCCATGACATACATGATGCCTTGTGCTGGTTTTCTCCGTAGGTATTGGTCATCGAATTCTATGTCAAAGCTCTCTTCAGTAACCCGCGTTCTCCTGTTCAGCACACGGTAAGCAACAAATTTAGATGAATAACCCATAAAAATTGCTTCATCACTTTTGGGGACAAATTTTCTCAAATGATCTTTGTTTGTTTTTTGATGAAGCACCGACAACCAAAAATATGGAAAAATTTAACGTTCGGTTTTCTCCCATTTAAAATTTCGTAAGGAGTCATTAGGAGTCTTTTATTGATGACAGACCGATTTTGTACAAAACATGTTGTTGCCACAGCTTCTACCCAGAATGATAGTGGAAGATTTGCGAAGTTAAGCGTGGCTCTGGTTGCTTCAACTAGGGTTCGATTTCTCCTTTCTACCACACCATTTTGCTGAGGTGTGTAGGGAGCTGAGAAGTTGTGTTCGATTCCCTTGGATGTTAGAAATTCTTCTATCTGTCGGTTGTTGAATTCAGTGCCATTATAATTTAAGATTCTTCTGACTGGCAGTTGCACATTAGGCTTAATTGATATAATGAAATTTCGGAGCTCTAAGAAGGTGTCTGATTTTAATCTTAAGAAAAACACCTAGGTGAAGTGAGTGAAATCATCCACAATCACCAAAATTTATTTCTTGTGATTAATACTTGCAACTGCTGAAGGACCACAAAGGTCGATATGGAGGAGTTCTAAAGGATGAGAGATGCTTGAATCTGTGATGGACTAATGAGGTTTCTTCTTCTGTTTACCCAGCGCACATGCTGCACACAAATTTTCGTTGTCGAACTTCAAAAGTGGGATTCCTCTAACCATCTCTCCTGTCACTAATTGGTTCATGTATCGGAAGTTCAAATGTGCCAACTTCCGATGCCATAACTAGCTAATTTCGGAATGGGCCTTCGACAGTAGACACAGTCGAGGTTTTCCGAGAAATAGAGAAATGTCGAGAGGAAACATGTTGACATGTCTTGGAGACTTCACTAAACACCTGTCTCGGGACTTAGTCATTATATAGCTGAATTCATTATCGAATTCTACTCTGAGACAAGTGCTGATGAGTTGTCCTACCCTGACCAGATTGTGTTTTAGTCCGAGAACGTAAGCAACTCTTTAAATTGTGAAGTTTCCATTTGCCAGAACCCCATAACCATTGATTATTCCGTTGGCATCATTTCCAAAAGTTACATATCCTCTGCTGTTGACCTCACAATAGTCCCTCAAAAATTCCAATCTCCCAGTCATGTGCATTGAGCAAACACTATCAATGAGCCATTCGTCATCCTGCTCTTCTGCACTGAACGCCTGAAAATTAAATAGTTAGTTTGGGCACCCATTTTTGAAGCATTGATGATTGAGTTAGAAGGATTTAATTCAGAAGGTGATGTTTTTACGACCCATTTTTGAACAATTCTTTTTGGAAATTTCTGAAAGTGATTTTTTTTATGGTTGAAATTTTTAGGATTATGGCTGACAGTAGGAGTAACAAAAAGTGGTTTTGAAAGATGGTTGCAGCAATGGCAGCAAATATTGTTTTGTTGCCGTTTCAGAATTTTTGGAACTCTTTGAAAAGTATCAGATTTGTCAATCTTCGGAAGGTTTGAAATAGTTTTTCCCTTTTGAAAATGTTGTCTCTGGTTCTGAAAATATTTTGCTGTTGGTTGTTTTTCTTTGAAGTTTCTAAAAAGTTGATTAATTTCGAAGAACTTGGTTTGATAGACTCAGAATCATGCTTTCTTGTGGTTGAGAAAATAGACTTTGCTGTTTTCGCAACGCATGAAACTTTGGGAAATTCCGAATGATAATCTAAACAGTTTGAAACATTTAGAAGATTATGTTGCAAGACATAATCTTCCTGACTAAATTTAATGTGTCTGACTCTTCCTGACTAAATTTAAGTTTTTTGAGAGAAGTTTTTTCGGAGTTTGAAACATTTGGAAGATTATGTTGCAAGACATCGACATATGATTTGGTGCCTGATCTGGATGGTTCAACAGTCATTTTAGATGTATTATCAACAATGGGACTTTTGATTGTAGTTTTATTGAAATCAGTTCTGATGATAACTTTGGTTGGACATTTCTCCATCAATTTCTTCATCAACTATTTCTTCTTCAGAAATTTGCAAGTTGGTAAGACATGGATTGAATTCTTCAGCAACACAGTTGCTTTGTAAGTTTGAAAAGAATGAATGTTGGTGAGATGTTGAAGGAGAATCATTTGGGACTGAGGTCAAGTGTCGAGGCATGAATGAGACCGAAGTTGTTGACAATTTACTGCTTTCAGCAGTGTCAACTTCCGAAAAATAAGTGAAAGGAATTTTAGCTCCCTTGTTTAATTCAGAGATTGCAGTCTTTGAGTCAGTTATGGGAGTTTCGGATAAGCTTTTGTTCAGGTCCTCATTGTCTTTATCATCATACTCGTTTGACGGATATCTAAAGAAGGGACTTTGTTTGTTATAGACGGGATAATTTTTATTTTTCGCTTTTCTCGCCCAACCCCAATTAAACTTCTTTCATTTTGTACGCATTTAACCCCTATTTATAACTTTTCTTTCCAAACAAGCACTGACACAAAAAGTGAGAATACCAAAGCATATATGATATAAAATCATCAAGAACAGGGCTCAACAACGACTAAAATACTTGATATTACTAGGCGTTGTCAAACACCCCACACTTGTGCCTTGCTTGTCCCCAAGCAAGAGCATTTTTAACATATTTTAACTAAGACTCAAACATTTTTGAACGTGTTCAATTTCAAAGCTTATTGCTCCCGGAGTTAGATTGAATATTTGTGAAAACATAACCAGAATATCCTTTGGAATTCATGACTTTCTAAAGAACACTTGATTACAAATTTTCTATCCACAGTGAAGTGTACGTACTCATTCAGATTCTAAAGGCGATTAAGGAAAAGTCCATGACTTTCGATGTTGTCCGTGTAATGAGCTTTCAGAAATACCATCCAAGACCTGACGATCTTAGGTGGAAAGGTGCATAAGTCCCACCCATTTTAGACTTACCGACTCGAACAACAAAGGCTACTGATTGACAGTCCCTTCCTAAATTCCAATCCTAAAATACTCCAATCTTCTAACTCCTAAAACTCAACTTATTTGACTAAACAGATAGCATGATAACAACTAACAATATTTCTTGAAAAATACCAATGCTGTAACATTCAAAACTATTCGTTTCAAAATTACAATCAATTAAAATTTTGAAAAAAATTGCTAAAAATTTTGAAAACTGATCATTTCCCGCAAAAATTTCAAAAACACTCTTTCGACCGTCCACACCCCACACTTAAAACCGTACAACATCTTCGTTGTACAAAATAATTCAAAACTAGGGAGAAAGAGTTACCCCTTTGAACGGTTGACTGCTTGATGGTACTTGGTTGTTACAGGTACAAAAACACGAACTGCTCAACAATTCAGAATTTCTAAGAGTTGTAGCGCAACAGTAAAACACGCCGATGATCATGGCAAGTGGAGGGGCATGGTGACCCCACACTTGCCTAAAACAACTCCTCCACAGATTCCATTTAGGTATTACATGCATACACTCACAAACAACATTAAACGCAAACAAAACAAACATCTAAAATATACAAAACCAAAGATAAAAGTGTCATAGGTTTGGTACAAATATCCCCAAAAAGAAAGGAAAATACATCAATCATCCCATGGTGCTCTGGATGGGCCTGCCTCGTCATCATGGGCTCTGGCCGGAAAAGGTCATGGGCGTCGTCCCTGCTGGGAGGCTGTCTCCAATAAGACCTCCCCAATCCACGCCAACTGGTCCTCAATCCTGGTAACCCTGTCACCCAGCTCCCGAACAGCAGTCAACACGTCTGACAACTGCGGCTGGGGCTGGTCCTCTGCTGGTGCAGCCACTCTCCGACGTCACCTCGCTAGATGAGCTAGCTCTGGCTAAACCCCTGGTGCCCGTGGTGCCTCTGTCGCCACCCTCATCTATCGACCCGCCTGCGGCTGATGAATAAGCCCCATGTTCTCCAAAGAACGGGCTGATTTGCGTACGGGTGGTATCGCCGTCAAGGTCGCAATGGTCCTAGCAGTGAGAATACCGTATGATCTGGCCAAACGGGTAATGAAATGCCCGTCGGTCATGGGACTGCTGCCTGATGCACCCGCAGCTCAAGTGGATAGGGAGATCGCCAAGGCATAGGGTTGATGGAGGAATCTGGTGGGATCGAGAAGCGCCCATATAAATGTCATGTCCTCACCGGACACCTTCTCACCCTCGTGCTTCTGCATAAGAGAAGTGGAGATGATACGGTGCATAAGCCGATGAAGTGGGTTGCAGAGCTGGCTCTCCCTGGCTGACCCTGCCTCAAACTGAATGTTGGACATCGTAGCCTAAATAGCAGCATTGGCATCCCGATCGGGCTGCCTCTGAATGCAAGCATGTAGAAATGGTGCAAAGTGGCGGCTCTACAGCTCCTCCGTCGTGTAAATCCCCGTGCATCTCCCAAACTCCCGGATATTGCACTCCCGGCTCTCTCCCCCAGCCGAAACCTAATCATCCTGGACCGTGCCTCCCGTGACTCAGGCGTGTAACGAATAGTGGACAAGAACTCCAGAAGAAGCTCTGTGTAGACCGTATCATCCTCATTGGCCATCAGCCTATCCCATCAAGACAAGACGATAGCTTACCAACTGAAGTGTCATGCTACAGCCAGAGGGACTAACTCTACTTTCCCAAAAACACACTAAAAAGACAATTTCCAAAGAATTACCAAAATCCAATTCAAACATAAACTAAGCAAAACGAAACCAAGTTCTAACCTAAGATCACTTACTGAAATCAGAAACAAGCTCAGAATCCAGAAGCAAACACACAACCATTTGCATTCAACAAGCATTCAAACACAATAAATACCGAAAAGTGCAACAAAACCATAAACTGAATGATTACTTGTATTAAAACTAAAACCAGAAGATCCAAAGTACTGAATGTCGAAAATAACAACTTTAACCTACTGCTACTGATTGAAACAATCCAGAAACACTAAGCTGAAAGCTAAATAAACTAAACTAATAATGAAATTAAAGTAAAAACATAAGAAATACGAAAAGATGTTGCTGAATTCCAAAACTTGGAGTCAAAGAAGCCTTAAGTCCACCTTACGGGTCGTTCCTTGCCTGTTGATTTCGACCTAATGACCTCTATTTATACTTGTGAAAATTAAGAATCCGCGGCGCGCAAAGCCTCTAGCCGCGTCGCACGTGTTGCTTTATCCCCATTTTTTCTCAATTTGAATTTCTCTTCACCGCCTTATCCTTGATGTGGCGCGACGCGCATGCCTTCATTACTGCGGCACACATATTCATTCGACTGTTTTGGCCTTATCTTCAAAACTTCTTCCATTTGTCTACTTTTAGTCCCTGTTTATAACATTTTTTGCATACAAGCACTTGCACAAAAAGTGTTACCAATATATATATATATATATATATATATATATATATATATATATATGTATATATATATATATATATATATATATATAT
The DNA here is from genome assembly GCA_023525715.1 of Cichorium intybus. Taxonomy (NCBI): domain Eukaryota; kingdom Viridiplantae; phylum Streptophyta; class Magnoliopsida; order Asterales; family Asteraceae; genus Cichorium; species Cichorium intybus. Next base: position 71,620,655 of record CM042016.1, on the reverse strand, counting down.
ATATATATATAATTTCACTAAGAATAGGGCCTAACAACGACTAAAATACTTGATATTACTAGGTGTTGTCAGTAACCTGCACGTTGATTAGATGGTCTAAAATTTTTCTTAGGACTTGTGTAGGATGGAATTCGGTTGAATTTCTGGCTGATCTAGGCAATTTCCTGTTGATACGCAACTTCTTCTGCTTCATCGTATTTAGTATAGCAAGATTCAGAATGTTGATATGGAGCTGGAAGTGCTAAGGTTGGAGCTGTGGATTGGATGGTTGGTTGTGGAGTTGAAGCCTGATACTGAATTGTTGGAGTTTGATAATATGAAGGGTAGGAAATCTGTGGTTGCGAAGGGTGATCGGATGGGACAGGACTCGGCTGATACGTGAGCTGACTTATCTGGTTGTTAGTAGCTGGAAGGTAAGATGGGGGCTGACCAGCTTGTTGATACTATACAAGCTGCTGAGGAGTGTTGCCCAGCATTGGAAGGTTGTGGTCTGCTAGTAATGCCAATGGTCCTCTGAGTTGTTGTTGGTTGCCCTTTACGTCATCCCTTTCGAGTCATTCAAGAAATCGTAGGTTGATTTCTTGATTGGACCTTTCTGCTTCGAACTTAGGAGTCTAGTGACAATTAGAGAAAAGCGAGTGAATTCTTGTTTTAATGTTTATCCGGGAAAGGTTGTAAATTGATTGTACTATGCAAGGCTTGATACTAGGTTTTGATCATTTGCTTCCTCCGTCCCTAAAAATATATTCTACAGATGAACCCAAATTTGTTGGGCCGTAGTGCAGTTCTGTATGAGATCGAAGTGTTCCGGAGGAATACCACACGAAATCTCAGTGAATGTGATTTGATCATTGTCTAATTTTTCGATATCTAAGGGAGTTAATCTGGGTTGAGGTGCACCACCCAGAGCGCCTTCTGCTGTGTCGGCTCTGGGGATAAGTATTGGGACATGGGGTCCCTCCTCAACTGATCGCCAGATATCATTCCCTTGTCTACGAAGGTAATTTAGCATTCTGGTAGCCCAGCCATTGTACTTAGTTGGAATGAGTATGAGAGCTCGGTTGGAGCTTCCCACGGTGTTTGCTATATTAAGAGAATAATTGATTTTCATTTTGAAGAGAAAAAAGTTTTAACTATTTGGTACTGACAAAATTAAGAACTTGAGCTTCAATAGCATGCAAGGTCTTCAGAGGATTCAATGGGTGTTGCTTCAGCCAAGGCTTGAGCAAACTTAGCACCGAGAACCTTAAAGGCATGTATTATGGCTCTGATACCAATTGTTGTCACCAAAAATCTAAGTAAAGTGATAATGTATGGTTATGGAAAGAAGGATAAAGTTTCGAAAATGTGAAGATTCAGAAGTGAGGGACAAGTTGGAAGACTTGACATGGATACTTAGATTAGATCTTAAAAGTTCAACAATAATAAAGTGCACAAACAGTTAACTAAAGTGAAATGTAAAGACAGTAAGACTGAAGTACTAGAAATGGAAAGAACAAGACAAGAACGTATATGAACAAGATAAGAATTGATGGAATGAGAGGATTTTATATATATATATATATATATATATATATATATATATATATATATATATATATATATATATATATATATATATATATATATATATATATATATATATATATATATATATATATATATATATATATATCAATGATGAATGTTACAAATCGGCTCTCAAAACACATAAAGACTAAGTGAAGAATTGGTCTCCCTTTTATAGTGCAAGGGAAGACCTCTGGACAATATCCTATGGACTGAAGAGCAGACAACACATCTCTGTTCAGTCAGACAATAAGGTTCTAACTAATATAATAATACAATGTCAGACTAGGGTGGTTTATCTAAAATATAAAAATACAAACAGTACACCCGACATGCTTCTAAAAGGCCACGCCTGATGTAGTCTAATCATTTCCTATAACTTGAAGGACTTATCCATTTGTCTTATCTTCAATATCAGTCTTTAGTCTTCAGTGTTGTTGATGTGAATTGGGTAGGTTTCTAAGTTCATGCTGTACCGTAATCTTGAATGGATTTCGGTATATTCGTATCTTCCGAACTTGATGTCTTTTGAACTTGATTGTCATCATATGTCAAGAACTTCCATTTGGCAGAGTTCCGGAATCCATGATTGGATTTCGGTATTCCATAATTCGGACATACAAGATAAATAGTTAGAACAAAGAACATTCATAAACACGCCTGTTCATTCAAAATGTGAAACTAAGTTCCAAACACACACTTAAGAAACATGACTATTGTTTTACGTAAATCAACACTTAACAAAATATCCTAACACTCAAACATTCCATCACATGTTCAAAAACCACCAACACAACTATCCAAACACAAACAAACTCTGGCTTGGTTAACGACCCGTTCCGAACACTAACAATTAGGCTTGTTGCTTGAATTCCTTGTAGGTCATTCTATTTTAATACAAAGTTCCAAAAGATTGAATTTCAAGAATAGATTCAAATTAAAATTTAACTTGATATGCTTAACTAGTATAATTCAAGTGAATTGTTGAAATACTGTAGAAAACGCCACTACACGGTAAAAAGAGACTGTAAATATATTTACAGTAAAAATATTTATGAATAATTTAAAATAAAGTAAAAATATTAAATTTCACATTACTATAGTTATGAAATTTTAATTAAGTCATAAAAACCTTAAAAAGCCTTAAAAACTCAAAATTTATAAATTTGATGTCTAAAATTTTATAAAAATTACCATAAGGCTTATAAAAATAAACATAAAGTAATTTAATTATTAAATATAATCTAGGATATACATTTTTTAATTACTAATAATTATTTAAATTATAAGATAAATAAACAAGTTTACAGCATAAAGTTTAATCAACATTTTATAAAAATTGGTGGAAGTTATAAAAATGGAGAAATTTTTATAAAAAAAATAAAGAGAAAGTGACCTCTTCCCCCGCTAGAACGGGCCACTCTCTCCCCCCAAGACTTCTCTTCCCCAAAAAGTCATCATTTGATTCATTACTTCACTCCACCACCTCTTCTTACTCTCTTTCACAAGTTATTCTTTCCATCATCATTTTTCTCTCAATCCTCTCTTATCATCCTTCTCTTTCACGAAAAGACCAGCCCCTAGAGCACCATTCCAAGCTCCAAAATCAGATTTTTGAAGTGATTCTTCAAAGCTAAACTTGAACCTATGCTTCCATACTTCATCTTCATGAATTCTTTTAAGATTTTATGAGCATTTATCCACTTCTACACCATTCTTTTTGAAATAAACCATGGGTTATGTTATACCCACGATTTTGATGATGATGGTGGTAGAATTTTGTTGGAAGCCGAAACTACGTAAAATGCAGAATAAGTAAGATTGCGGAATGAAGAGTGAGTTTCGAAGTAGGAAGTTTAGAAGGATTGGACAAGTCAGAATACTTGACTGGTTTGTGGAAATAAGGACATGTTCGGAAACTTGATGGTTTACTTAGTTAGATCATAAAAGCTCAACAGTAACATAAGTGCACAAATAGTTAACATAATAGAATGATAAATACAATAAGATTGAAATACTATAAGTAAGACAAGTAAATGAAGAACAGGTATGAACAAGACGAGATTTGATGGAAAGAGAGGATTTTATATATCAATGAAGAATCGTTACAAATCAGCTCTCAAAACATGAGGACTAAGTGAAGACTTGGTCTCCCTTTTATAGCGTAAGGGAAGACCTCTGGACAATATCATAAGGACTGAAGAGTAGACAACACGTCTCTCTTCAGTCAGACAAGATGGTTCTAATTAATATAATAATACAATGTCGGACTAGGGTGGCTTATCTATAATATAATAATACAAACAGTACACGAACATGCTTCTAAAAAGACACGCCAAATCTAGCCTAATCATTCTATATAACTTTAAGCTCTTATCTTTTGTCTTATCTTCATCTTCAGTCTTCAGTCTTCATTGATGTTGATCGAGTACAGTAGACTTCTGAATTCACTTGAGTTGCTTTATCGAAATCCTGAGTGGATTTCGATATCTTGACTTTTCTAATCCAGGTGACTTCGAAACTTGGTCTTTCGAACATAGTAGTCTTTATATCTTCTGAATATGCCTTCTTAACTTTTTAATATGCCGAGACCATCTATTTTGCATGGTTCCGAAATCCAATATTGGATTTCGGTATAACATATATATATATATATATATATATATATATATATATATATATATATATATATATATATATATATATATATATATATATATATATATATATATATTAAAATGATTCTAAATAAATACATCAAGACAAAGCCATATTCATTGATGATGAAATCATGATTCAGAACATACATAAAAACGAACCTATTGTTTTCATATTCAAGACTTAACACATTCCATCAACAAATACACACACCTCCAAACAAATAAACACATAAAATCCTCACACAAACTCCGGGTTGGTCAATGACCCGTTCAGAACATTAACAAACTTCACTTGAAACATCAAGAATGTTGCATGCATGTGAAGATCCATGACCAACCTATGTTAAAAACTAAGAAAAATACATGTTTTCGTGTGTTAAGTGCAAAAATCGTGACTTGCATGTTATATTCTAGTTAAAAACTGATTTTGCAACTTTTGAAATACATGCATGACATTCAAACCTTCATGCATGGAATCATCTTTATGGGTTAAGGCTTGATAACCAAACTTGGTTGCTATAAGTCTTAAAATGTACATATGAGATCAAAAATCTATAAAAATATCTAAAACACTTTTCCTGATCAGGTCCGATTTATGGTAAGTACCTAATGACATGAAGTAAATAACTAGAAATTTTCAGGAGTTAAATCACATTTCTCGGTTCTACAAAAATATAACAAAAAACTATAGCAATAATTCATATAAATTACTTGTATAGGTTAATAAATTCTTGAAAAATTCCTAGACAACCTATAAAGTGTATGGATGGTTCCCATAAAGTTACACGGGTTTTTGCCTTTGTTGATATACCTTTTGTATTTCTTTTTTATTAACACAAATAAATCAACTAATCGGGATTTGGTCAGTAAAATTGGCATGCAATAACTTTCACAGCCTTTAGACATTATTAGAAGCTTATAAAATATTTTTGAAAATTTTTTACAGAACCCATTGCTGATTTTTCTATGAATTTATGTGTTGTGGTAAAATAATGAATAAAAACAGGGAAAAACATAGCAAAAATATTCTAAAAATTCTGAAAATGAGTCTAGACACCTTATAATATGTCCTAACCTGGATGCATGCATGCGTGGAGAAGGAGGGCCCCAAAGGTGATGGGTTGGTGTTGTTTATTGGATTTGAAGGCTGTTTGGGCTCAATGGCACGTGGAGTTTGCATGATCACATGCATGGAGTAGGGCTGTACATTTGAAGTCATTTGGATGCATTTGGAGTTAATTTGAAGCTTGCAAACGTTTTTTCATTCATTTAATAAGTCATTTAAACTTGTTTTGATGAATAGTTAGTATTTCCTTTAATAACTTGACGGTTAGGTTGTTTTGTAACTGCCATATTTTTGTTTAGCCTTTATAGCCATTTCTTTTTACTTGTAACAGCATAGAACACGAAATTTATAAAAAAAACAAGAACTTTGTTCATTGTGTTTGTTGCTTACACTCACAATTTCTTCTTTTGAGGCATGATTTCCTGATTTTGACACGAATTCAAGTTAATAGGTCGTAGCTTGTCTTCAAAGGATAATCAATCTATAGGTCTAGGTTGTTTAACACTCCATCCTTAATGTTTGTTGTTAATTCCGCTGCAATTCACCAAACAAACACCCATACATGTATCATAAGTGGTATCAAAGCTGGTTCTATGGATTGGGAAGATCATGATTTTTCAATAACCTACGTGAAGCTTTAAGGAACTTACAAGAAAGGGAGGAAGCCTAGATGTGGGCAACCAACTTTGGTTGAAGAATTCAAGGTGTCTGAATTGCCTAAATTTGTTGGTGGGACTGATCCTGAACACTACCTGGAGTGGGAAAGGAAGATTGAAAGAATGTTCGAGTTCAAGCAAGTGGATGACGAAAAAAGTTGCAAGTATGCCATTCTCAAGCTAAGTGGCGGTGCTTCATTGTGGTTTGAAGGGCTTAAGGCTAAGAGAACCCATGAAGGAAAAGAGAATTTCTTCTTGGCTTTATCTAAAATGAAAACTAAGAAAAAGATGTGTTCCTTTTACTCATAGAATTGCTACTTACAAGAAGATTTCTGATTTGAGGCAAGGAAAAATGAGTGTTGGAGAAATACATTGACGAATCTGAAAAGTTATCATTGATGGGTGATATAGACGAAGTAGAAGAGCAAAAGATGTCTAGATTTTTACGTGGTCTGAATCTAAATATTGCAAATGTTGTTGATTTGTATGCATATGCTGATTTTGGCACATTGTGTGGGTTGTGTCTAAAATTGGAAACTCAAGTAAAATGAAGATACGAACTTAATTCGAGCTTGGAATCTGCCAAAACCAAGCCATGGACCAGATTTGAAACTAGCACAAAAACAGCCCCTACATCTAATCCTATTAGTGCTAGTGGCTCCACAACAACCCCAAAAGTGAATGTTGCAAACAAGGAAACTAGTTTGTCCAAAGTTCGTTGTTTCAAGTGTCAAGGATTTGGGCATTACCAAAATGCATATCCAAATAAGAAGCTCGTGACCTTAAGAGAGGATGTTGAAATTCGTTATGAATTGCTTGAAGAAGAAGAGAGTTTGGGTGGTATTTTCCATGATAAACAAGAATCCGATGAAGAAGAGGACGAGAAGTATGAGGCACCCGTGTATGATACATCCTTAGTACTTAGAACTCTTCAAACTAATGTTATACAATCTGATGTTGATCAAAGAGACCAATTGTTTCAGACCAAATGTTTGGTTAGAGACAACTGGTGTAGTTTAACAATTGATGGTGGAAGTTGTAGTAATGTAGCTTCTAATGAAATGGTGACTAAATTGGGGTTGATTACTACAGCCAGTCCTAGACCATATGCACTTCATTGGTTGGATGACGGAAACAAGGTGAAAGTGACAAAACAGGTTAGAGTTGGTTTACCCATGGGATCTTATGAAGATGAAGTTTTGTGTGATGTTATTCCCATGGATGCTTGTCATGTGTTGTTGGGACGTCCTTGGCAGTTTGATAGGGATGTGATGCATAGAGGAAGAAGCAATGAATATGAGTTGAGGCACAATGGTAAAAAAAATTGTGTTAAAACCCATGTCTTCTACACAAGTGAGATCAATTAGTAGAAAACAAGTCAAGAAGCCAAATCTCACCATGTTGGCTAGTGAAAGGGAGGTGGAGTAGATTGTTGACCAAGGGGATGTGGTTTACATGCTTGTGGCTAAAGAAGATCCAAAGGTGGGGCAGATTGTGCAAGAAAAAGGTCCAATTACTGATTTGATCATGGAGTATCAATATGTGTTGCCAACTGAATTACCACCAGGTTTGCCTCCAATCCGTCGTATTGAACATAAAATAGACCTTATTCCAGGTGCATCTTTGCCTAATAAGGCTGCTTATCGTTGCACTCCGGAGGAAACAAGGAAATTGCAAAAACAAATTGGTGAACTCATGAAAATGGGTTATGTGCATGAAAGCTTAAGTCCTTGTGTTGTTCCTGTTTTGTTGGTGCTAAAAAATATGGCTATTGGAGGATGTGTGTGGATAGTAGAGTCGTGAACAATATAACCATCAAGTATAGATTTCCCATTCCTAGACTTGATGATATGTTGGATGAATTGCATGTGTAAGTCCCGAATGTAAGATCTAACACGGTATCAATACGATTACTCGATTAGTGCGGAATCCTTTCAAAGTCTTTGCACAATGTCTCACTTGTTGACCCAAAAATGATATCGTCCATGTAAATTTTGAACGACAATTAGGTCCGTCTTTTCACGTTTGATGAATAGCGTCTGATCAATCGTGCCTCTCGTGTAACCGTGATTTAATAGATGTTCAGTCAAGGTAGCATACCAAGCTCGAGGAGCCTGATGAAGACCGTATAGTGCCTTATCCAGCTTGTACACATGATTTGCAAACTTTGAATTGACAAACCCCGGTGGCTGATCAACGTAGATTTCCTCTTTTACTTTCCCGTACAAGAAGGCAGTTTTGACATCCATCTGATACACCGTGAAACCCATGTCGAAAGCATAAGCCAACAAAATACGAATTGCCTCTAATCATGCCATGGGAGCATATACCTCGGTGCAATCAAGACCTTCTATTTTCCTGAAACCACGAACAATCAGACGTGCCTTGTTTCGCACAATCACCCCACTGTCATCTTGCTTGTTACTACATACCCATCTTGTATCCAGCGACTTCTTTCCTACGGGAAGTTCTACCAGCTGCCAAACCTTGAGCTTTTCAAACTGGTTCAGGTCTTCATGCATCGCATCTACCCAGCTTGGTTCATTAAGTGTCATCTCAACATTCTTTGGCTCGATTTGAGATATGAAGCACGAATAAAGACATTCGTTGACATGTCCGCTCTGACTTCTGGTTTGGACCCCATCTGCTAGTGAACCAATAACATTTTCCACAGGATGATCACGTTGAATCCTTGGAAGGAATAGCATGTTCAAGAACGTCTGAAGACACCAAAAGATTTGTGATGTTCTCAACTCTGCCTGTGGCTGAATCACTTTTATCAGATGATCTGAAGTTGTATGAGGTTCTTGCCACATATTCATCAGGAATTCTCTCAGGAAAGAGAGAATTCATGAGCGTAGAATTGAACACTTCTTCAGAGTCAGAGCTGTTATCTCCTGTGGGGGCATCGGTTTCTTCCAAAACTGGTGTTTCATCAACCATCTTTGGAGAATCAGTAGGAGCATCATCATCTATTATTAGGGGATAAGAAGTTGTACCGTCATTCAACCTTGTAGATTCATCATGCAACACTGACGGTTTGATTGGTTCAGCAAGAATCTCTTCATCTTCGACCTTATCGATTCCACACGAGTCTGGTTGAGTACCTGAAACATTATCAGAAAACACGTGAAATGGTTTAAACAATTTAGCATAATCAAACAACCAATCAAGACCGACTCAGGCATCTATTTTGTTTTCCTCCAGCCAGCGCACATCAAAGGATTCCACGATCTGCTTGGTAGCTTTATTGTAGACCCGATAGGCAGTGCGTCCAGCATACCCTACGAAGTAGCAATCATCAGCATTTGAATTGAACTGTGGATTGGCTTCCGGATGAAGAAGGGTGCATGGACATCCAAAAGTGTGGAAATGAGCAACAGTTGATGTATGGCCATAGAGGATCTCATACAGAGTCTTCATGTGACGTTTGTTGATGAGAATGTGATTCTGAACATAACACGCCATATTTATAGCTTCAGCCCAGAAGAACACCGGCAACTTGGAGTCACAAAACATGGTTCGAGGAGCATCGATTAAGGTTCTATTTCTTCTCTTAGTAACACCATTTTGTTGTGGTGTATGAGCAGCACTGTACTGACGCTGCACTCCTTTTTCAGCAAAAATTGATCCAGAACAGCATTCTTGAACTCAGTCCCATTGTCGCATCTGATTCCCTTCACCTTCTTATTAGTTTGATTTTCAATTAGGACGATGAACCGCTTGATAAGTTCAGCAGTCTCACTCTTATTTTTCAGGAAGAAAACCCAGGTGAAACGAGAGAAATCATCTATAATGACCAGACAATAAGAGTTCTTGTTGATGCTCAGAACATTGACTGGACTGAAGAGATCCATGTGAAGCAGTTGAAGGAGAGTGTCAATGGATTTGACTAATTTGGGCTTGTGAGGCTTCATATGATGCTTTCCCTATGCGCAGGCTACATACTTTTTGAAAGTGATAAAGTCTTTGATTTGTAACCCTCGTACGAGATCATTCTTTGCAAGATGGTTCAGGTTTTTAGCATTTACGTGTCCAAGACGACGATGCCAGAGCATGGCGTTTTGTTCTGAAACTCTTGAGAACAGACAAGTAACTTTCTCAGGAATATTGTGATTCATGTCGATAATGTAAGCATTGCTTTTACGTTCAGATCTCACTAAAATCCATTCTTTTGGTATGACCATACCAAGCTTCAGAATTAAGCACTCCTTTTGAGTGAAATGAGTTGAGAAGCCTCTGTAGCATATTTGAGAGACGCTCAGTAAACTATGTTTCAGTTCAGGAAGGAAGTTAACCTTTTCAAACTTCAACACACCGTTTGATACGGTCCCTATTTGAGTGATCATTCCTTTCTCCCCTCCCGCAAAGGACACATACCCTCCATTAATATTCTGAATGTCGTGCAGTTGAGAGATGTCTCCTGTCATGTGCCTGGAACAACCACTATCAACATACCAAGGTCTGATGATATTCCTCCATAGCTGCTCCTACACAAGATGCAAAATTAATTAGTTTTGGAAGCCTAGTCCACTGGGTTGACCATTGCTATCGACACATGAAACTTTTTTCAAAATCATATATTGTTTATCAAATACAGGAGATGACGGATTTGCAGGACTCTTTGGTGAATTGGAAGTGAGGCCTTTGGGAACCCATCTGTAATTTGGTTGAAGTCTTTTGTTGTTTAAACATATGGGAGTTTCAACACTTGATTTCGAAACAGAAGTACCCTTTGATTTGGGATTATATTGCAAGTGTGAGCTAGAGGACGGTCCTTGAGATGACTTTGACCTCACTGATTTTGATTTGACAAAACCATCTCTCGAATCAGGCCTATTGTCATTGGGGGCCTGATTCTTGGCCTTGGCAGCATTCCAATCACCATTTCGTGAACGTGACCTCGAAGGTTTTCTTTTGGAATATCTCCCTCTTGGCACGTTCTTCCAACCTTGTACATGGTACGTATGCATGGTGTGGGCAATTTCTAGCTATGTGACTTGGAGTCCCACAGTTAAAACATTTTTTTCTTTTCAAGAAAGTATGATTGGGACTTGGTCCTGGTCCAGACAATTTTGTTTCAAAGAATTTCCACAAGCACACACACAAGAATCATATTATTTCATAAATTTTCGAGGCTTAAGATTTTTAAAAGCAACATCACCACAAGTTTTTGAATGATCAACATTTTTAGAGTCTTGTTTCACACGATTATTTGAAACAATAGAAAAAGAAATATTAGTTTTTGAAGAATTTGTAACAAAACTAGAATCATTTTTGTCCGCCTCATTCCCATCTTCCATGACTACTTTATTTGCACATGAGGTAGAAGCATTAATGTCGTCCACCTTAACACTCTCAGTGGTGCCAGATTGATCAGTCTGAGCTGGAGCAGTTATAGTGGACAATTCATTCTCTTTAGTTTCAAGGGCTGGGGTATAGTTATTGTTAAAAGGGGGTGGAACACTTTTATACCCTAGACCCTCACCCTCTTTATTTTGCCACTTTAACTGGTGTTCAATCATTGATTCAACAGTCGCACTTGATACATCAAATTTCTTAAAATTAAAATCAGCATATTTAAATTTAGCTTTCAATGCGTCAAGTTCGGCAGTTAAATTGGGAATTTTCGCTTTATCAAACCGATAGTGACAACACTTTTTACTGTATTCTTCTTTATTTTTTTTAAATCTTTGTTTTGAGCTTCTAATGTTTCTTTAAGAGGTTTCTGGCCCTTTTTAAGGTTATATACTTCATTCTTAAGGTCAAAAACGTCTCTAACTAAAATATCATTTTTCTCACGATATTTATTAACTTTATCTACACAAGATTGAGAGCAAGAAATTTCACTAACCTCTTTGGTGTTAGGAGTGGTGGAGACCATGAAAGCGAATTGCAGCTCCATCATCACTTCCTCAGCCTTTTCTTTTCCTCACCATCTTCAATTTGTGCCAGGTTGGCTCTTCCATCATTAGTGATATTTAAAGCCTGCATATGATCTTCCCAAGATAACTGCTGAGCCACCATAGCTCTTTCATCGCTCTGAGGAGCCTGTCTGTTGTTTGAAGTTGGAACCAGGGTCCTCTCGGTGTTGTTTTCCACCTTTGGCTTGGTGCACTCATGAGCAAAGTGGCCTGGCTCGTGACAGTTGTAACACCTTAGCTTGCTCTTGTTGAAACCCACCTTCTTATGCACGTTTACTGCCTAGTTGTTTTTACAAGTTCGTTGAGTGAACTTTTTTGCCCTGAACACTGCCATGGCGATTGCCATGATATGTCCATTTCTTCAGCATCCTCTGGATGAATTTGGTCAAGTTCTCCAATGACGACCGGAGGAACTAATTCACCAGCCACAAAAGCATTATGGCAGTTCATGAAACCAGCCATTAGGGCCATGTTCTCTTCAGCTCCCTTGGCAACAGCTGGAGTTTGCGAGGTTAACTTTGTGGCAAAACTCAAACCAAACGAACTTGGAGATGCCATCGGTAAACCAGATGATGGTGGAGCATGATGAGTTGGCATACTAGAGAATGCACTGTTTGTGGATGCTCCCAAGTTGGCAGTCGGGTATGAATTGGCGTGGTTCATTTCTCGTTGCTTGTCATCCATGTCACAGGCTTTGATGACTGCCATCACATCAGCAAGTGAAAGCTTTCTCATGTCCTTGGTCATTTTGTTCACTGAGACATTCATGTCCCAGTTCCTAGGAAGAGAGTTCAACAGTTCTTGTTTATCTCAGAATGAGATAACACGATTCCAGCAATACTCATTTCAGTGTTGAGTGTAATGAATCGCTGCAGTTGAACCTCAAGAGCCTCCCCGAGGACGTGATTGAACATGTTGAATTTTTGACGAAGTAAATCCAGACTGCTATGTTTCATGTCTTCATTTCCTTCATACACTTTGATCAAAGCTTCCCACAGAGCCTTTGCATATTTATATTTCGTGAAGCCTTGAGCAATGTCAGGAGACAAAGCCATAGTGAAAGTAGCGAGTGCTTTCTCATCTTCCTCTACCTTGTCAAAATCTTCATCAGTGTATTCTTCTATTGGCTTGTCGACCACAATGTTTGCTTCATCATTTATGTAGGTCCCAAATCAACACAAGAACGGATCTAAATGGTATCAATCACACGATATGAACACAAATTACCACAATCTTCAATGCACTCTATTAATCTTTAATAGACTGGTACATAAGATCGCAAAGGTTGCTTGAACATACAAGAATTTGCTATGTTTGACTGAAATCCTAAGCCCACCTGACCGAAAAACCTAAAGGGCCAGACCGAAATCCTCCAAGATTTCGGTCATCATCACCGAAAACCTAATGGATTTTGGTCCCTGACCGAAATCCTCAAGCAGACCCCTAATGATTAATATATTACATTTTAAACCCTATAAATGTAAAGATTAAACCACAAATTAATTCCTAACAATCTCCCCCTTGGTTTAATGCTTTCATTTATTTTTGAGGTCTGTCTTGGTCTTGAATCAGTTGTACACTGCAGAACTTTTCAATGATCTTTCCCTTGTCATGACAATCTCCCCATTAGAAGGTGATGGGAGTAGATGTTGGTAGAATTTAGCACATTTGCAGCAATAGCTTCATCTTTGGATTGAGCGATCTTCAGATTTGACTTCGTAAGATCGCTGGGCGATCTGGTCTTCCGCATAGTTAAGAATCAGCACACTCAGCCTTTAAATTTGACTTTGACCTTGACCTTGACTGGAGTCTGACTCTTCATGACTTCTTGATCACGTGAAGATGTAGATGTAGTAATAGACTGACTGAGGAGGAAATCAAGCACCCTATCACATTGAATTGACCTTTCAACTTCTTTGGAACAGGAAATTATGTTGAAATTCTTGAATATCAACTTTAACCGGCGCTTTTCGATACTATTCTTTGACTGCAAATCCTGTGGGTCATGGAGTTACAAACTCTCACCACAGTTGTTCAAGGATTCATCCTTGGCTCAGAATGAGACTCCTCGCAGTATCTGTGTGAACCCGGGGGAACACACTGCGATTGTTTGAGTATCGATGAACTACTCGTGGCCGTTTTGATTTAGGCCCCTGCATATCCTTGATCAGAGATCTCAATGCAGTTGATAAGTCAACAACTTGACTTGGCTATTAGCGAGACGTTCAATGGAATCCAAACTCTGCGGAGTGTACCAACTTGGTGCCAATTTGAATCCGGTAAAGTTGGTGGGGTCTCACAGCTATCGTGGTTAACAACAACGATCACTGACCTAGAGTTTCGATGTTTCAACAATGTGAGCTAAAATCACACTAAATCACGAACATCTTTATTAGAAGAAAGTTTATGGTCAAGAGTTGTATGAGCGTGTAATATGTCTTGGTTATTAGACATACCCATTGGCTAGACTTTCGAATTGTCATCAGTGTATGGTTTATTACACTAAGTCATCCAACTCTTAAATTTAGAAGCTTTGTAGGTAAGAATGGTTTTTGATGCCTCACATCTACTACTGGCTTTTTAGCAGAGATCACTGGCATGGAGTTTCAAAATATCATCACTGCTTGGTTTAAAGTGATGAGTCGTCTATTTCTTGCAACATAAAGATAGAGGTGGTTGAGAATGGATTGGTGCGTGTGATAGATTACGATATGCAATCTAACCATCGGCACAGACTTTTTAACTCTCGACTCTGAGTGGCTTTGCTCAAAGTGTCTAGAAGTTGGTGTTACAGACGAAACTTTAGATTTGGTTGAGAAAGGTTGTTAGTGCTTCAAACTTACTATGGTGTAGTAGCAAGTGTCATAAGCACTTAAGTGTTACCTCAGCAGTGAGTGGTATTAGTCGATGCGTCGTCAGTAGGTAAGGAATGTCTTAGTGATTCACGGTGATAATGAAACACATCTTTGACATAAGATTTGGATCTGTATTCCTGATTGGTTTTTGTCAGGAACATTGACGATCGTGCGAAATAGATAAAATAGCAATATTTTTGAGTTTTGTGATTTTCTGAAAGGACAGACATGAAATGAAAAACATATTTTTGATTTTTAAGTTTTCATAAAGATAAAGACAAAATTCTGTATTTTTTTAAGTTTTCATAATGATAAAGACAAAATTTTGTATTTTTGAATTTTATATTTTTTTATATGTAAATTTTTGTTTTGATTTTAATTATCCCCCTAAATTTGTGCATGGAAAAGAATTGTGGAAGTAAAAACCATGAACAAATTTAATTAAACAAAAATAGTATACAATATTTACAGAACTGATTTAACAGTCATCGAAGCGTATCATTTTAAGCATAGCCACAAGCACATCAAAACGAGCTTTTGCAAAAGGTTTTGTAAATAAGTCTGCCACATTGTTATCTATGTGGACTGATTCCAAATGAATCAATTTTCGCTCGTAGCAGTCTCGAATAAAGTGAATTTTAATATCAATGTGCTTGGTCTTAGAATGTTGGACAGGGTTTTTCACGATTTGGATAGCCGCCTCATTGTCACAAAATATAGGAGTGTCAAAAAAGTTCATACCATAATCGCTGCATCCAGATGACCTGAGAAAAGCAGGCCGAGGCAGCCACATACTCAGCTTCAGCTGTAGAAGTTGACACGGTCTCCTGCTTTTTGCATTGCTAGGAAATCAGTCAGTCTCCTAAGAATTGACATCCACCACTGGTGGACTTTCTATCAATGTCACAACCTCCAATTGCTATCTGAAAAGGCATAAAGATCAAATTCACAATTCTTTGGATACCCTAGTCCTAATTTAGGTCTCCCTTTAAGGTATCGAAAGATCCGTTTGACAGCAGTTAAATGAGAGTTTTTAGGATTAGCCTGATGTCGAGCATACTGACAAACTACAAAAACGATATCCGGTCTGCTTGCCGTCAAATACATAAGGGAACCAATCAGAGAACGATAGTGTGTTTGATCAACAGGTTCACCATCTGGATTTGAGTATAGCAGAGGTCGCTCAGACATCAGGGTATTGGCAGCTTTTGTGTCCTTGAATTCAAACTTCTCAAGCATATCCTCTACATATTTGCCTTGATGAAGCAGAATACCCGTTGAACTTTGCTTTACTTGCAACCCAAGGAACATCGTCATTTAACCCAGCGAACTCATCTCGAATCGCTTCTTCATCACTTGCTCAAACTCATGACCTAAAGCTTCACTTGTAGAACCAAAGATAATGTCATCCACATAGATCTGGACAACAATTTGGTCATTGTCTTGGCGCTTGATAAACAAAGTCTGGTCAATGGTGCCTCGTATGTAACCATGCTGCAACAGATGATTCGTTAATGTTGCATACCAGGCACGGGGAGCTTGATGTAGACCATAGAGAGCCTTATCCACCTTCTACACATTATTCGAAAACTTAGAGTTGACGAAATCGGGAGGTTGATCAACATAAATCTCTTCTTTCACCTCACCGTACAAGAAAGCAGTCTTGACATCCGTCTGGTAGACAGTAAAGTTCATATAAGATGCATAAGCGAGGAAAATCTGAATTGCTTCAAGTCGAGCCACCGGAGCATAAACTTCAGTATAGTCAAGGCCTTTAATCTGACGAAAACCACGAACCACCAGACGTGCCTGGTTATGCACAATGACTCCTGAGTCATCTTGCTTGTTGTGAAATACCCATCTCGTGTCAAGAGATTTCTTGCCCTCAGGTAGTTCCACCAATTGCCAGACATTCAATTTCTTGAACTGATTAAGCTCTTCATGCATGGCATCAACCCAACTTGGCTCATTAAGTGCCATCTGAATATTCTTCGGCTCTATTTGAGAAATGAAGCAGGAATAAAGACACTCGTTGACAGGACCACTTTGGCTTCTAGTTTGAACTCTTTCATCCAAAGAGCCAATCACGTTGTCAATTGGGTGATCATGTTGTATTCTAGAGGGTACAGCATGTTCAAGCGTAGCAGTAGAAACTGGAAGATTTGTTATGTTCTCAACACTGCCTGAGCCTGAAGCACCTCTGTCAGAATCTCTAAAATCGTGAGAGGTACATGCAAGATACTCATCAGGGATTCTCTCAAGAAATAGAGAATCTATGAGAGTGGAATCAAAACGATCAGCAGGATCAGAATTGAGAGCATCTTCATGAGAAACATATTGATTAACAATTGGAGGTTTGCCAACAACCTGGGATGAGTCGGCAGGAGCATTTACAGTTACACTTGTGGAGGTAGGAGATACACCATCATTTAGAGCAGGTTCTTCAAGAATCACTGACGGGTTGATGAGATCAAGAATTATTTCTGCATAATCATCTCTGGATACTCCACTTGGGCCTGGTTGTGTACCTGAAACATCACCAAAAACATATAGAAAGGTTTAAACAGTTCAGCATAGTTAAACAGCCTGTCGGGTCCAACGCGAGCATCTGTCTCGATCTCTTCTAGCCATCTCACATCATATGATTCGACGATCTGCTTGGTCACCTTGTTGTACACCCGATATGCAGTTTTACTTGCATATCCAACAAAGTAGCAATCATCTGTTTTGGAATTGAACTTCAAAGTAGCTTCAAGATGAAGAAGAGTGCAAGGACAACCGAAGGTATGGAAATACGAAACGTTTGGTTTGCATCCATAGAGAATCTCATACGGAGTCTTCATTTTAGATTTGTTGATGATGACCCGATTCTGGACATAACAGGTTGTATTAATTGCTTCAGCCCAAAAGATCACCGGTAACTTTGAATCGCACAGCATGGTACGGGCAGCATCAATCAGAGTTCTATTTCGACGCTCAGCAACACCATTTTATTTAGGTGTTCGAGCAGCACTATACTGATGTTGCACTCCCTTATCTGCACAAAACTTATTTAGCACCACATTCTTGAACTCAGTTCCATTGTCACATCGGATGGCCTTTGTCTTCAGATTCATTTGATTTTCGATAAGACCGACTCTGTAGTTTCACTTTTGTTCTTTAAGAAGAAAACCCAATAAAACGTGAGTAATCATCAATAATGACTAAGCAATAAGAACTTAGGTTAATACTGAGAACATTAACAGGGCCAAACTGATCCATATGAAGCAACTGAAGAAGCGAATCAATGGAATTGATCATTTTGGGCTTATGCGGCTTCCGGTGATGTTTGCCTTGGGCACAGGCAACACATTTTTCTAAAGTAATGAAGTCCTTGATTGGAAGCCCCTGAACAAGATCATTATTTGCAATACGGTTCAGATTTTTCGCATTGCCATGACCAAGATGTCGATACCACAACATGGCATTCTGTTCCGAAGCTTTCGAGAATAAGCAAGTGACATTTTCTGGAGTGTTGTGATTCATGTCAATGATATAAGCATTGTTTTGATGCTCTGATCGAACAAGAATTCACTCCTCGGGGATAATTACACCAGGTTTGAGAATAAGACATTCCTTCTTTGTAAAGTGGGTTGAAAATCCCTTATCACAAATCTGAGAGACGCTCATCAGACTGTGCTTGAGTTCAGGTACAAAGTTGACATTCTCAAACTTCAACATGCCATTAGATACGGTTCCCTTTTGTGTGATCTTTCCTCTTTCACCACCCGCAAAGCATACACATCCACCATTAAAGTTTTCAACATTATGCAATTGGGACATGTCGCCTGTCATGTGCCTGGAACAGCCACTGTCAACATACCACGGTCTGATGACATTCCTCTATAACTGTTCCTACATAGGTTGCGGAATTAATTAGATTTGAGCACCCAGTCCATGCAAAAACTAGGCCGACCCTTACTATCAACACAAGTAATTGACTCCAAGCTCATGTCACGTTGATCAATTAAAGGTGAAATATCAGAAGATTTCTTAACACTGCCTTTAGGAACCCATTTGTACTGAGATTTGAATCTTTTTATTTTGGTCCAAATGGGAACATTTGCATTAAGATTGGAATTAGAACTATAGTTTGAAGATGAATCATAAGATGACTTAGACTTCACAAAGGTTGGTAAAATAAAATCACTTCTTGAAACATGCTTTTTGTTTTAAGCAGTTAAGTTCCTGGCTTTTGTGTCATTGCATTTTTTTTGAGAACGTGACCTAGAGGGTTTTCTTTTATAAGATTTTCCTTTTGGAATGTTCTACCAAACCTTTTCAAAGTGGTTTTGGAAGTCTGTCGAGGTCCAAATTTATGTAAGTTATTTCCACACACACACAAGCATGCAACATATTTATCAACCAAAACTTTTGTCCTAGAGGTTTTAAAATTTACATCACATGGTTTTTTTTGAAACATCAGCAAATTTAGTGTCAGGTTTCACATCATCAAGCAAAATAGAAGTATCAATTTTTAAACAAGTTTTATCAAAATTTGAAGCTGGTGAGTCTTCCTTGTCCTCAATCATCGATTTCAATTTATCTGCACATGATGTAGAAACATCAGTAGTTTTCATTTCAAAACCCTTAGTGGTGCCAGACTTATCTCTTTGAATAAAATTCGAAAGATAACACTCTTCAGATTCTTTAGTATCAACAGATGGCACAAAATTATTATTGAAGGGAGGGGGAACAGCTTTATATCTAAGTCCTTCACCATTTTTACTAGACCGTTAGGTTTGATGTTTAATGATAGACTCAACTACTTTACTTGATACATCAAATTTTCTAAAATTTAATTCAGTATTTTTAAATTTTAATTTCAATGTATCAATTTCGGCAGTTAATCTAGCAACTTCTTTGTTTGCAAAATCAAGATGATAAAATTTTACACTAAACTCTTCGTACAATTTGTTAAAATCTGAGGTTTTGGCTTCTAACTTTTCTTGGAAGGGCTTCAATTTCTTTTTAGTGTTATAAACCAGATTTTCCATTTCAAACATTTGTTTAACAATATTTTCATTTATTTCACGGTATTTGTTTATTTTATCAATGCAAATTTGAGAAGAACAAGAATGTTCACTAACCTCATCACTGGCAGGAGAAGAAGCAGGATTTGTAGAGACCACGAAAGCGAACTGGATATCCGTCATTTGTTCTTCAGCTACATCAATATCCATATCACCTTCAATCTGAGCAAT
Organism: Cichorium intybus; assembly: GCA_023525715.1. Lineage (NCBI taxonomy): Eukaryota > Viridiplantae > Streptophyta > Magnoliopsida > Asterales > Asteraceae > Cichorium > Cichorium intybus. The sequence goes on along the minus strand of CM042016.1, from coordinate 71,600,682 downwards.
GTGAGCTCTACCATATCCATTCAGGTTCAGATCCTGTAACTGATTATCCCATGTGAATTGCTGAGCCACCATATCTCTCTCTGTATTCTGAGTTGGAGGTGCAGCCTCCCGATTTGTTCCAACGGGCACCATAGTCCTTTCAGTATTCTCCATTCTGGGCTTGGTGCATTCACGAGCAAAGTGACCAGGCTCGTTGCAGTTGTAACATCGAAGATTTGCTTTGCTAAATCCCACCTTTCTATCACCACTGTTATTTGCTCAGTTGTTCTCCTAGTTATTTGAGTGAATCTCTTGGCCCTAAAAACCGCCATAGCTATGTGCCAAGAGATATCCATTTCTTCTAGGTCAGCAGGATTGACTTGATTTAGATCTTCCACCATCATCGGCTGAACCAGCTCTCCAGCAACAAGAACGTTATAGCAATTTAAGAGACCAGCCATCATTCCTTGATTTTCCATAGCTCCTTTGGAAAGAGCTTGAATAGAAGCAGTAGTTGCAGCAGTAGGAGCACACACAATAGGGACTAAAGATGCTATTGATGTGCTTGATGAAGAGGGAGCTTGCTGAGGTTGGACTTTAGCAGGAAGAGCTGAAAAAGCGCTATTGGTAGCGATACCCAAATTAGCAGCTTGATATGAACTGACATGATTGATCTCTCTCTGTTTGTCATCCATATCACATGCTTTAATGATTGCCATAACTTCAGCAATGTCTTGTTAACTTCAGCTTTGGAAAGCACAATTCCAGCACTTGACATTTCTGTGTTCAATGTGATGAAGCGTTGCAGTTGAGTCTCCAAAAATTCTCCAATCACATGATTGAACATATTGAACTTTTGACGGAGCATGTCTTGTTTGCTCTACTTCATGTCATCATTTCCTTCATAAACCTCAATTAGAGCCTCCCATAGAGATGTTGCAGTGTCGTATTCTCTAAAACCTTGGGCAATATCAAGAGATAATGCCATGGTAAGAGTAGCAAGAGCTTTCTCATCATGCTCTACAATGTCAAATTCCGCATCTGAATACTGTTCAATAGGCTTATCTATCACATCTCAATTTTGAAGAGTGATAGTGATTTTGGGAAGAGTACGTCGAAAACTTCTCCACATTTGAAGTCCTTCATTTTAATGGATTGTTCGAAACGGTATTTCCACTCCAAAAATTCTTCGGCATTTGTCAGCCTGGGAATACGAGTAATAGTGCCCATAACCGAATCGAGATCAGAATTCATTGCTGAAACAGGATCCATCTGAGATGATCTGACAAACAAAAATAACTTGCAAAAATCAACAGTAACAAGACCGAAATCCTTTAGATACGCCGAAATTCTCCACCGAAAAGCAACTTTACCGGAAAACAACACCGAACAGCAGGAGTACTGAAAACCTGGGGTGAAATATTCTTGACCGAAATCCTGTCAGACCGAAAACCAGCACCGAAAAGCCAATTTTAGCCGAAAGCCAACAGAAATCCCAGAACCCTAGAAGGACACCGAAAAGCTAATTGGGCTGACTGAAATCCTGTCTAAACGGACCGAAAACCCTAAAACCCTAACCGAAATCCTCTATAGTCTGCGCCGCCACCGAAATCCTCCAGGAGTAGACCGAAAACCTCCTTCAGATCTGAAAAACGTCAAAAATCCTTTCTAAACTCCGTTTTTGGATCTAAAACTCCGTTTTTGGATGGTTTTTCCATGAATATGTCAAGAACACGAAGAATACGAAGAGCAAAAACACCCAAAACTATCAAAAACAGTCCAAATCGATCTAAATCCTCCAAATCAAAGCAAAGGTAAAGATGAGATTGATACCAAAAACTCAAAAACACAAGGTTTTCAAGCTCTGATACCAATTGTAGGTCCCAAATCAACACAAGAACGGATCTAAATAGTATCAATCACACGATATGAACACAAATTACCACAATCTTCAATGCACTCTATCAATCTTCAATAGACGGGTACATAAGATCACAAAGGTTGCTTGAATATACAAGAATTCGCTATGTTTGCCTAGAGCTCCAAAAAAACCAACCAGTCTAAAGTAGACATGGGACACATATATACACTAAGATAGATCGGACCGAAATCCTAAGCCCACCTGACCAAAAAACCTAAAGGGCCAGACCGAAATCCTCTAGGATTTCGGTCATCATCACCGAAAACCCAATGGATTTTGGTCCCTGACCGAAATCCTCAAGCAGACCCCTAAGGATTAATATATTACATTTTAAACCCTATAAATGTAAAGGTTAAACCACAAATTAAGTTTTAACAATTTAAAGTGGTGGTGATTCTGACCGGTCCTCTTAGGATGCTTCTCCACACCTTGATATCCTACATTTTTACATATTTTTCAAACTGAAAGTTCCACTCAGGAAACCCGTTAGCAGATAACAAACGAGGAATTCGAGTGGTCTTCCCCATGATGGAATCTAAGTCAGGATGCATTGTCTTGATTGGAATGTTATAAGAGTTTACCGGAAACTCTGAAAAACAACACCCTTTGACCGAAAGCAGCAATGTTGACCAAGAACTCTGAGAGTCAAAACTGTCTAACCGATAACCCTTGATCAAAAGTGGAGTTTGACCTAATTGTTGTCCAAAAACAAGTCTACACCGAGAACTCTTATCGTGCCACCGAAGACATTGATGTGCCACCGAGAACTCCAAAATACCTAGCCGAAATCTCAGACTTGTCACCGAAAACGCTGATGTGCCACCGACAACACCCAGAATAAGCCAAAAAACACGAATTTTGATCAAGATTGTAAAATCCAAGGATCGATACAGTTGATTTTTCGTCCAATAATACCAAAATCACGAAGAACCCGATGAACACGAAGAGCACAAACTGTGATTTTTGCCCAACTAAACCAAAAACACAACAAAACTTCAAAAAAAAAACGATTGATTGTTTCGAAATTGATTGATACCAAACAACCAAAAATCGATTTTTAAGGCTCTGATACCAATTGTAAGTCCCGAATCTAAGGTCTAACACGCTATCAATACGATTACTCGCTTAGTACGGAATCCTAAACGAGTAACAAATCTAAACAATTAATAATACGAATCAAGAACACATTTTAATCTTCAATGCACTCAAATTGATTAACAAGATGACTTATACATAAGATGCTTGATCGATTTCATTGTTGCTTTGCCTCGTACTCAAAGGGGTAAGGATGCAATCATGGTAGTGGTGGATAGGTTCTCAAAGATGGCTCATTTTGTTGCTAGTCACAAAACAGATGATGCAAATAATGTGGTTGATTTGTATTACAATGAGATTGTTCGTTTGCATGGTATTACAAAGATCATTGTTTCTGATAGGGATTCCAAGTTCTTGAGCTATTTTTGGAACACATTATGGAGGAAAGTGGGTACCAAGCTGTTGTTTGGCACATCACATCATCCTCAAACGGATGGTCAAACTGAAGTCACAAACAGAAATTTGGGTACATTGCTGAGGGGTTGGTTAGCAAGACTCAAAAAGATTGGGATGTCAAACTTGCACATGCTGAATTTGCTTATAATCGATCTCCTACTCATGCTACAGGTCATTCTCCTTTTGAAGTTGTTTATGGGGTGAATCCTTACATGCCCTTGGATGTGATCCCATTGCCCAAGGAGGAGTTGGTGCATAAAGATGCAAGTGAAAAGCTCAAATCCATGATGAAGTTGCACCAACAAGTTCATGACAAGATTGAATCTGTTAATGCAACTTACAAGAAAAAGTCTAACAAGAATAGGAAGCCAAGTGTGTTTAATGAAGGTGATCTAGTTTGGTTGAACATGAGGAAGGAACGTTTTCCTAGCAAAAGGAGGAACAAACTAATGCCAAGAGCTAATAGTCCTTACAAGGTGGTAGCACGTGTGAATGACAATGCATATACGGTGGAGTTATCAGGAGATTATGGGGTACATGCAACATTTAACGTGGGGGATCTTTCAGCATATTTGGATGATGATGGCCTTGCTGAATTCAGGTCAATTCCTTTCCAAGAGGGAGGGGATGATGCATGCATGGAGTAGGAGGCCCAAAAGGTCATGGGTTGGTGTTGTATAATGGATTTGAAGGCTGTTTGGGCTCAATGGCCCGTGTATTTTGCATGATCACATGCATGGAGTAGGGCTACACATTTGAAGACATTTGGATGCACATTTGTATTTGGAGTTAATTTAAAGCTTGCAAACGTTTTTCTTTCATTTAATAAGTCATAAAAACTTGTTTGGATGAATAGTTAGTATTTCCTTTAATAACTTGGCAGTTACGTTGTTTTGTAACTGCCATAGTTTTGTTTAGGATTTATAGCCATTTCTTTTTTACTTGTAACATCATAGAACACAGAATTTATCAAAAGAAGAAGAAGTTTGTTCATTGAGTTTGTTTCTTACACTCACAATTTCGTATTTTGAGGGATGATTTCCTGATTTTGACACGAATTCAAGTTAATATGTCTTATCTTGTCTTCAAAGGATAATTAATCTATAGGTCTAGGTTGTTTATCACTCTATCCTTAATTTTCATTGTTAATTCCGCTGTAATTCACCAAACAAACACCCATACACGTATCACCCTTTTTTTTGAATATTAACTAGTTTTAAATACAAGATTGTAAAATCGGGTTGCTAAAAAATTATCAAAATCGAGTTGTACTAATTAAAAAGAGGTTTTGATAATTTTTCCAAGTTATATAAATTATATATCAGATATACAAAAAAATGGGCAATTTTAGAACTCATTTACTATTTTTCCATGAATTTTGGGGTATTTTGAAGAATTTTAATAGAAGAAGAATAATAATAATGATAATAATAAATGTATAAAAATTAGGAAAACTTCAAATAAACTTTTATTTATAATAAAGGATGAAATTAAACGCTTTGGTAATTATTAATGATCATTCACAAGGTTTTTGAAGAAATTATATATATATATATATATATATATATATATATATATATATATATATATATATATATATATATATATAACACATTTAAACATTAATACGATAATAATTAAACGTCAATTGTAAAAACTAGTTATTTAAATGGACAATCCTATGATGCTTAGTTACATAAGGTAGAAGAGGAACTTATTAAAACCTTTGTGTTTCATAGGACGAGAGTAGGAATTCCGTACGTGTACCAAACAACTGAACTTCCGATTTCACTCGTTACCAATAGTGAGTATTCACAGCCCCTTTTTACTGTTTGACATTTTGGGGTGGAAAGCATGATTTATTACTTGCAAATTATTTGGAATGTATGCTTTTATTTATACGCAAATATTGTATGCTTGAGACTCAATCATACGCAAAATCCTCGGTTTCTCTCTTACACAACCTATTAACTCTTTGAGCCGATGGTTTATATGGATAGCGCTATTTTGGGATTGACCACCCACACTTACATGGCAATGTAAGTGCATATTACCAATACACTAGCATGTTGGCGATAGAACATGACTCTTAGGGGCGTTCTGGTTGGTAGGTTTGGTTGTGAACTCAAGCTATATACATGATCACAATTCAATCAAATTTACGTGTGAAACATTTTTACTATTGTGAATGCATACTTTTGAAATGAATATGAAAATTTTACACGATGATTATACTCAAACCTGTGAACTCACCAACTATTTCCATAGTTGACCCATTTATTTTTCATGCTTTTTAGGAACTGGTTAGTGAAAGTTAGACGTATTTTATTTTGTTGTTATGCTTATTGCAGTAGACGATCTTTAAATCTTTTGTTAAATATAATCTTGGTCGATTGGATATTGATGTAAACTTTAAAACTATTAATGTTAAGGTGGTATTGTCTTTTACCTTGTACATGAAACCTTTGTACTGTTGCCGTGTTTCCACTTTTAGCGGGGTGTGACAGAAATTGGTATCAGAGCCGAAGGTTATAGAGAATACCGGTTTACCTTCGAGAAAACCAAAACTATAACCAATAATTAACAAACATACCCACTAGTATGACTAAACCTGGTGTCGTATTATTGGACTTTAATTATACATAGCCTGATCACCTATGTATAATAAAAAGAAGAATCAATTCGGGATCGGCATTTGTGACAACCCTCAAATTTCAGGTGATTACCCAATTTGAAATCCTAAGAGTCCTTAGGTGAATACAGTTCCTTTAGACACGAATCTCGGAGTTGAATCTTAACTCCATAAAAACCATAGAAACCTTAGAATCATTAGGCAATTCTTTTGATTCTTATTAGGTCATTCTATTTTAATATAAGTGCCGAAAAGATTAATTTCATGAATTGATTCAAAATATAATTGAACAAGATGCAAAAATCAAGAACAGCAATGTACTTTGATTTTTAACTTAACGATTTATGTGCTAAAGTGAAAATACTTAAATTAAATTATAATTATGTTAAATACTAGTCTAAATTAATATTAAATAAAATTATTTGACACTTTTTATAAACATCAAATAAATAGTACAAGAATAGCCCATTTTCATCTATAAAAGTCATAAAAACCCTTAGAAATTAATTTTTATAAAATCAAGAACCAATTTATAAATAATAATAACAATATTTATAAAAATTAAAGTTTAAATCTCTTTTCTTCCTCCTAGAACCGTCCATCTCTCTCCCTCTTCTCTTCCCCATGAGATTTCCTTCTTGATCCTATAAATACTACCTCTTTCTACCTTTAATCACTTTCACCACTTCCCCACTCCTCCTCTCTATCTCTCTCACGAAATTCTCTCTGTTTTCTCTCAAAGTTTCTGCCATTTTCAGTCAAGAAAAACCCACAAACAATTTGTGGGTTTAGTGTTCTTGAAGAAACACAAGAGTTGCTAGGTAAGAAACTTCTCATTTGCTTCATACTTCATCATCTTATGTATTTCTTCTTCTCATTTATGGATTCTATGCCCTTTCAATGGCTAGAATCTTCTTCTTGTCTTGAGTTTTGTTGATTAACACTCAGACACGTGTGCATGTGTCAAAAAGAGTGGAATCCGTGATCAAACACAACTCAAGACCAAGAAAAATGCATCTATGCATTCTTATGTTAAAAATTGGATTTGTCTTCTTACTTCTTCTTCTTTCTTCTAAAAATTTGTGATTTTTGTGTTAAAAACCCTTCCTTGAACATCATGGATGTATTTCCACCATGCATGTGAAGGAAATCGGGTTGAATGTGTTGAAAACACCATGCAAGTCATTGGTTTGTATGTTCTTCCTCATAGAACACTTATGAACCAAAGACATTGGTTTAAAACCATGCACCAAACTTGATGTTTTTGTTTCTGAAAAATGATGGTAAGATGCTTGCAAAACCATGCTTAACCACATGGGTGATGTATTTGGCTTGATGTTGATCTAAACATCAAGTTAGCAAACCAAAATAAATGCATGCGATCTGCCATATTTCTTAGTCCTACTTCAAAGGATCATATCTCAACTTTTACATGTCCAAAAATCTCCATTTTTCTTCTGGAATGAACGTCTATGAGCTAGCTTTCGAACCCAAGTGGTTTCACTCAAAAACATTAAGATTTCAACCCTCAAATAAGTTTTCCAAAACTGCTGCACTTACAGCTTACCTTCTATAAAAGGTCATTTTGTTATGTATGAATAGGGGTTTATAATATTTCTAAAAATCATGAGAAAAATTGTAGACACCTCTGATATACTCTATTTTAAGGTGTCCAAAATTTACGCTTTTTAAAAATAGGGAACTATGTTCAAAAATAGCTAAACTTGAAACCCCAAAATCAGGAACACAAAAGAAATAAGTTGGATTTTCAAAATGTTTCGGTTTATAAAGCGTGTAATTCGAAAAAATAAAATGGGGAATTATTTTTCCCGGAAACTAGATGTTATCAAGATACTGAAGTTTCGATTTTCTTAAAATAAGGTACCAAATAAGAACTTAATTCATAAATTTATAGTTACAGAACATAATAAAGTCAACAAAATGGAAATTTTCATTCAAAAATACTGAAGTTTCGATTTTCTTAAAATAAGGTACCAAATAAGAACTTAATTCATAAATTTATAGTTACAGAACATAATAAAGTCAACAAATTGGTGGAACCTGTTTTTATCATAAGTTGAGGTTTCCCATAAATTTTCAGAGCGTTTGGAGACATTTTAATAATTGTTTTGATTTATGAGCCTTTAATGATGGGTATTTTAGAAAACCAATGTCGGGTTCTTCAAAGCCAATGAACTCGTCATTGAGCCGATGGTTTTCATGGATAGCGCTATTTTGGGATTGACCACCCACACTTACAGGGAACTGTAAGTGCATATTACCAATACACTAGCATTATGGCGATAGAACATGACTCAAAGGGGTGTTCTGGTCGGTAGGTTTGGTTCTGGACTTATGCTCTATATACAAATGATCACGAATCGATCAAAAATTGTGTGTGGTTTTCTTTCTATTGACAATGCAAACTTTTGAAACGATTATGAAAATTTTACACTATGATTATACTCAAACCTGTGAAACTCACCAACTACTTCTATAGTTGACCATCATTTTTCATGCTTTTCAGGAATCTTCTAGTAAGTGGCACCTAGAGATACATCACTTGTAGAAGCATTTCACATGTGTTGTTTTTCAAATATTTTGTAATTTCATTAGCAATTGTTCAAAAACTTTGTAAATTGTAGTGCTTTTTAAATACTATGGTTGGTGTTGTCTTTAACTTTTTCTATGAGACCCTTTTGTACTGTCATGTTTCGTGTTTCCGCTTAGCAGGGTGTGATAGAAATTGGTATCAGAGCCGAAGGTTATAGAGAATATAGGTTTTCCCATTGGAAAACCCAAACTATAGCCAACAATTTTCAAAAATAAATTTCAAAACACTGAACATGCTACTGGTATAACTAAGTCGAGTGCGCATTATTGGACTTTAATTAGGTATAGCCTGGCCAACTATGCTTAATTAAAGAAAAGTAATGAGACTGGAAATGGTTATAGTAGAATTATGTTCAAAACGATTTTCAATTTAAACTTTTGAAAACCAAAGTTTTCGGTGTGCGTATAGGCATTGCATATTATAGGCATTCATCTTGGTACACTTGGAGACTAGGTGCACTTCTATCACAATATCTTTATTTAGAAATAGTGTATTCCTTATCAAATGCTAGGTTAACCAGCTTGGTTATATCACTAGGCACTTAAGGAGCAACCCACCTAGTACTGAGAACGAGGATTCCTCAGTAGATGCTAATTTTGGACATAAGGTTAGCAGTTAGAAAGCCACTTATGACAATCCTAAGTCTACACTAATATCAATATTACCACAATACCTTTTCATCGTCTACGTACTAGAGTTACGACTAGGAAAAAGAGTTTCCATACCGGCAAGGGTGACAATTGGAGCTTCGGTTATGAGACAGCCGGGTCGTCATGAGTAGTCATGACTTCATTATCATTGGCGAGTATTTCCGATATGACTCTCGAGGAGACACATAGGCTTAACCCATTGATGCCGACACGTGAGACTTTCCTTTTGCATTATGATTTTAGCTTTAGGATTGTTTTCATCGTGAGCTTAAGACTTAAGCTAGGATACCTCTTGGATTCTAAACCTTCTCTTTTGGTGATGCTTTCCCTACCACCTTTACTTCGTATATCGTAATTCAAGCACAAACCATTCCCCCTTATGTCAAAAATTCCTAAGTTTTAGTTTGAGGCCCTCAATTACACGAGTGATATTCTCAAGTATACAATCACTTTACACTTTCCAAATTACTAACACGTTTCTAGAACAATCTTCGACCGTATGCTTATCATTCACAGATCAACTCCGCATTTCTTCGACATATGGAAATTTCCTGTAATTTCCTAGGCATGTTCCATGGCGTAAAGTCTCTCTATAAATGAAAAATCAATGTACATCAACCCTTTCCTTACCCTGACGGGATACCTTTCATAAGGCCCTCAAACTTGCATAATATGGATTCCAAACATTCATGATCTGGATGTGAATGAGTCGAATTACTACTCCCTAGGTCTATTAGTGAACATTCTCCCCAAGGATTATGAAACTAGGAATATTCTTGTTATTGCTTCGACATTGGACCCTTATTGTTTCCATACATTCGTTTGAGTCCTTAACGGCGTTACTGACATTCTTATCATTACCATGGATTACATTCTCTTATGCCGCACGTCAAACCTATAATTTAACCGTTGACCTTATAAAAGGTACGAAACTGCATCCATGCCATGAAACGTTTTACAAACAGCTTTTTATATCCTCAATGTTGGGAAAAAGTCGCATGTACTAACATTAGTAGTTAGGTGCGACTAGCTACACTAATACACTTATTCCTAACTTCTTAATCTTCCATCGAAAACCTATTTCACTTCACCGATTTTATTTATAATCAACTGAATATTTTATAATCGCTTCATATAGTTTACTAGACCTTTCCATACCATGAAAGCCATATTTCTCGCTAAAACGACCAACTTTACTTTTGCTAATTTACTTTAACTCAGCGTTTTTCTTCAAATTTAAATTAACCAATGTTGATTTTAACCTTGTCATTTCAAGTTAGTTACAAATCCATTTCAAATAGCCACATGTGCTTTCTAAGGGCACGTAAACCACTTTAAACATCACTACCATTTTGTCACGTTTTCGAAAACTTAAAAACATTTTCCTTTATAAAAGTATCAAAACTCTGTTATATAAAACCCAAACTTGTGACCTTGATGTTCATGTTATGTGAAAAAGCTTCATTAAGCTTTTCAAACCACTTTGGTTTTGACTCTTTTTGACCACTTTCTCGTACATGCATTGTACTTTGCTCAAATGTGATTTCCCAAAATCCAACATAATATTCTTACAACTATCTACTCCAAACATGTTTATAAGACATCAATAATGCTTACATTTCAAAACATACCTCATTTGTTTATTTTGTTTCAAATTAGTTTTATAAAATACCGTTTAAAACGAAATGAAAACTCAAATCAATTCTATGGCACTTTGTTCATTAAATGGATGATTCTATGACGTTTAGACACATAAGTTAGATGGGATTCTTATAAGAACCTTTGTGTTTTTGTAGGACGCGAGTAGGAATTCCATACGTGTACTAAGCAACTGAACTCTAGAGATCACTCGTTACAATTGTTAATATTCACAGCCCATTTTTACTGTTTTATGTTTCGGGGTGGAAAGCATGCATTTTACTTTGCAAAATGTTTATCTTGGACGTATGCTTTTAATTATACGCAATTGTTGTATGTTTGAGATTTCTATCGTGTGCAAAAGTCCCCTATCGTTCTTTTACACAACCTATTAACTCATTATTGAGCCGATGGTTTTTATGGATAGCGCTATTTTGGGATTGACCACCCACACTTACATGGAATTGTAAGTGCATACTACCAATACACTAGCATGTTGGCGATAGAACATGACTCAAAGGGGTGTTCTGGTCGGTAGGTTTGGTTGTGGACTCAAGCTCTATATACAAATGAGCACAAATCGATCAAAAATTGCATGTGGTTTTCTTTCTATTGGAAATACAAACTTTTGAAACGATTATGAAAATTTTACACTATGAATATACTCAAACCTGTGAAACTCACCAACTATTTCTATAGTTGACCCTCATTTTTCATGCTTTTCAGGAATCTTCTAGTAAGTGGCACCTAGAGATACATCACTTGTAGAAGCATTTCGCATGTGTTGTTTTGCAAATATTTTGTAATTTCATTAGCAATTGTTCAAAACCTTTGTAAATTGCAATTCTTTTAAAATATTATGGTTGGTGTTGTCTTTAAATTGTGCTATGAGACCCTTTTGTACTGTCATGTTCCGTATTTCCGCTTAAGCATGGTGTGACAGCAGTGGTGATAGTATGAGTATGTACCACCTAGGTCTTACTTAATTAATTAAGGAAAAGACTTCGGAAATTCTAATCATACAAGATTGTAAAATCGGGACAGCCATAAGCCGACACCTACCTCCCTCTTACCCCAGCCGCCTTTGTATGGGTTGTGTATGAGGACTACCGCTCGAAAGAGCGTGTCGATGCCAATGTGAGTGAGCTTTAGGGTGCCTTCCCTTGTAACTGAAGAACCCCCATGGGTGGTTCAAGGGATTACCACAACACGTATGACGAAGATGACCAGAGGATTAGCTCATAGAGTGAACGCTGCGACCGCCGAGTTCCGTGTGAGGCCTGACCATCAGGGACAGTTGTGGCTGAGACGACAGAGCTGATGGAGTTGCTATACTACCGCATGGTGAGGACTAGGGAGATGGCGGATGTGGCTATATTCTGTAGCCGTGTGTTGAGTGGACTTTTGTTATTCCTGATTGAGATGCTAGTGTGGATGGTTTGGTTTCGAGGATGATGGTTTATGTAAAACATGCTTTTGAGTCAATTTATGAACTTTGTACCCATGTTTATTTTGGAAAACTATGTAATGTAATCATTTTAAATCCAATTTCAAATTTTATTTACGAAAAGTATGTTATTTAAACTTATTATTTGAAATTGGGTAACTATCATTGGTATTATGTGTTTTGTGCAACTTTATATGTATTTCAAATTTTAACTTTAAGGTACTTGGTACAAAGTTCTATTCAAAGCTTTTATAGGATCATGCCTCCAAGACGATCCGCTCGCATCAATGGAGAAGGAACCGAGGAAACTCAACCCAACATAGTTCAAATTATAGCCCAACAACTTTCGGCTGCAATTCCAAAGATCGAGAGCCAAGTCACAGTTGGTCTTCGGGACACACCGGCAAACAATGACAGGCGTCGTGCCACTGGTGAGCAAGGCAGAACGGCACTCTTCGCAAATGACGGTCGTGGATGCACCTACAAGTATTTCATGTCTTGCAAACCCAAGGAGTTCCATAGAATCGAGGGTGCCGTAGGGTTGCTAAAAAAGCTCGAGAGCATCGAATCCGTTCTCTATGTGAGCCACTATGCGCAAAACCACAAGGTAGGCTACGTGTCCAGCTTGCTTCAAGACCTAGCCTTAACCTGGTGGAACACAGAAGTTGAAACGCGTAGACATGAGGGTACATACAATCTTCCTTGGGGAGCCTTTAAGAAGTTGCTCACCGACCGATACTGCCCGAAGAGTGAGATTCAAAAGTTGGAGGCGGAGCTGTGGAACCACTCCTTGATTGGGACAGACATAGACAAGTATATGATACGATTCCATGAGCTTGCAAGGCTGGTACCTCATATGGTTACTCCCGAGTATAACCGGATTGATCGATACATTTGGGGATTGGTTCCTAAAATCCGAGGAATGGTCACCTCTGCAAACCCAAGCACTATCGAGAGTGCGGTGACCTTGGCGACTTGCCTTACGAACGATCTGATTAGATTGGGGCTTGTGATAAAGAAGAGAAGAGGTAATTCAAGTAGGAAGCAAAAGTTAGCTAAGAACTTCACAGTCAGGACCCATGAACAGAAGCAGTACAATGGTCCCCACCCTAAGTGTGGCAAATGCAACTATCATCACATAGGGGACTGTCGGGTCTGCAGAAAATGTAACCGTGTGGGCCATTACACCAAGTACTATAAGGCTGACAAAGTGGGCATGGGAGTCAAAGTCGAAAATAAGGCGTGTTTTGAGTGTGGAAGTCCTGACCACTTTAAGAAGGCTTGCACGAGGTTGGCAAGAGGCCCAAACAACAACTTCAGGAACCAAGTGGGGCCAGTGAAGCAGGAAAATCAAAACAATCAGGCTCGTGGTAGAGCTTTTGTGATTGGGGCTGATGAAGCACGCCAAGATCCTAATGTGGTTACACGTACGTTCCTCTTAAACAACCATTATGCATCGGTGATTTTTAACTATGGGGCAGATAGACTTTTTATTTCATTAAATTTCTGACCATTGATTAGTCAAAAATCGAGGAAGCTAAAGTATGAATACGTAGTAGAACTTGCTGATGGTTGTGAACTTGTAGCTACGGAGGAAATATCAAATTGTACTTTAAACCTAGCCGATAAGCTGTTTAGTATAGATCTCATCCTTATGGAAATAAGAAGTTTCGACGTAATAGTAGGCATGTATTGGTTATCCAAGAATCATGCAGACATAGGTTGTTTCAAGAAGGTGGTGTGGACCCCCCTTCAAGGAAATGAGACTCTTGTCATGTGCAGAGACAAGTCGGTAAGGAGTCCTAAAATGGTGTCGTGTAGGATGGTCCGCAAATATTTGAAGCAGAAGTGCATTGCATTCTTGGTTTATGTTGATAACAAATAAACGGAAGAAAAACGCCTAGAAGATATTCTTGTGGTGCGAGATTACCCAGAAGTGTTCCTAGATGAATTACCTAAACTTCCTCCGTTTAGGCAGGTTGAATTTCGAATTGATTTAATTCTTGGGGCAGCTCCCATAGCCAAGGCACCATACCGTCTAGCACCCGCTGAAATGCAGGAATTATCAGGTCAACTACAAGAACTATTGGAGAAGGGATTCATTTTCCCGAGATCTTCGCCTTGGGGAGCCCTAGTGTTATTTGTCAAAAAGAAGGATGGGTCCCTGCGGATGTGTATAGACTATAGGGAGTTGAACAAGTTAACGATCAAAAATCGTTACCCCCCATTCCAAGAATTGATGATCTATTTGATCAGCTTCAAGGAGCTTCATATTTCTCAAAAGTTGATCTCCGGTTAGGGTATCATCAGTTGAGGTTCCACGAGGCGCACATTCATAAAACTGATTTTAGGACGCATTATGGGCATTATGAGTTTTAGGTTATGCCTTTCGGTTTAACAAACGCTCCTGCAGTATTCATGGACTTAATGAATTGGGTTTGTAGACCTTATTTAGATAAGTTCATAATCGTGTTCATCGACGACATCATACTCGAGCCTTTGGAACTCTTCTTGAAACTAGTGTAAAAGCATAGATTCAACACGCACAGAATGAAGCGTTAAAAGCTGAAAAATCTGAAGAATGAGAGCTTGCACAACTTGCAACAGAAATTCGATACTAAATCTGATGGAGTGAAATACTTCAAGGATAGGGTTTGGGTACCTAAGGTCAGCGAGATACGAGAATTAATCTTAAGGGAAGCCCATAAGTCTCGATACTCCATTCACCCAGGGGCAGACAAGACGTACAAGGATCTGAAGGCATACTATTTGTGGCCGGTATGAAGAAGGATATCGCAGAGTAAGTTGGAAAGTGCTTGACTTGTTCAAAAGTCAAGGCTGAATATCAAAAGCCCTCAGGTTTATTGCAACAACCTGAGATCCCACAATGGAAATGGGAACACGTTTCTATGGATTTCGTCACCAAGCTACCCAGGACTGCGACAGGGCATGACTCGATCTGGGTTATAGTGGATCACTTGACCAAGTCAGCACATTTCCTTCCTGTACGAGAAGATTACAAAATGGATAAACTTTCCCACATTTGTTGGATAATAAATTCAAATAATGATTAAGTAAGAACAAGTATTATGAAGAAATGGTTCAACACAATGAAGATCACACACAATAATAATCAAGAACAATGAAGAACACAAGTATTGAGTAGAACAAGTGCCGAATGCTTTGATATTGTAATTAGGATTTTACAATGGGGTGAATCACTCACACACTCAACACAGATGGTATCACTGATATTTATACGTGATCAGTGATACCAATGGTACAAAAAGATTTACAGAATATTCTAAACATGTACTATCCGATGAGAGAGCAGCATCGTGCAACACGTAGTCTGCAAAACATGCGTGTAATGTATAAGGTTTGTTATTTGAAAGCCTTCAGAATCTCCAGAGTAAATCCTTTGGATAATCAGGCTTCGGTCTTGATCTTCGCAGTTCACAAGGCCTTCGGAAGGGGTAAACACTTCAGCACAAATTATTCTCAACAATGTCCCTCTTTGTGTGAAGTGCATCCGAAGCCTATTGAGCAAGGTGTTTCTTCAAGCTCTGCTTCAAAGCATATGTAACAGCCAACCACCAATTAAGACGTTCTCTAATTTTCTTCTTTTCTTCATAGTGGTTAATGAAGCAGGAGTTCACTGAATACAAGATATTGTTTATCATAGCAGAAGGGTAAAGACCATTGTAGTCTACTTCGAAAAACTTAGTCACCACCTTTTCATCCTTTGACATCCCTTTGAACACAATTCCCGAGGGCTTTTTGGTTATCTGCCATTTTTGAGATGATCAAAATTCTCAATAGTGCATGGTGGGGGTGCAAGGGACTGTCCGAAGAATCCAGCCCCTTCCATGTCAAACTTTGCGAAGCGCAGCATGTAGTTCCGAAGAAAGGATGAAACATGATTTCTTGCTGCGTTGAAAACTGTTATGGTTTCTCTTGCGAGGCCTAGGGAAGCTTTCACGAGGTCGAGAATCACTATGAAATCATGAGGATTCATGATTAGAAAGTCAGCAATTGTGAATCTCGATTCCTCCTCATCTGAACCACGAAGAACGAAGAATTCATAGTTTTTAAGACCTTCATATACTTTACCCAACTTGATGGATATCAGCTTGACTATCCTTTTCGAGCTCCACACGACCTTCGGTTATTGAGTGTATTTAGCATGGAAGGCTATTTTCTTTATTTTGAAGGCTGGTTGCTCATCTTCGGGTAAACTTCTGACAAACTAAAAGAAGGAAAATGTTTTTGGATTGTAGGGAAGATCAAGTTGCTGATCAACAGAGGTCTTTACTTCAAAGCTTTTGAGAGGAAGTCTGTTGAATACTCTATATTCCGAAAATCCAACTACTTCAATTGTTTCATCAGTCCATTTACTGTTTTCTTCAGCAATGATATTTATTTGAAGCATTTTTTTGTATTCTTCCTCTCTTTCTTTATGGACTTGCTCCATGTGTGGAGCAATCTCTATCTTCCTATATTCAGGCTTTGAGCCTGAGCCACCAACCTTGGTTGAAGTGATTGTTCCTAAGGTAGGACCCACAGATTCAGGACGGGTCGAAATACCTTTGGTCACTATCGGTGGTATGAATGAGGGCCTTCCCAGTGTGATTGGTTGGTATGTTGTTGCGATTGATTTTGTTTTTAGGACTAATTTTAGTGGTTTAATCGTTGCATTTATAGGGTCTAAAATAGGAAATATCAAAGTTAAAGGGTCTGTTTGAGGATTTCGGCCAAGGATCGAAATCCCCCTGGATTTCGATCATGATGACCGAAACCCAAGGGTTTTCAGTAGGCGTGGTCTCGGTTGGACAGGTCCATGGGCTTGGGGTTTTCGGTCTGGTAGGTGTAGGTAGATATATGTGTCTTTAGCCTTCATTTGGCTTGTTGGTTGTTTTGGAGCATTAGACTAGTATAGCGAAATTCCGTGTGTACAAGCAACCTTAGCAATCTTATGTAACCGTCTATTGAAGATTAATAGAGTGCATTGAAGATTGTTTGTGATTTTATTGATACCATTTAGATCCGTATTGAGTTGTTTTGGGACCTACAATTGGTATCAGAGCTTGAAAACCTCGTGTTTTTGAGTTTTTGGTATCAATCTCATCTTTACATTTGCTTCGATTGGGAGGATTTGGATCGATATGGACTGTTTTTGATCGTTTTGGGTGTTTTTGTTCATCGTGTTCTTCACTTTCTTGACATCTTCAAGCAAAAATTACTCAAAAACGGAGGTTTTGATCCAAAAACGGAGTTTTAAGAGGTGTTTGTGCGATTTTTAGATCTGAAGGAGCTTTTCGGTCAGGGTCTTTACGATTTCGGTGGCGACGCTAATTACCTGGGATTTCGGTTAGGATTTGACTAGGTTTTCTGTCCATTAAGGTGGTTTTTGGTCAGCCCGTTCAGCGATTTCGGTGTCCTCTTAGGGTTTCATAGATTTCGGTATTTTGGCGTTCTCGGTCAAGGATTTTCCACCCTGGTTTTCGGTCTACCTGCTTTTCAGTGCTAGTTTTCGGTCCAGGTGGTTTTTAGTGGTGGTTTTCTGCGTGATTGAGTGTTTTCGGTCCAGCTGCTGTTTGATTTTTGCTAGTTGACTTTTGGTGTTTTTCAGATCATTTCAGATGGAGTTAGCTTCAACAATGCATTCTGATCTCGACTCGGTTATGGGTACAGTCACTCGTATCCCCAAGCTGACAAATGCTGAAGGATTTTCGGAGTGGAAATACCGTTTCCAACAATACATTAAGATGAAAGACGTAAAAAGCTGTGGAGAAGTTTCTTACGTGCACCTGTCAAAATCACTGTTACTCTTCAAAATAGAGATGTGATAAATAAACCTCTCGAAGAATATTCAGATGCGGAATTTGACATTGTGGACCGTGATGAGAAAGCTCTTGCTACTCTTACCATGGCATTATCTCCGGATATTGCTTAAGGTTTTAGAGAATACACTACTGTGAAATCTCTATGGGAAGCACTAATTGAGGTCTATGAAGGCAATGATGACATGAAGCAGAGCAGACAAGACATGCTTCATCAAAAGTTTAACATGTGAAACTCTAGAGACTCAATTGCAATGTTTCATCACCTTGAACCAAGATGGCAACTGCTGGAATCGTGTTGTCCAAAGCTGAAGTGAACAAGAAGTTGATGAATTCCCTTCCAAAGAGCTGGGACATGAATGTGGCAGTAATAAAAAAGACTAGAGATCTTGGCAAACTATCTCTCTCTGAAGTAATGGCTCTCATAAAAGCTTGCGACATGGATGATAAGCAGAGAGAGATCAATCATGTCAGTTCATATTAAGCTGCCAACTTGGGTATCTCTACCAATAGCGCTTTTTCATCTCTTCCTGCCAAAGTCCAAACTCAGCAAGCTTCCTCCTCATCAAGCACATCAATGGCATCTTCAGTCCATATTGTTCCTGCTTCTGCTGCTGCAACTACTACTTCTACTCCAGTTCTTTCCAAAGGAGCTGAAGAAAATCTGGGAATGATGTCTGGCCTTTTAAATTGCTATAATGATCTTGTTGCTGGTGAGCTGGTTCAATCGATGATAGTAGAGGATCTTAATCAAGTCAATCCTGATGATCTGGAAGAAATGGATATCTCTTGGCATATCACTATGGCGGTTTTCAGGGCCAAGAGATTCACACAAAGAACGGGCAGAAACAATTGGGCAAACAACAGAGACAGAAAGGTAGGATTTAACAAAGCTAATCTTCGATGTATAACTACAATGAGCCAGGGCACTTTGCTCGCAAGTGTAGTAAGCCTAGAATGGGGAACACTGAGAGGAACCTGGTGCCTGTTGGAACAAATCGTGAAGCTGCTCCTCAACCGCAGAATACAGAGAGAGCCATGGTTGCTCAACATTTCATGTGGGAGAACCAGTTGCAGGATCTGAACTTAAATGGAGATGGTAGAGCTCACCTTGCACAGATTGAAGGTGATATGGATATTGACGCAGCTGAAGAACAAATGATGGATCTTTAGTTTGCCTTCATGGTCTCTACTAATCCTACTTCCACCTCTGGTAGCGATGATGTTAGTGAAATTTCTTGTTCTTCCCAATCATACATTAATAAAATTGCTAAATATCGTGAATTGAATGATAAGTTTGTTAGAGAAATGTTTGAAATGGAAAATATTGTTTATAACACTAAAAAGAAATTGAAACCCTTTCAAGAAAAGTTAGAAGCCAAAACTTCAGATGTTAACAAATTGCAAGAAGAATTTAGTGTAAAATCCTGTCACCTAAAATTTGCAAACGAAGAAGTTGCTAGATTAACAGCTGAAATTGATGCATTAGAATTAAAATTTCAAAATACTGAATTCAACTTTAAAAAATTTGATGTATCAAGTGAAGTAGTTGAGTCCATAATTGAACACCAAACCAAATGGTCTAGTAAACACGGTGAAGGACTTGGATATAGATCTGTTCCCCCTCTCTTCAATAATAATTTTGTTCCATATCCTGAAACTGAAAAATCTGAAGAATGTTACCTTTCGAATTTTATTCAAAAGGATAAATCTGGCACCGTTGATAGTTCTGAAATGAAATCTACTGATGCTTCTACCTCATGTGCAGATAAAATAATATTGAAGGATGAGGATGAAGAAGACAAGCCCGCTTTTATTTTTGATAAAAACTACTCAAAGACTGATATTTCTGTTTTACCCGTCTTAAATGCTTGTGTGAAAAAGTGACATTAAAATTTCTAGGATTTGAAAAACTCTTGTGATGTTAACTTTCCAAAATTTAGGTCAAAGAATTTGGTTAACAAATCTGTTGCATGTTTGTGTGTGTGGAAATAATTTGAACAAATCTGGACCTGGACAGAATTCCAATGCCTCATTGGAAAGACATATTTGTTTTAGCTGTGGAATTGCTGGTCATATAGCCAGAAATTGTCCCCGACACTTATATGCTTCTCAACATGAACAGGTTTGGCAGAACATGCAAAAAGGGAGATCTCATAAAAGAAAACCCTCGAGGTCATGTTCTCGAAATAAAAACTGAAATGACGCAAAAACCAAGAATCAAACTGCTCAAAACAAAAAACCCGCTTCAAGAAATGACTATATTTTTCCAAATTTTGTAAAGTCTAAGTCATCTCAAGAATCAACTTCAAATAGCAGTTATGATTCTAAATATAATGCAAATGTTCCCATTTGGACCAAAGACAAAAGATTTAAATTACAATATAAATGGGTTCCAAAAGGCAGTGTCTAAAAATCTTCTGATATTTCACCTTTGTTTGATAAACGATATATGAGTTTGGAATCAATCTCATGTATCGATAGTGAGGGTCAACCCAATTTTCGTATGGACTGGGTGCCTAAATCTAATTAATCCTGCAACTTGTGCAAGAACAGTTACGGAGGAATATCATCAGACCATGGTATGTTGATAGTGGCTGTTCCAGGAACATGACAGGCGACATGTCTCAACTACACAATGTTGAAAACATTAATGGTGGATGTGTCTACTTTGCGGATGGTGAAAGAGGAAAGATCACACAAAAGGGAACTGTATCAAATGGCGTGTTGAAGTTTGAAAATGTCAACTTTATACCTAAGCTCAAGCATAGTTTGCTGAGCGTTTCTCAGATTTGTGATAAAGGTTTTTCTACCCACTTTACAGAGAAGGAATGTCTTATTCTCAAACCTGGCGTAGTCATTCGCGAGGAGTGGATTCTTGTCCGATCAGAACGTCAAAAAAATGCTTACATCATCGACATGAATCACAACACTCTAGAAAATGTCACTCGCTTATTCTCGAAAGCTTCAGAATATAATGTAGCATCGACGTCTCGCTCATACCAATGCTCATACCAATGCTAAAAATCTGAATCATCTTGCAAAAAATGATCTTGTCCAGGGGCTTCCAATCAAGGACTTCATTACATTGGAAAAATGTGTTGCCTACGCTCAAGGCAAGCATCATCGGAAGCCGCACAAGCCCAAAATGATCAATTCCATTGATTCGCTCCTTCAGTTGCTTGACATGGATCTCTTTGGCCCTGTCAATGTTCTTAGTATTAACCGTAGTTCTTAATGCTTAGTTATTATTGATGATTACTCACGTTTTACTTAGTTTTTTTTTAAGAACAAAAGTGAAACTGCAGAGCTGGTCATGAAATTCATCACCCTTATCGAAAATCAAACGAATTTGAAGAGGAAGGCCATTCAATGCGACAATGGAAATGATTTCAAGAACGTGGTACTGAATAAGTTTTGTGTAGATAAGGGAGTGCAGCGTCAGTATACTGACGCTCGAACACCTCAACAAAACGGTGGTGCTGAGCGTCGGAACAGAACCTTGATTGATGCTGTGCGTACCATGCTGTGCGACTCTAAACTACCAGTGATCTTTTGGGTTGAAGCAATTAATACAACCTGTTATGTTTAGAATTGGGTCATCATCAACAAATCTCAAATGAAGACTCCGTATGAGATTCTCTATGGCCGCAAACCAAGCGTCTCACATTTCCGTACCTTTGGTTGTCCTTGCACTCTCCTTCATCTTGAAGCTGCTCCGAAGTTCAACTCCAAAGCGGATGATTTCTACTTCGTTGGATATGCAAGTAAAACTGCATATCGTGTGTACAACAAGGTGACCAAGCAGACCATGGAATCGTATGATGTGCATTTGCTAGAAGAGTACAAGATGGATGCCTGTGTTGGACCCGACTGGTTGTTTAATTATGCTGACCTGTTTAAACCGTTCTATGTGTTTTCTGGTGATGTTTCAGGTACACAACCAGGTTCTAGTGGAGTAAACAGAGATGATGATGCAGAAATCATTCCTGATCTCATCACGCCGCCAGTGATCCTTGAAGACCCTGCTCTAAATGACGGTGCATCTCCTGCCTCTAGTATCGTAACAAGGATGCTCCTGCTGACTCATCTTAGGTTGTTGGTGAACCTCCAGTTGTCGATCAATCTGCTTCTCATGAAGATGCTCGCAATTTTGATCCTGCTGATCTTTTCGACTCCACTCTCATGGATTCTCTCTTTCCCGAGAGAATTCCTGACGAGTATGTTGCAAGTACCTCCCACGACTTCAGAGATTCTAAGCTTCAGGCTCAGGCAGTGTTGAGAACATAACAAATCTTCCAGTTTCTACTGCTTCGCTCGAACATGCTATGCCTTCTACAACACAACTCAATCACCCAATTGACAACGTGATTGGCTCTTTGAATGAAGGGGTTCAAACCAGAAGCCAAAGTGGTCCAGCCAACGAGTGCCTCTATTTATGCTTTATTTCTCAAATAGAACCGAAGAATGTACAAATGACACTTAATGAACCAAGTTGGGTGGATGTCATGCATGAAGAGCTTAATTAGTTCGAGAAGTTGAATGTCTGGCAATTGGTGGAACTACCCGAGGGCAACAAGTCTCTTCACACGAGATGGGTATTTCGCAACAAGCAATATGACTCGGGAGTTATAATGTGCAACAAGGCACGCCTGGTGGTTTGTGGCTTTCATCAGATTGAAGGCCTTGATTATACTGATGTCTATGCTCCAGTGGCAAGACTAGAAGCAATTCGGATCCTTCTCGCCTACGCGTCGTACATGAACTTTACTGTCTACCAGATGGACGTTAAGACTACTTTCCTATACGGTGAAGTGAAAGAAGAAATCTATGTTGATCAACCTCTGGGTTTTATCAACTCCAAATTTCTGAATCACGTCTACAAGCTTCATAAGGCTCTCTATGGTCTTCATCAAGCTCCTCGTGCCTGGTATGTAACATTGACGGATCATCTGTTGCAGCATGGTTACACAAGAGGCACAATTGATCAGACTCTGTTCATTAAGCAAAGCTCTACGGATATACTGCTTCACCAAGGCAAATATGTTGAGGATTTTCTCGAGAAGTTTGAGTTCAAGGATGCAAAAGCTGAAAATACCCCGATGTCTAAGCGACCACTGCTATCTTCAGATCCAGATGGAGAGCCCGTCGATCAAAACTCTCATTTTATGCTTTTTCAGATAACAATTATGGGGGTTGCCACATTGACAGAAAGTCCACTAGTGCTGGATGTCAATTCTTAGGAGACCGACTGATCTCCTGGCAATGCAAGAAGCAGCAGACTATGTCAACTTCTACAGCTGAGGCTGAGTATGTTGCTGCCTCGGCCTGTTGTTCTCAGGTCATCTAGATGCAGCATCAACTCCTTGATTATGGTATGAACTTTCTTGACACTCCTATTTTCTACGACAATGAGGCGGTTATTCAAATTGTTAAAAACCCTGTCCAACATTCTAAGACCAAGCACATCGACATAAAAGTTCACTTTATTCGAGATTTCTACGAGCCAAAATTGATTCGTTTGGAATCAGTCCACACAGATAATAATGTGGCAATCTCGGTTCGATGTGCTTGTGGCTATGTTAAAAATGATACGTTTTGATGACTGTTAAATCGGTTCTGTATATACTGTGCATTATTTTTGTTTCGTTAAATTTGTTCATGGTTTTAATTTTTCAAAATTCTTTCCCATGCACAAATTTAGGGGAGAATTAAAACAAAACAAAAATTACAAAACTCTTAAAAAATCCAAAAATATTTTTTTTACCTTAAGAAAATTAAAAAAAAACATTCAAACAATCAAAATTTAAAAATCTAAAGAGTATAAGTCAGCTTATTACTTACAAACATCGTACCAAATCACCATTCACATAATACCAGCCATTTTTTTCTCTCCATACTTTTACCTACCGACGACGCACCGAGTAATACCACTCACTGCTGAGGTAACACTTAAGTGCTAGTGAGTCTTGTTGTTGCACCATAGTAAGTATGAAGCACTGACAATCTTTCTTAACCAAATCTATAATGTACTTCTGCAACACCAACTTCTAGACACTTCATGGTTGGAAAGTTTCGTTGGGATAATGATGGAGCGCGTGTGGTTCACCGGCACATCAGTTATCGCCTTGAAATCTTCTTGACACCGTAGGGTGCAGTCCACTGGACTAAAGACCCCGATAACCATGGGAAGTCACGATACACAACACCATTTCGGAAATGGTATTAGGAGAGGAAAACCAAGATGACACATTGAGAAATCGTCAGAATGGTATCTGATCGGATTGTATGCAGTGATTTGTATCGATGCGGGACATGTGGATACATAGAAAGACTAACTGTCATATAGACATATAAATATATTAATTGAAAGTTTAACTAAACTTAGAAAAATATAATTGTATATTATTGATAAATCTGATATGGTGATTGGCTCGTGGGAACTTGGTAATGAGCAAAAGTGGCTACCTATCAGAATAGTGTTTCAATTCACATAAATTGGATTGTATACTATCTAAAGAGTTAGACATAGCAATGGTATTGCTGCAACATTCATGGGTACTCAGAAATGGAGATTTGAGTTTTGGATCAACCCGCGCTCAGAGAATTACTTCATGGATTATATCACGAGTAATACTGAGATGATAATATCTTATGATCTTGAAACCTAGACATATGAGTTGAAATTTACAAGTCGGTTGCCCATTGATAATACATAAACGCATTGGTAACTCGATGTTATAAAACGTATTGTTGTGCGCGATTTGATAAGTAAAAGACACAAGCATATGAGTCAAAGTTTATTCGTTCCTTTTGTCCTAACGGGAAAAGTGATATTTGTGGGCCCCTCGGTGATTTGGTGTTGACTCAGTGCTGGCCAGCCAGGACTTAATTGATGTGTTCGATTAAGTAGTCCTATGTCATTACAAATCATAGAACTGGGAAACATAGTATCAGACTGAGATTGATTCTAATCCATGTCTCAAGTCTGAATGATATATTGTCAAAACGAAGGATCATATGATCACTTATCTTAGGACACATAACTGATTAGATCAGAGTTCGGCAACAACTCTTGGAAGCTACAATTTGCTGATCAATTCAGAAACATAATGTACTATAGTTTTGGACTTATCCAAGTGGGAGACTATTGGATTAAGGTGTCTAAGCCATAACTATAATTGATACATATGTTTGAATTGATGGCAGCACAGTCCTTTTGGGTTGCCCTCATAACCTGGCAAAGGACAAGATTGCATATAGAGAAAAAGATTGATATATTATGGAGATAATATATTAATCAGAAGAGGAATAAATAATTTGTTAATATATTATGAGAATAATATATTAATTAGAAATTATGATATTTAATTAAAGATTAATCAGAAATTAATTTGGAATTAGTTTTGGGACTAATTGGATTAATTAAAGGTGCAGGGGCTGAATTGTAATTGTTCAATAGTTGAGCAATAGACAATTAGGGTTATCTATATGGGTTTGGATGAAATTAAGGCTTAAGGCCTTGTGGATTTCGAAACCCTAAAGGGTTTTTATGGAAGTGATAAGCAGATCCTTTTATCTGATAAAAGCCTTATCATATCAGGATCTTAAATAAGGCAGTTATACTCCTTATTGCTTATCACATTGAGACTATAAATATTGGTCCTCCCCACCCCATATTTCATGCCATTCTAAGGGTCTCCACCCTTCTTCTCTCTTGCTTTCTTGCTTGCCAAGTTCTTGGGTGTGAGCCATTAGATGCACGACACTTGTGGTGCTTGCTTCCAAGAGTTCTAAGGATCAAAAGTCAGTTTTCTTGTGAAATTTATTTTGATTCTTATCTTGTTCATAGTTATAGTTTCAAAAGATGAAAACATAGATCCTTTAGGGTGCATGTGAACTTAAGTGCTTTTTGTTCATAGTTTGCTTAAAACCCAACACTTTGTAGGTGGCAAGGGAGGTGTAGTGTGCCCTGTGCACTAATGTAGCCGGTACAGAGGGAGTAGCAGTAAAAGCATGAATCAGGATGGAATGTTTCAAGCATTTGATCAGGACATCGATTGGTTTTGGACAGAGTTTTGTGACTAGTCGAAGGAATAAATTAGCAGATTGGTTCTTGAGATATGGAATTGAGATACCGGACTGTATGATGATCCTTCAGCAGCAGGAGTTGCCATCGCAATTGATTGTTGATCGGAGAAGACGATGAACAGTTAGGGTTTGAGAGAGTTCTTGCAGAGGAAGTTTGAATGTTTTGATCACATAAAGAATTGAACAGAAGGGTGCAGAGGTATATATAGGTACAGAGGTATATATAGGGTTTGTGGTCCCAAGGGCATTTAATGTGTGTGTTGAAACGGTCCACTAAGAGTATGCCACCTCAGCAACCTAACGTTCCACTAACCCTGCAAAAACAGAGACGTCCATGTGTCAGTCATCCTAAATTTATATTTCAACCGCCATATAGAGAATATCAATTGTTATGATTTTTGCGAGATTTGCTAAGTCATATTATAATTCTATTGAACGGTCATTTATTTTGAAAGAATGTTTGTCTTTTAAATAGTCATAAATATCCAAATCATTGAATAATTACTATCTTCGGATCACTGAAGATACTTATGAAAGATATTTGGGCCTTCGCAAGCTGAAAGTAAATGATTGATACGAACATTCCGAAGAGTTTGAATTTCCTTCGGATAAAAGAGTTTTTGTGAAGGAATTCATAAATGTTCTGAAGATCATTAAACTTGTTTGATAATGGTTTTTTAGTATGAATGCATTTTGACTTTGATCTTTTCTTCCCTGAACTTTTTGATAGCAAGATTTAACATTTTATTTTCAGAATCATTCGGATCATGTTGCAAGTCCATTTTTCATTCTGAAGTATGTATGATCTAACATTAGCCAAGCTTTGGCTAAGTCTAACCACCCTAAGTTAAACTCAATTTCGTATTTTGCATAGTTGTTTGATATTCAGTTTTGACGATTCAAAATTTCCTTACATAAGATGGTCAGCAATCACTACATGAAAATTGAAAATATTTTTACTTGTGTATTGAGCATCATAAGTTATTTTGAAGTTTGAAGTTTTGGATTGAACATTGAAAATCTTTTTGAAAAATCTATCCCATTTCATCAGTCAAAGTGTTTAGATATGTCTCCCTGTTGACAAGCCTTTGGGATGCATACACCATTTCAACAATGTCATTTAAGACAGACTACTTGAGATGTTCATACTCTCTAGAAGGTACTCAACTATGTTATAGGAGCTCCTTTTATTTTCATTTAAGAAAGAGATGTATGCCTTTGAGTACGAATTTATCTTTTTCTTTGCACTCCTTTGTATTATTTTTTGTTGGGAATTGTTTTCTCTTTTTCATACTTCTATATCTGAAGATAAATTTTTTTGAAGATTCCACCATATTATGCATTTGATGGTGCTTTTGAATTTTGTACAATCCATTTTAGAAAACTTCGTATAGCTTAATTTTGAAAACTAAAGTAAAAAGTGTTTTGAATTTTGTTATTAGTCATTGCAGGTTTCACTTGTGAAGAAAGCTTCGGAACATATGCATATCCTGAGAAGCATTTTAACTTCTTGATCAATGGAATGATAAAGCGAGTTGAGTCCAACAGGGAGCTTAGTAATAGACATGTTGTTAACAATATTGAAATCACACAATTCTTCGATTTGTAAAATAGCTTTAACCTCACTCCGAAGTCTGTTTTCTTACAGATGTTCCAATTCGATTCCCAAATACCTTTTAGTGCAATAAGGTATGATTATTAGAATCTAAAATCAAAGTTTTGTCCTTTAATCAGATTTTTCAGGAAAGATGGTCAATTTTGTCATATGCATTTTGAAATTTTGATTTTGGACCTTCGTATGAACTTTGTTTTGCTACACCATTTATTTTTAGCAAAAGGAGTTGATTAAAATTTTATCTGTTTGTGATACGAATTAGATTTTTGACATTCAAGACATTTTATTGAATTTTATTGCTGCTGCGAAGGGTTCAGAATGTTCGGAAGGATTCAGAGTAACAATCATCTTTATTTTGAAGCTGAAAAAGATAAGGAAAGAAAATGCAAATCTGATGATTCTGTAAGAGTGGATCCATCAATCATTCCAAGCCCTCGAACGATTCTTGAGTGTGAGACTTTATTTAAAGCTTTTGTGAAGATATCTGCCAATTGTTCTGTGGTATGAACAAAGTGAACTTCTATATTCCCCTCCTCAACATGACTCTTGATGAAGCAATAGCGAAAAGCTATATGCTTCGTCTTGGAATGTTGAATATGATTATTACATATCCGAATAGCACTTTGGGAATCACAGAACAGTGAGATTTTCTCATATTGATGGCATAATCTCGTAATTTACTCTGAATCCAAATTATTTGCGAAGTGCAAGCTACAGTTGCTACATATTCGGCTTCGGCTGTGGATATTGATACGCAGGTTTGTTTCTTTGTCTGCTAGCTGATGAGCATTCCATTACGAAATTGGCAACCACCAGAAGTACTTTTTTGATCTATCAAACATCCACCCAAGTCTGAATCTGAGTAAGCTTGTATGTAGAAGCCTGAGTTTGCTAGATACCAAAGACCATACGCAGGTGTATGATGAAGATATCAGAAGATTGTTTTTACAGCAGCCAAGTGAGGTTCGCATGGATCTGATTGATAGCGGGCACAATTTCACACTACGAACATAATGTCTGGTCGACTGGCTATGAGATAAAGTAATGATCCGATCATAGTTTTGAAGATCCACCCTCGGCTTGTCTAGCGAAGGATTTAACATGGTACATGCGGCAATTGGAACCTTCGCATTGGAACAGTTAGTCAGTACAAATCGTTTAAGTAGAATTTTGGTATATTTTTGTTGATTAATGAAAATCCCTTCTCTTGATTGTTTGAGTTGTAATCCAAGGAAAAAATTAATCTTCCCCATCATACTCATCTAGAATTTACTTTTCACAAAATTCTCAAATTCTTTGGTTAAATTGGATCATTGGATCCGAAGATTATGTAATCCACATAAATTTGGACCAATATTAAATGTGATCCAACTTTCCTTCGAAAAAGTATTGGATCCACTTAACCTTGTTTGAAATTTGATTGTTTAAGAATTTTGTCAACGTCTCATACCAAGCTCTAGGAGCTTGTTTT
The DNA here is from genome assembly GCA_023525715.1 of Cichorium intybus. NCBI lineage: Eukaryota > Viridiplantae > Streptophyta > Magnoliopsida > Asterales > Asteraceae > Cichorium > Cichorium intybus. Next base: position 71,571,290 of record CM042016.1, on the reverse strand, counting down.
AAACCATTGACAGCCTTGTCTAACACATAACAATAATCAAGATTTTATTTATTAACAAAACCAGGTGGTTGTTCAACAAAGAAAGTTTCCTCGAGATCTCCGTTTAGAAAAGCACATTTGACATCCATTTGATAGACATCAAAGTTTTTGTGTGCATCATATGCTAAAAAGATTCTGACAGACTCGAGTCTTGCAACAGGAGCGAAGGTTTCTTCGTAGTCAATTCCCTGCTGTTGACAATAACCTTTAACAACCAACCTTGCTTTGTTCCTGAGAACATTGCCTTCGGTGTCAAGTTTGTTTCTATAAACCCATTTGAGACCAACTATCGAATCATTAGCAGGTTTTGGAATAAGTTTCCAAACTTTGTTTCTTTCAAATTCCTCCAATTCCATCTGCATTGCTTCGATCCAGTCTGGGTGATCAAATGAATCTTTAATGTTCTTTGGTTCAACTTTTGAGATAAAGACATTAAACATACACAACTTCGAAGCTTTGTTTAAATCTTGTTGTTTTTGATGGAGTTGTGCACGTGCCATGACTTTGTCTTGAACATTAGCGATGACAAGTGATGGAGGATGATTTTCCGTCCATTTTTCTAAAGGTGGAAAATTTGGATCGAATTCAGGAGGACCTTCGACATTGATTTCCTCGGTGTCCGAAGGATATCCTGATGTGGATGGAAAATCATCATTTATTAAATTTTCTTGCATTGTATTGTTTGTAACATTTGTTTTGAGAGAATGTGTTTGAAGAAATAACGGAAGAGTTCAGAATTACCCCCCCCCTCGACTGCAACTGTTGGAGAGGTTATTCTTCCATGATCCGAAGAGATAGGCGTTCAGGCTTCTGGCTCCCCCTGAGCATTTGGATACAAGGACATGATATGAGAAATTTCATGTGAAGGGTTGTTGAGTCTTATGTTGTTGAGCTCCTGTTGTCACCAAATATTCTAAGCAAGTGCGGAAAGTAAGATTGCGGAAAGTAAAGTTCCGAAACTAGGAAGTTTCGGAAGTGGACAAGTCCGAAGACTTGAGATGAATGCGGAATGATAATGAAGAAGTAATACTTAGAATAGATCTTAACAGCTCAACAATAAACAATATGAATCAACAGTTACATGACTTAGAAATGTAAAGACAGAAAGATAAGAGTGCTAGGAAAGTAAGGAAAGTAAGAAATGCAGATAAGAACAAGAGAGTTGATGGAATGAGAGATTATATTGATAATGATAAAAGTGTTACATAAGATCTCTCAAACTCATGAAGACTGAGAATGAGCTTGGTCTCCCTTTTATAGACTAAGGGAAGACCTTCAGATAAAGACCTATGGACTGAAGAGTAGACAACACGTCTCTCTTCAGTCAGACAATATGCATAATTCTAATATAATAATACAATGTCAGATTAGGGTGGCTTTAGCTGTAATAAAATAATATACATTGTACAACCGACATGCTTCTAAAAGCCACGCCTGATCTAGTCTAATCATATCCTATAAGTTGATGTGCTTATCCCTTGTCTTATCTTCAAGATAGTCTTCATATCTTCAGTCTTCTTTGTAGAATCTTTAAGTGTGGAAGTTCTCGGATGTTGCTTGTAATGAAGATCGGAAATCCTGAATGGATTTCCGAGTCCTGGATTGATCAGAGTGATTTGGGTAAGTCTTTCGACTTAGTTCAATAGGGGGATCTTCCGAATTGTGTTCTCTTCCGAGTTTTGGTCTTCCTAGTTCTGGTCTACATCTGACTTGATGTCGTTTGAACTTTGTTCCGAAATCCAAGACTGGATTTCAGTCATGTATGGATAGTTCTTGACAGATTACTTTTACTTGAGTATATAAATATTAGGAATAAACTAAACACACAAATAGAATACTTACAACATTCATACAAGATAATTGTTCATCATTCCATCAAACAAAGAGATTATCATAACTACCAAACTCAGACACCGAGTTGGTCAACGACTTGATTTCTGCACTAACAATTCCCCCTTCGATGACCAATAGAGGGGTTTGATCTTCTTGTCTTCAGACCCTATTACGATTGCTTGTTTCCAAGAACATGTCTAGAAATGTCATACTTTTATCATCAACTCCATTCGCATGATTATCTCCTTCTTTGCTTATGGATCTGTCCTTCGTAAGTTCTTGATTGCTTTAATAAATGACCGAAGGGAATTTGTTGTGGCTCTTCTGATTTGGGAGGCTCTGAAGAAGAGTTTCTAAGTTTTGTCATCGGAGCGATAGACAATTCCAAGTTCAGGGTCATTAGTAGCTCCAAGGGTCCATTCTTCTCGATCATCTGGCATGGACAGATCTAGGTCTTCATCGAATAGTTCATTGACATTGGCGCTAACAAGCTTGTATAGTTCTTTATCATAGAACATGAATTCAAGAAGAACTTGTTCTAGGAACTTTCTTGCGGTTACGTAAGCCTGTCGGGTATCATTGCTTCGTTCGATTCTCGGAGACAACCATATTACTATGGAGTAAAGGTCATTTGGATTTAGGTTCCGAAAGTCAGCTTCAGTAATGGTTGATTTCTCATTATTTCTGACTATTTGATACTCATAGAAGTCGGACTTTTCAATTCTTCTTTTTCGTAATTCGGAGACGGATGTGATTACTTTTGTTGACCATACAGCATACGGAGATTGAGTGTGTCTGTTGAGAAATCTTTGTACTTTCTTTCTAAGTTCAGGATCTAAATGAACTGAGGGAAGTCCTGAGAAAGTGTAGCAAAATTTCTCTCCATTCGGGGTTAGGGGCACATCCCAGTTGTGATTGTCAGATACAGGAGGTTCATAAGAGAGGATCGGGTGATAGTCTGCGTCGGTTAAGAGTCGAATGGTAAAGAAGTCGTTCTGAAATGGTTGGTTTGCAGCTTTGGCCATTTCTTCTGCTTTCATCTCTTCATCTAGCAGATTCCCAAAGATTGCTGCAATCTCATTAGAATTAGCATTTTTCAATGCCTTGATATGAGGAGGATCAGAATGTTTGATTGGGGAGTACTTGGGTCGAAGAGTGTTAGTTTTTGGTGAGTTTGGGGAAGTGTTGTGTTTTGGAGGAGATGTGGGAGGAGTATTGTGTTTAGGTGGAGTGTTATTTTTCGGAGGAGATGTGGGAGGAGTTTGTTGTTTCGGTGAATCTTGAAATGGAGGTTTCTGATTGTCATTGTCTTTATTTTCTTCTTTTCAGTCTGACATGTTGATATCTTTCATTTCATCATCATCAGCATTGTCATTTTCATTCTTCTCTTTATCATTTTCATTTTCATCTTCTCAAAAGAGAGATGTTCCTGAGGGACCAGCTCCTGAGGGTCCTGCTTCAGAACTGAAGAAGGGACCGTGTTTGATGAAGCTCGAATGATGAGGCACCCTTCCCCCTCCTAGGTCTTCTACGAAAGTAGGAGTCACAGGTAGGTGCCTGGATATATCAGAGAGTTTGGCCATTACTTTGTTAGTAAATAACTTTAAATATTTGGAAAGACAGTCATTAGAGGGAGACTGGATTTCTTCTAGACGAGTGACAAATTCTTCTAATTGATCAGCGGCAAGATGGATGTTATCGATGGGACCACGAATTGATTAAGAAATCCCGTTGAGAGTGACGGAGATGATCTGAGTTAGGAGAATGTTGGTGTTTCTGAGTGACCGATGATCCTCGAAGGTGTTCTGAATGTATTCCTTGACATCATCAAATAGAGAGAGGAATTTGGCTTCAACGGAAGCATTGTAATCTTGAACTTGATTGAATAGTCGGACAGAGGCACTTTTGATGTTGGCAGCTTCAGCAACACTTTCCTTGGCATCGGAATGACGTTCATCATCGATTTTCTAAAGACCTTCCGAGATGGCCTTCTGAACTGAAGCATCAAGAGATAAATTCTTGTGTTCTAGAGCCTCTACTTTCAAGCGTAACTCTGAAAGTTCTTTTAGGATGGCCTCGTTGGAGAGGGAGGAGTTGATTTTTGAGACCATATTCAGAAGAGAGTCAAGCTTTGAATTGACTTCTGAATTATCGACTTTCGGAGGTGGGGTGGGAACTTCTGTTTCATTGGCATTGCCTCCTTTGTCCGATGTGGAAGAGGATTCTTCCACGTGAATATCTAATTTGGAGGGAGGATAATCTATCTCTTCATCTGGTCTAGCGATTTGCATGGTCTTAGAGCCAGATTGAGAAAACACAATTCTCTGCCCGGATTCAGCAAATCAGGACGGGGACGGAGGGGTGTTGTGTGTTTGTTGCATTTGCCTAATCTTTTCGTTTCGATCTTTCATAAAGCTTTCAAAGGTTATCGGAATAATGTGTTGACTGAGATTCTTCCATTTCCTTTCGTTGGAGTTGAAGATGAATTGAGGGGATGAGATGCAAGATAGTTCAAATTCAATCCATTTGCTGATGTCATCAACCTCAGTTGATACTGTGCTCGTTTTATTTGAAGTTCTTCTGAGTCTGCTTTAGAAGGCTCACCTAGGGTTATAAGTTGAAGAATGCGGGTGTTGCGAATGTTGAATCCTTGTTCCATTCTGACAAGTAGTTGTTGTCTAAGGCCGAGAGCCGACTTATAGCGAGATTCCATAAATGAGCCTGGTTTGGGAAAAGTGACATTTTGTGCCTGTTGATCTTTATCGGCATCTTTTTCTGTCTCCTTGTTCTATTTTTCAGGAGATTTCTGAATTTTAATCTTTTTCTGTTTTTCACGTTCTTCTTCGGAGTCATCAAGCTCCCAATCAGTTATTGTCTTTTTGACTTTTCTTTATTTCTTTTGTTTGGGTTGTTTTGAGGGAGAGACCTCAGAGGCCTTGTTCTTCTGTTGTCCTTTTGTGGTATCCTCCTGAATCAAGGGTTCTGGAGGGTAAGGGGTAATTGTGGCTGTGGCTCTTAAGTGATTAATGAGAAATTGATTGTCGGGATCAGCAAACTGAAGGAATCCTTCAGGGAGACTCCTGATAGGACCGAAAATGTCATCTGGTTTTGGAGTGTAGGGAGGTAAGGGGTCCATAGAATATAGTATGTCGTCTTCTCCGGAAGGAATTTGAATATTGTTGAGAAGATGTAGAAACTCAATACACATATCCTAGTATCTGACTGAGTGTAATCGGTAAGGGGGCTTTTGTAAGTCAGAAACATAGGCCATGAAGTCTTTAAAGAGGATTCCGGCATTGTCAACGGGTCCGCCTGTGTACAGACTCCATAGCAGTTCTAGCATTCGTCTGCTCATTTGGTCTGTTCCTCCGGTTTTGCCTATAAGACTGCAAACATAGTAGTGCATGACGCACTGCCAAAGGCGAGACAAGCAGCTTTTCTTGAGAGAAGAAAGGTTTTTGAGGTTGTGCTTGTATCTCATTTGATATAGCATACATATGAGTTCTTCTTGAGTGGGTTCTGGGTATGTATCCTGTCGAACCATGAGACTTAGGGACGAGGCAAACACGCTGCGATCCAGCTTTTCTTTGGTACCATTTGCGAGGGTGATTATGAGATGATCATCCTTCTTTGTTGCATTAAGGATGGTTTTCTCAAGGAATGGCACTGGAATGGCCGGTGGAGCATCAAATAATGCTCTTGAGAGAGGATGTCTACTCAAAATGCAAAATGACGATTTGCAAGTAATCTTTAGATGACAAAGGGTCACTTGGAACTTATATATTGCAGTTAGCTATGGTTACTTTGCCTCCAGGAAAAGAACCGACACTTTTAGATGAAGAGGCCATCCTTCAACTGAAATCTAAACATCAGTATAAACTGGAAGGTTAGGTTTTCAGTGAGGGACAGTTTACCGAAATAAGGAAAGTGTCAAGGATTAAGTAAAATTATGCATTTTATTTTCGAAAAAAAATTGGATTTGTGAAGGTTTAAAATGCGTAATGTCTTTGCAGTTCATCAAGAACAGACAAACAGTTTTTAAGGTTTTAGATCGAGTGAGGATATAGAGTTTAGAGAGAGAATACCTTGTAGTAAATAGTAACTGAGAAGATGAATAGATCGGTTTACCTGTGTCGAGGAGAATGAGAATGTCGCAAGAGGAGAGATAATAATCGGAGCTTGGAGAGGAGAGAAATAATGGAGTGTTTAGGGTTTTTAGAGTGAGGGTGAATGAAGAAGACGAGAGCATGATAAATAAAGAGAGATAAAAGAAGGAGGGAACGGTTAAAGAATTTGAATAATGGAGAGAACCATCGGATTGGAAGATTGGGAGTCGTGTGAAAAGATGTGTCAGAGTAAATTATGGGCTTGACATTTAATGCATAGTAATGATGAAATGGTATGGTCCTATAAAGGACGGACACGTCTGACACAATGGATATCCGACTGACGATTTGCAGTTATTTATTTCTAATTATTGGTTATTTAATTTTCATTCCTTCATTGAATATGTCTGGTTCTTTCTCTATAGGATCGTCGTATTCAGAACCTGTGAAATTTAAAAGAAAAATTACCTTGGTTTCTTAGTGTCTGGTGCTGTTGATAGTTTAGAAGTGAAGGGGTCCAGAGATAGGTAGGATTCAGAAGATAATTTTCAGAAGAGTGTTTTTAAGAAATTCAGAAGATGGTTTTCAGAAGAGTGCTTTTTAAGAAATTCAGAAGATGGTTTTCAGAAGAGTGCTTTTAAGAAATTCAGAAGACGATTTTTAGAAGAGTGTTTTTGAGAAATTCAGAAGATGATTTTGACAATAGTATACCAAAAGTATGGTTTTCTGAAAACATGTTCAAAGACATGGGAAATTTCTAAGAGAAATCTCTGATGAGAGATAAGTCATTTAATTTAAAATTATTTTAATAGTTGGTGGTATGGAAATTCGCAGAAATGATTAATGACGCCGGCGAATCGTGCTGAGTTGTCTAATCAATTGTCGCAACTTGACTTGGCATTGATGAAGGCAATAAAGACATGTAAGATTCATGATTATATCTAAATGGTGAGGTGTCATTAAGTGAAGGAGAGTAATCAGTCAAATTGTTTGCCTATAAAAAGGCTTTGAACTGAATCTAGAAGATCACATTTTCTACAAAGCTATAATACATTATGCCAGCTAGACGTCCATTTAATCGTGATGAGAAGGTCGAGGTTAAGACGCAAGAAGGAGAGTATGCTGGAGCAGTGTATGGAGGGGTAGTCAAGGGGGTAAGGAATCACCGTTATGAGGTAAAAATGACTTCTCTAACTGATGGTGCTATAGGTGGTCCTTTGATTGTCCATGTGGGATTTCCGTTTCTACAGCCAGTTCCTCCAAAGATCATTGTGGAGTACAAGCAGTTTGATCTTGTGGAGGTCTGGTATCGTCGAGGATGGTGGCCTGCTGCTATTGATAGGACAACTCCATTTAACCAGTTCCATATTATGCTGGTGGATGGAACTCGATTGTTCGTTGATGAATCTGAGCTGCGTATTCATCAGAAGTATCACTTGGGAGATCCTTCGATGTGGCAGTACTATAAGTTTTGATGATTGAGAAGGATTGCTGATCTTTTGGGAAAACATGTAGTTGTATTGTAATGTTGTGTCTGTGTTGATGTTTTGGTTCATGTGTAGTCATTGGTTGATGTTACTTTCATTTGCTTTTGTAATAGTTTGGGATTTGGATGAATGAAAGCGTGTTCCTGTGTTTAAGTGTGATTGAAAACCTTTGTGAATGAAACTCGAAATACTCGGAAGTTGAGATTCCGAATGAAATATTGAAAAGAAATATTAGGAAAACTTTGGAGATGGAGAGATTCAGAGAAGAGAAAACTTTTGTCGTTTTTAGAACAGAGAGAGGAGTGGAGATAGGATTAGGTGAGGATGTGTCAGGTCTAGAAGAACGAAAAATCTGTATTGATTCAAGAGCGGTTATCGATTACGTCGTCAGAATCGTCGAACCGTCTAATCAACCGCTTATGCCACGATGCTGATGTGACATGTGCATTAACTGCCCACTAGGGTCATTATGACGTCTAAGACATTGAGTTAGAGAAGATCAACAGTCATGCGGATGGCTTATAAAAAGGGGTTTTGGCTAATCGTTAACAATTCGTACCAAGATTAAATTTTCACAATGGCTCGTTATTTCTTCAAGTGTCTGGATGAAGTTGAAGTGAAGCTCAGTCAAGGTGATCTTGTAGGGGGGTTCTACGAAAGGGTGATCACCAAGACTTGGAAGCAGAGATGTGAGGTTCAACTGCGCTGTCTTCCAGACAACACAACTGGCAAGATGATGATCGTGAAGGTGAAGTACGGTGCTCTTCGTCCCATTCCTCCTACGGTGATTGTAGAGTACAAGGTGGGAGATTATGTGGATGCTTGGGATCGTCAGGGCTGGTGGAGCGGTGTTATTGACGATGTGATTGGAGATGATGTGTTTGCTATGGTGCTGTTGACGGATGGTAAGCTCGTGCGTGTGTGTGATTTGTCTGTGCGAATCACGCAAACCTTCACTTACGGTAGTCCTCCAAAGTGGCTGTATAGCAAACCCTAGGACGATAGGGGTGAGGTCTTAGTCGTTTTAAGTGATTTCTTTTGAAAGTCTTAAGTCATAGAATTTTGATTTTTATCTTAATGTAGTAGTTATGACTTAATGAATATGTTTTACGTTTCTTGACTTAATGAGGTTGCAATTTCTTTCTTTTAAGCATAGTTAAAGTAATAAAATGAGAAGAACAAAATAGGATAATTTAAATGATTTAAAAGGAATGGTGATGTCCGAAGCCATAATCGAAATGAAAGAATGGTTTTTGTAAGAGGGTTCCGAAAGAATGTTTGGAAAGTGGTTTAAGAAGATTTGTAAGAGGGTTCAGAAAGAGGACTTCTGAATGGTATTTTCAGAAGAGTAAAGAAATCAAGATTTTACATGGCTTTGAGGTTTATTCTCTGAAGAATTCTGAATCGGGATTTAGCAATCCGAGTTTTTCTAGAAAATTGTTAAATTTGGTAGAATCTAATGCTTTGGTGAAGACATCAGCTACCTGCTCTTCAGTAGGAATAAAATAGTGTTCGATGTTACCTTGTAGAATCTGATCTTTGATAAAGTGGTACCTAAGGTCGATGTGTTTTGTCATGAGTGTTGAATCGGATTGTGAGAAATAGCAATGGCACTTTTGGAGTCACAATAAATAGGTACTTGAAGAAATCGGTAACCATAATCCAGGATTTGTGTCTTCATCCAAAGAACTTCTGAACAACATGTAGAAGCAGCAACATATTCGGCTTCTGCTGAGGATAAAGAGACACAATTATGCTTCTTTGAATACCAGCTTACTAGTCTTCCACCCAGAAATTGACAACCTCCGGAAGTGCTTTTCCGATCTAATTTGCATCCGGCATGATCCAAATCGGTAAAGCTTGTAGTTTAAAGTTGTCTCCGACTGGATACCATAGACCCATTGTCTTTGTACCTTTAAGATATTTGAAAATTTGCTTTACAGCTGTCAGATGTGACAGTTTAGGAGCTGCTTGATATCTAGCACAAATGCATGTTGAGAACATGATGTCAGGTCTGCTTGCTGTTAAGTATCAGAGTGAACCAATCATCCCTCAATACAACTTGTGATCTACGGGCTCGCCTTCTGGGTCTGCAAAGATTTTATGATTGGTAGATATCAGAACTTTGGCAGTGGAGCAATTTTCAAGGGAAATTTTCTTCAGTAGTTCATTTGTATATTTTTATTGATGAATGAAAATTCATCTTTTGGTCTATTTGATCTGAAGACCTAAGAAGAAATTAATTTCCCTGTTCATACACATATGGAATTTGTCTGTCATTACTTTTGCGAAGTCATCAACCATGGATTGATTAGTTGATCTGAAAATGATATCATCCACATAAACATGTACGATCATTATGTGATTTTGATGTGATTGAAGAAAGAAGGTAGGATCCATGATTCCTCTTCTATATCCGGATGACACCAAAAAGTTGGATAATGTTTCATACCAGGCTCTAGGTGATTGTTTTAAGCCATATACTGCCTTATTCAGACGATATACATGGTTGGGTCGAGACACATCTTCAAAACCAGGAGGTTGTTGAAGGTAGACCACTTCTTGAAGGTCACCTTGAAGGAATGCACTTTTTACATCCATTTGATGTACAATAATATTCTTGTGTGTAGCATAGGCTAGAAAGATCCGAATGGCTTCTAGTCTTGCTACAGGTGCATAAGTCTCATCATAGTCAAGTCCTTCGATCTGACTATACCCTTTTGCCACTAATCTAGCTTTGTTTCTGATTACTGTTCCCATATCATCTAGCTTTTTCGGAAAACCCATCTAGTACCGATTACTCTGTGATTAGATGGTCTTGGAACAAGATCCCATACTTTGTTTCTTTTGAATTCTGCTAGTTCCTCTTGCATGGATTTGATCCAATCGTCGTCTTCTAGAGCATCAAGAACTGTTTTTGGATCGACTTTACTGATATACGCGGCAAATTGGCATTCATTCTGAATTGATTTCTTGGATCTTGTCTGAACTCCGGTGGATGGATTTCTGATAATTTGATTCGGAGGATGGTTTCGAGTCCATTTGTGTAATCTCGGAAGTAGATTTGAATCGGAGACAGGAGGAGGTACGTCTTGAATGAAGTCAGTGTCTTCAGGAGATATATTTTGAATTTGTGATTCTTCAGCAGAAGTGTCTTCATCTGCTTCAAAAGTGAAGACTGGTGCATCATTGAATGCATCATCAGAAGAGTTAATTAGAGTATCTCCTGATGGGACATCTGCTGATACCGTATCTCCTGAGGGTTGATGATCCTCTTCGGATTGTGATATCCCATCAACATGAGCGGGGAGCATGAGCTCCCCCTCAGCATGTGCTGGGAGTGAGGGTTCCTTCGGAGTCTGTTGAATCTTAGAAGGCTCCCCTCGAATGTAGAATAATTATTTGGAGGCACAGTCTGATCATCAGATGTCATGGGTTCCGAGTGATTTGATGGTCCTGAGGTTGAAAGGATTTGCTGAATTGCGTCAGGAGAGTGGATGACATCGGAATCTTTAGCAGTTTCCGGAGGATCAAAGAGTAAATCATAGTCTATTTCAACTGTATGAATGGGTCGATGTCCTACTGGAATATCATTCTCCATAACGTATAGAATATCTTGATTTTTCTTTCTCCACTGATATTGATTGTCGAATTCTATGTCGAAGCTTTCTTCAATAACTCGAGTTCTCCTGTTTAGAACACAATAAGCAACAGATTTAGGTGAATAACCCATGAAAATAGCTTCATCACTTTTGGGTACAAATTTGCGCAAGTGATCTTTGTTGTTCTTAATGAAGCATCTACAGCCAAAAATATGGAAAATTTTAACATTGGGTTTTCTCCCGTTTAAGATTTCATAAGGTGTCATCTGAAGACGTTTGTTGATTATGGATCGATTCTGAACAAAACATGCTGTTGCGATGGCTTCTGCCCAGAAGGTTAGAGGAAGATTTGCAAAAGTCAGCATTGATCGAGCGGCTTCCACTAAAGTTCTATTTCTTCTTTCTACTACGTCATTTTGTTGAGGTGTATATGGTGCTGAGAAGTTTTGCTCTATCCCTTTAGAGGCTAGAAATTCTTAGATTTGTCCATTGTTGAACTCAGTACCATTTTCACTTTGAATTCTTCTAACGGGTAGTTGTACCTTGAGCTCTACTGATGTAATGAAATTTCGGAGCTCTAGGAAGGTATCTGATTTTAATCTTAAGAAGAATACCCTGGTAAAGCGATAGAAATCATCCACAATAACCAGAATATATTTCTTATGATTCAGACTGGCAACTGTTGATGGACCACAGAGATCCATGTGAAGAAGTTCTAATGTGTGAGTGATGCTTGAGTCGGTGATTGTCTTGTGAGGTTTCTTCTTCTGCTTGCCTAATGCACATGCTACACATAGGTTTTCGTTATCGAACTTTAAGAGTGGCATACCTCTGACCATTTCTCCGGTAACTAGCTGATTCATATACCGGAAGTTGAGATGGGCTAGTTTTCGATGCCTTAACCAGCTGATTTCGGAATGGGCTTTAGATAATAAGCATAGTCTAGGTTTTCCGAGAAACATGGATATGTCTAACGGAAATATGTTGATATGTCTTGGGGATTTTATCAGACATCTGTCTCTAGTACCCGACATGATGTAACTAAATTCATTGTCGAATTCTACTCGGAGACTAGTGCTGACTAGCTGACCTACGCTTATGAGATTGTTTTTGAGTCCGAGAACATAGGCAACTTTCTGAATGGTAAAATTTCCGTTGGTTAGTACACCGTAACCTTTGATGATGCCGTTTGCGTCGTTTCCGAATGTGACGTATCCTCCAAAGCTGACTTCTCGATAGTCTCTTAGAAATTCCAATCTCCCGGTCATGTGCATTGAGCAGGCACTATCAATAAGCCATTCGTCATCCTGCTCCTCAGCACTGAATGCCTGAAAATTAGATAGTTAGTTTGGGCACCCAAACTTGTTTGGAGCCATTTGTTTTTCCAGACATGGAAGATTTGTTTTTGGATGTTCGGGTTAAAGGAATTTCAGTTTTAGAGACATTGATGATTGATTTTGGTTCCGAAATGGATGATTTTATGACCCATTTCTGAACGAATCTCTTTGTAGGTTTAGGAGAATTAATTTTTGTTCGATGTTTGAAGGCCTTTGGTTTGGTAGTAACGGGTGATTTTAGGTTGTGACTGCAACAATGACAGCAAGTGTTACTTTGTTGTCGTCTCAAGATTTTCAGAATCATTTGGGAACGATCAAAGTTCTGAATTTTAGTTCCGAAAATGCTTGGATGTTGCTTGTTGTTTTTCGTTGTTGGACCGTTTCGAGCTATTTTTGAATTTTCTGATAATTTTGGGAATTCTGAGTCATAATTAGAGTATTTTATATTTTGACGATACTGAAAGGGTTTGATATTTGGAGTCGGAAGTAACCCCTTGTGAATGTACTTTCGGGATGTGGATGGAACATGTTTCCGAGTATGACTTGGAGTGATGAGAGTTGAATTGACTTTTGGCCTTCTCTGAGTATAGAGACAATTTCGTTGTTCAAATCTTGCATGAGACCGAGGCGATCGGAGATCTTTTCGGTTCAAAGTTGGTTTATCCCATTTCTGGTTAGATTTTGTCCTTTTCCTTTTTGAAAAATTTCTTTTGGAGAAGAGTCAGATAAAGAATCGTTCAAAGAGTCTGAATCTTCATGATTAACTTTAAGTTTTTCGAGCGAAATTTTGTTCGGATTTGAATTGTTTGAAAAATTATGTTGTAATGCATCTACGTATGACTTAGTGCTGGAACACGATGGTTCAGAAGTCGTATGAGATGTGTTAACAACATTAGGATTTCTGATTATGATTTTGTTAAAATCCTTTTTAATGACGATACTACTTGGACGTTTTTCCATCTCAATTTTTTCATCAACATTCTCTTCGTTTGATTTTCCAGATCCTTAATACATGGATTGAATTCTTCAGTAACACAGTTACTTTGTAAATTTTCTAAGAAAGAATGTTGTTGAGAGTTTGACGGTGGATTATTTGGGACCATGGTCATATTTTTAGGCATGAATGGGACCGAATTTGTGGACAATTTACTGCTTTCGGCAGTGTCCTCTTCTGAGAAATATGAGAAGGGTATTTTGACTCCTTCATTTAATTCAGAGACGGCATTTTCTGATTCAAAGATGGGAGTTTTGGAAAATGTCTTGGTCAAGTCCTCATCGTGTTTATCATCATATTCATTTGATGGGTATCGAAAAAATGGACTTTGTTTATTGTATATAGGATAATTTTTGTTTGTGGTTTTTCTTGCCCATCCCCAATTAAAAGTATTTTATGAGGAATTGGTGTTAGCAGGTGATTTGAAAACTTCAGTTGCATGGTACAACTGATCTACTAATTTGTTTAGTCTTACATTATCGCTTCGGGCTAAATCCCTTTGCGATGTCAAAAGCTGATTTGATTTTTCTAACAAAGTCCTAGAAGTCTGTTCGATTTTCAAATCGGCAGTAAGTTTATCAAAAAATAGTTTTCTATCCTTTAGTCTATTCTTCAACTTTATCACTTCGTCATACCCATCATCCCTTTCCTCCAGAACCCGCTGATATGCAGCTAAGGCATCTGCACATGTGTTAGATATTTTTTCCAGAGCAGGTTCTAGATTATTAGAATAAATATTATGTGTATGAAGCATGTTACGTGCCTGTTCGATGATACTCACTCCTCTGCCAGTTTTGTTGTTGACCATAAAAGCGTAGTTCCTTGGCATGTAGGAGGATGAGGATTCAGCAGTGTCCTTTGGATGTTTGGAGCTTGCTAATCCTGGGATTGGAGTTTCAAGGTTTGCTTAAACTATCATAAATTTACCGAACCCTTTTCCTCTTTTTCGCTTGTTCTCAAATTGTTCGTCTTCATCACCAGAAGACCAGATCTCAACATTTCCGGATGCGACAAAAGCTTTGACTTTTTTTTCTTCTTTTGTCTTCGGATAATTCCTTGGAGCTCTGCAGTCTACAACATAGTGCCATAGTCCTCCGCAATTATGACATTTGATTACTTCTGATTTGTTCTTTTCAGGAGTTTGAACTTGATTTGTGCTGACAGCAGGAGCTGCTTTTGGTTTTTCTTTATGCTGCTCCTCAGGTTTCGGATAGTATCTATTTTGACCTGACTGGTGATGACCTTTCTGATAGTTATTTCTTGGTTGATATCCTGCAGGATGAAAATTCTTCTTTGGACTAGAGTAGGAAGGGATTCTGTTGAATTTCTGACTAATCAGGGCAATTTCGTGTTGGTAAGCTGCTTCTTCAGCTTCATCATATTCTGAATAACATGATTCAGGGGTTTGGACTGGAGCAGGGAGAGCAAGAGTTGAAGTTTTAGATTGAATGGATCGTTGAGAAGTTGGAGATGGTTGGTATTGTATTGTCGGGGTTTGATAGTACGAAGGATAAGAGATTTGTGGTTGTGAAGGATGGTAAGATGGTACAGGAGATGGTTGTTGAACTTGTTGAGGATTCTGAATTGAAGCAATCCGAGGTGCAGAAGAGTTCGGATTGGTAATTTGTTGAGTTGCTTGTTGATGTTGTACTAGTTGTTGAGGAGTATTGCCCATTGTCGGATAGTTGTGATCTGCAATTAAGGCCATCGGTCCTCCGAGTTGCAGTTGCTGTTGAGTGCCCTTTATGTCATGTTCTTGCCCAATGAGATTGTTGTATAGTCGATACATGTTGAAAGTTTTCAACTTTCCAGAGTCTTGAAGAATCATTTTAACAAGCACCTAGTCTTTTCCAAGTCCTTCAAGAAATCGGAGATTAATTTCTTGATTGGTTCTTTCTGCTCCTGAACTTAGGAGTCTAGTGACGATTATAGAGAACCGAGTGAATGCCTGCCTTAGTGATTCTCCAGGGAAGGTTGAGAAGTGAGTGTATTCTGAAAGCCTTGACACCAGTTTTTGATCTTTTGCTTCCTCCGTTCCTAGGAACATGTTTTGTAAGAGAACCCAAATTTGTTGGACTGTTGTGTAGTTTTGTATAAGATCAAAGAGTTCCGGAGGGATTCCACATTGGATTTCGGTGAAAGCAATTTGGTCGATGTCCATTTTCTCAATATCAAGAGGAGTCAATCTAGGCTGAGGAGCACCACCTAGAGCTTCTTCAGCAGTGTCAGCTCTGGTGGTGTAGTTAGGGACGTGAGGTCCCTCCTCAATGGATCGCCAGATATCTTTTCCCTTTGTTTTAAGATAGTTGCGCATTCGAGATGCCCAGCCATTATACACAGTATGAATGATTATAGGAGCTCAATTAGAACCTCCGACACTGTTAGCAACATTTAATAAGTAGTTCATCTCCATTATGAGTAAGAAGGGAAGTTTTGAACTATTTGAAACAAGAAAGAAGGATTTTGAGAGTTTGAGCTATAATAGCATGCAATGATCCACAGAGGATTCTAAGGTTGTTGCTACAGCCAGGGCTTTGAGTAAACTAGGCACTTAGAATCTTATGGACAGCTATTCAGGCTCTGATACCAATTGTTGTCGCCAAATATTCTAAGTAAGTGCGGAAAGTAAGATTGTGGAAAGTAAAGTTCCGAAACTAGGAAGTTTCGGAAGTCGACAAGTCCGAAGACTTTAGATGGATGCAGAATGATAATGAAGAAGTAATACTTAGAATAGATCTTAATAGCTCAACAATAAACAATATGAGTCAACAGTTATATGACTTAGAAATGTAAAGACTGAAAGATATGAGTGTTAGGAAAGTAAGGAAAATAAGAAATGCAGATAAGAATAAGAGAGTTGTTGGAATGAGAGATTATATTGATAATGATAACAGTGTTACATAAGATCTCTCAAACTCATGAAGACTGAGAATGAGCTTGGTCTCCCTTTTATAGACTAAGGGAAAACCTTCGGATAAAGACCTATGGACTGAAGAGTAGACACCACGTCTCTTTTTAGTCAGACAATATGGATAATTCTAATAGAATAATACAATGTCAGACTAGGGTGGCTTTAGCTGTAATAAGATAATATACATTGTACAACTGAAATGCTTCTAAAATACATGCCTGATCTAGTCTAATCATATCCTATAAGTTGACGTGCTTATCCCTTTTCTTATCTTCAAGATAGTCTTCATATCTTCAGTCTTCTTTGTAGAATGTTTAAGTGTGGAAGTTCTCAGATGTTGCTGGTAATGATGATCCGAAATCCTGAATGGATTTCGGAGTCCTAGCCTGATCAGAGTGTCTTGGATAAGTCTTCCGACTTAGTTCAGAAGAGGATCTTCCGAACTGTGTTGACTTCCGAGTTTTGGACTTCTGAGTTTTGGTCTACATCTGACTTGATGTCGTTTGAACTTTGTTCCGAAATCCAAGACCGGATTTCGGTCATGTATGGATAGTTCTTGACATATTACTTTTAGTTGAGTATATAAATATTAGGAATAAACTAAACACACATATAGAATACTTAAAGCATTCATACAAGATAATTGTTCATCATTCCATCAAACAAAGAGATTATCATAACTACCAAACTCAGACACCGAGTTGGTCAACGACTCGATTTCTGCACTAACACCTACACCTAACCAGACCGAAAAACTAGGCCCATGGGCCGAAAACCAAATCTAGGCCAGACCGTTTGGATTTCGGTCATCATGACCAAAAAACTAAGGGGGATTTCGGTCCCAACCGAAATACTCAATCAGCCCCTTAAACATTGATTTATTTCATTTTAGTCATTGTAAATGTAAAGATTAAACCAAATAAATTAGTCCTAACAGAAACTGAATTTTTGACATCTTTTTGAAATGCTCGTTGTTCTGAAGTGACTATTGCTTTTGGTGAGATAGAAGTTCTACTAACATATCCTTGATTCAACGATGTAGGAACGACAAACTTTCCTGTCTTTTCCACATGCATTTTCTTTGGAATGTCAAGAAAATTTGTGTTTTGATGACAATGAACATAATTATTTCTCATGGTATTTTTAAAATTTCCACGATTCTCCATGGTGTACTGGACTTGACCAGTAGCAGAACAGTTCATCCTTTGTGCTTTATGTGTGCTTCGGTTTGGAAGATCGTGAGTATATCTAATTTGTGTAGAAATACCCTTTGGATAGGGTGGCATGGTGGTTACCTGCATGGTTATTGTTGTTGTTGATATTGGAGTTGTTGTTGCTGTAGTCATCGTTGTGGTTAAAGTATAGGATCGAGAGTTGGTGGTTTCTCCCCTTTGTGAAGGATGAACTGAGCAGTTGGTCTTGGTCCCGGTTGGGAAGCATGAGCACGACGCATGCGATCTGAAACTTGAAGAATGGGTTGAAGAACATCTTTCAAGTTTGAAACAACATTTGCTATGATGGTGTTATTGGTTGCTTTAATCTCATTAGCAAACTCAACAACAGCAGATGCCAATTGAGAAGTAGTTATTTCAGCAATTCTTGCGTTAGCAACTTGCAATTCTCACAAGAAATGATCTTCATACTGATTGTTGAAAGATTGAGTCTTGGTGCAAAGATCTTCAATGTGCTTTTTCAATTCAGTCCCCAAAGATTCAAACTTTGCAACGGCTTCCTCAATCTTCTTATTCGTTTCGTCTTGGAGTGATTGACACTTGGCTTCAATTCCACTAATTACTGAAGCCAGTTTCTGTTCAAGAGAAATTTGGAGAAGAATTTGATTATCCAATATCTTCTTTTTTGACTGGGCAATCATGGTTTTCACATTTGCTTCAAATTCTGAAATAGATTCCTGAAGTCGGGCAGCCACATCAACCAATGAGGGTGAGTCAGAAGTAGCATAAGGATCATAACCATTTTGACTTTGTAATAAGATGTGAAGCTTGGTATTGAGTGTTGTGTATTTCTTTATCAGAACAAAGTCACCATCATTTAACTCTTCATCAGCTGTATCATCAATGGATATGGGATCCATGTGAAAGGCTTCGGCTGCCTCTTCGGCAGTTGGTGGTGGTTGACGAGATGAAAGTAGAGGAATACCAAAACCATCTTGAAATTCAAATTTTGGTAATGAAGTATCAATACCAGAAGTTGATGTGTGGGAAAGTAATGGATCAGACGATATGATGATTGTTTCAAATGATGTAGGTGGAGAAGTGGTAATAGCTTCGGAGGTAAGGGGTTCAGATATAGAAATGGTAGATGTAATGGGCATTATGGTTATGGTGGATGAAGTAATGGGTGTATCCGAAGCGCTTGTGTTGAGGGGTGTATCCAAAGAGGTGGTTTATATTGAAGTTATGATAGGAGTGGAAGATGTAGGGGGTTCGGATGTGAGAGGTTCGGATGTGGGAGGTGTTTCTATTGTTGAGGTGAGTAGTGATATGTAGGTGGAGGAGGTGAAGGTATATGTGTTTCATGAATAGGTGATTGTTAGGAAATCTCTTTAGTTTCTTCTTTATCAGAAATGGTGTTTTCTGAGTCTAAAGATTCATGAATAACCACCTTTCAATATCTCTTGGTGGTTGTTCTGGAGCTTTTCTCTTCTTCACAACCTTCTCCTTCAGACCACTATGACCTCCTGTTGTCTTCTTCTTACCATTTCGCCTAGACACTCCTTCGGTTTGTATTTCGGCAACCAGATCACGAACGGTGATCTGGATGTTCTTTATTAATAAAGCTAGGTGGTTGTTCAACAAAGACAGTTTCCTCGAGGTCCCCATTCAGAAAGGCACAATTGACATTCATTTGATAGACATCAAAATTTTTATGTGCATCATAAACTAAAAAATATCCGAACGGACTCAAGTCTGGCAACAGGTGCGAAGGGTTCTTCATAATCGATACCTTCCTGTTGACAATATCCTTTAACATCTAACCTTGCCTTATTTCGGATCACATTACCTTTGCTGTCATGTTTATTACGATATACCCATTTCAGACCTACAATCGAAGCATTTGCTGGTTTTGGAATGAGTCTCCACACTTTGTTTCTTTCAAACTCTTCCAATTCCAATTGCATTGCTTCGATCCAGTCAAGGTGATCAAAAGCATCATTAACGTTCTTGGGTTCAATTTTGGAAATAAATACATTCAACATGCGCAATTCAAAATTTTTGTTAAATTGTGTTGTTTTTGATGAAGTTGTGCACGTGTCATAACCCTGTCATGAACATCACCGATAACTTGAGATTCTAGATGACTCTTCGCCCATTTCTCCAAAGGAGGATAGTTTGTATCAAACTCAGGTGGTCCTTCGGCTAATACATCCTCAATATCCAAAGGAATACCTAAAACAAATAGAGAGTCATCATTGGTTTCATTTGTAGGTGAAGGAAGAGGATATTGAGAAAGAGTTTGCCAGCCTCAACCAAAGCAGTTGGTGAGTTCATCGTTGGTGGTGGAATTGAAACTTTTGGCTCCCCCTGGACATCACGATACAATGATAGAATATATGAAATTTCATTCGAAGGGGTGCGGTTGTTGGTATTGATATGCTCCCCCTCGAGTCCAGAAGAATTCGAAGGTGGGTTTGCGGGTATTGATAAGCAACCTATAAACTTAAAGCTCTTAATTTCACATGCACCCTAAAGGATCTATGTTTTCATCTATTGGAAGCAAGCACCACAATTGTAATGCCTCTAATGACTCACACCCAAGAACTTAGCAAGAAAGAAAGGAAGAGAGAACAAGTAGAGGATCCTTGTAGGATTCTTGGAATATGGGGTAGGGAGGGCCTCTATTTATAGTCCAAAACTGATAAGTCATATGACAGATAACTGCCATAATTAAACTCTTGATATGATAACCCATTTATCATACAAGTTAGTTGAGTTATCATTACCATAAATAAGCTAAACTCCATAATTAAATATATGCATATATTTTTTACGATATATATATATATATATATATATATATATATATATATATATATATATATATATATATATATATATATATATATATATGGAAAAGTGAATATACTGTTGTTATGTATATAAGCTTGCGTACTAAACCCTCAATACAACCTCGATTTACTTGTATATCGATTATTTCCTTATTCCCCTATTCTTTCTTTATTGAATTTTCATTCAACTCAACAATTCCTTAATCCCGATCATATCTTCCGCCTTCAATGATTCTTTCTTCTTCCTTCAGATCTTCAGGAAGTCGTATCGGGGCTAAAGAGTCGTTGAAGGAGGAAGCATGATCGGGATTAAATAATTGTTTGAGTCGAACATAAAATCAAGGAAAAAGAATATGAGAATAAGAAAATAAGTGATATACATGAAATACGACGTCGTATCGGAGGTTTAATAAGCAAGCTTATATACATAACAACAGTATATTCACTTTTCCCATATATATATATATATATATATATATATATATATATATATATATATATATATATATTGTTACAAGTAATTGGTGAATGACAACATTATGTCATCACTTTGCATTTACCAATTAAACAACTATATTTGAATAGTAGACTTGGTAGTATAAATAGACCATCAATGTAAGGAAGAAAATACATCTCATATCAACTCTTTCACAAGTGATATAAACTCTCTCTACTCTCTCCAAGCTCTCAAGCTTTCTTTCTTTCTTCATCTATATTCTAGTTTTTAGTTTGTTCATAATTGTCGTGGTAATGCTGAATTTATAACACGTTATCAGCACGAGGCTCTAACGAAGGCAATTAAAAGACACATCGATCTTAATCAAGGTATGTAATATCATCAAAACTAGAATGTTAATTAATAATAATAATAATAATAATAATAATAATAATAACGACAAAAAAAAGAACATTTTATTCTCGAAGTTATGACTACTAACAAATTTCTTTTCTTATTTATCCTTGACGTTATGACTACTAACGAAGTTCATTTCTTATTCTAACTTTATTTACGCTTCATTGACATTTATTAGTGCAAACTAACTTTTATTATCGCATACTAATTTTTATTTATGCAACTAACATTTATTTATGTATACTAACATTTATTTATGCAAACTAACGTTTATTTACGGCAACTAACGTTTATTTATGCAACTAACGTTTATTTACGACAACTAACATTTATTTATGTAAACTAACATTTATTTACGCATACTAACATTTATTTATGTATACTAACGCTTATTTATATAAACTAATGTTTATTTACGCACACTAACGTTTATTTATGTATACTAACTATTTTTCATGCTCTGACATCTATTTATATATAGTAACGTTTATTTATGCGCAACCGATTAAAAAATAAAATTTTAAATTTTAAAATAAAAGGAATTTGAGAAGATTCATCTATTTAATTATGTCTGTAACTATAATAGAAATAGTAAAACTCATCCCCACCTTTAAATGACAAATTTAATGAGTTTTATTTTTCTTAGGAACTACAATATGTCAAACATTGCAAAGCTTGAATTTACCGCTCTTGAAGTCAGCGGAAAGAACTACATGCCTTGGACTATAGATGTTACGATGCATCTTGAGTCCATGGATTTATCTGAAACTATAAAAGAAAAAAATAAGTGCACATCGCAAGATGAAGCACGTGCAATAATTTTCCTTCGCAAACACATCGATGAAATGTTGAGGTATGAATACCTCAATACCACCGATCCTAGCACTCTTTGGAAAAGCTTAAAAGAAAGATTTGATCACCAAAAGGAAGTTATACTTCCAAGTGCTAGGGCTGAGTGGTTATCGTTGAGGTTTCAAGACTTCAAAAAGGTACATGACTATAATTCCGCATTATTTCGAATATGTTCACAACTAAAATTTTGTGGGGAAGAGGTTTCTGATGCTTCAATGTTGGAGAAAACTCTCTCCACATTCCATGCATCAAATATGACATTGCAACAACAATATCGTATGCAAAAGCTCAAAAAAATATTCTGAGCTTAATACACTTCTCCTTGTTGCTGAACAAAATAATGAACTATTAATAAAGAACCACCAGTCCCGTCCAACAGGTTCAGTAGCACTTCCTGAAGCAAATGCTACTATCACTTATGAACCTAGAAATAATTCGTATGGACGAGGACGTGGTCGTGGTCGTGGACGTGGACAAGGCCGTGGTCGCGGTCGAGACCATTTTAACCAAAACCAAAATTTTGGGCGCGGTTATACTCAGGGTCGTGGACGCGGTCATCCTTATAACCGTGGGCGTGGTCAAAGAAACAATAATCAACACACTCCACAAGGAAATAATGTCCAACCACAAGAAAAAAGAAATGATGTCGGAACATCACAGAACCCCGGAGGTTCTTGTTATAGATGTGGTAGCACAGGTCATTGGTCAAGGACCTGTCGTACAGATCCCCATCTTTGTAAACTTTACCAAGATTCCATTAAAGGAAAGGGGAAAGAAGTAAACCTCATCGATGGTGTTGATTTAGGAAACATTGAACTAAACACTCTAGACTTTTGCAATGATTTAGACATCCTAGAAAACTAGTTTCCTTTTTGTAACATGTTTTTTTTTAATTTTTCATTGTAATGTTTTCCTTTCTTAATGAAGTTGTAACGCCCGGTTTTTCCCGGTATGTTTATTTATTTTATTTAACTAATTATGTAACATTATATTAATTTAGTTAATTAAGATATGATTAATTGAAAGATTGGGCTTATAATTATTGCCATCTTTTAATCATATAATTAAGTGTAATGCCCCGGATTTTCCCGGTACATTTATTTATTTTATTTAATTTATTTTGCAACATTATATTTATTTTATTTAATTTATTTTGTAACATTATATTAATTTAATTAATTAAAATCTTAATTAATTTAATTAATTAAGATCTGATCATTTCTACCTAAACCTTATTATCATTTCTACCTAAACCTTATTATCATTTCTACCTAAACCTATAGGAACACTAGAAGCCAAACAATCATACATCTAGCTTTCCTTTTCCCGTTTTTGAAGATACAACCCCAGAGTTCGACCATTTCAGGGAGATTCAGAATTTGGATCGTCACGAAATTTTAACTGAAGGTTCCCAAGACATATATGAAGGTTCTGACCGAAGGAATTGTGTTTTCAAGGTATAGATTTTGAGTTATGAATTTCGCAATATAACCTAGGGTTTCTGTCAGATTTCACTGCTGAGTCTCCTTTCTTGTAAAATTCATATCTCGAGTTATAGGACTCAAATGGACCCAATACCAGTGCCCAAAGTTCCCAAATTTAGTTGGATAACTTTCTTAAAAGGCACTCTCGCTGAAAAATGACTTTACCTATGGGCAACAACAGCTTCTCTGCTGTTGGGTCTGATCCGGGTCTGCTGGGATATGTCATTTTGTTTTTATCATTACTAGGGTTTGGGAGATGATCCTGAGTGATTCCAATTACCCACATGTACATTACATAGTTAATTTAATATCTGGAGATTATGGGTCGTTAATTCTTATTATAATTTGGTTAGAATGGACCCACACTCCAGGTCAATGGACAGTCACCAGCTTATGCTGATTCTGTGATTGACCACCTTGTGATTTTTATATCTAGAGCTTGGGAAACCCTTTTTAATCGATTCCAACTCTGAGAATTGTATTTGTGTGTCTAATGTTCCTCTTATTTTTGGTTGGGGCTAATTCCACCCACAAGTTGGGTAGAATTGGCTAACACCACCTGACTGTCCGTCCAAAGACTGCAGTGACAAGTCTTTTTATAAAATTCATATCTCTTACATCCTTTGGAGTTATGAGGAGTTCTTTATGGTTCTGGAAACCTAAGTCATTGAAGTTTATTGTAAAAATTATTTAAACCTATCCTTCTGTTTTATATTTTGGAGTAATTCAGTCTTAAATAGCAGGTCTGTTTTAGGGACTTTGCTGTGATTACTCCTTTCTCATTCATTAGCGTCACAACTTCATCATTCTAACCTTTAGTCTTAATTAGGTGAAGTGTTGAAGTTTGCACAAGCTTGGTAGCCATATATTGACTTCTATCTATTATATCACTCACTCAAGGTGAGTTCTCTCACACCGTTGTATTGATGTTTGTGTTTGCTAGTTAGCTCGTGTGTGATTGTTTAGATTTATTATTTAAAGCATGCTATATTATTATTATAAATCGTACATGTGCACTGTATGTAATTGATTATTACTATGAGGGGTAGTTAGGTAAGATCACCAACGTTATACTCTTTATGAGGTGCGGGGATCGGGGCCAAAGGATACGGGATTTACCCGGTGCGGCTCAAACCTACAAGTCCGCCCTATTTTATATAAGCACTGATTCGTTCTTTGCTTAGTTTTTATAATTATAATTGGAAATGGATTAGGGCTGGTAAATGTGAATATTAATATGATGTTTGTGTTTGAATTCACTAAGCTTTTGCTTACGGTTTCCCTAAACATTTTTCAGGTGTTAAGATCAAGGAGGCTCAGGCTTGATTGGAGCACCGGGATTGCCACTACTAGGAGTTTTATTTATTTGGGACTATGACATGTTATGCTTCCGCACTTTACTTTAGTATTTTGCCATGTTTTGGGTTTGAGCTACTTATTTATTTTGGAAACTTATAACTATTTTTATAAAAGTTATCTTTGAAAGTTAAAATATTTTGCGAAAAATTTTGGGTGTTACAAGTTGGTATCAGAGCACACGTTTGAGGGAACTAGGCATTCTTAGGAATGTTCTAGACTCAAATTTGAGGCTCGTAAAAAAAAAATTATTTTCTTTAAAAATATTTTCTTTAAAAGAATTTCTTAAGACTTTTGAGGACTAGTAGTGGAAGATCCTATGGTGCGCCAGTTAGCCAAGTAAGCCTTGTTTCTTAAATTCTTATTTCGATGGATTGTTATATCTTGAGTTGTTTATTATAAGTTTTATCTGCAAACATACCTTTAATTATCCTTAAATTGTTAGATTTTTCACCCATGTTAGTAATATCATGTGAGAGAGTTGTTTAAATAAACGGCTAGAGCAAACTGGAACATTTGAAACTAGACACGAATGCGAGATTGGAACTTGTGTGGAAGGTAGTAGAAGGGCCCCTACTATTTGAAGCACCGGTGCCGATCTCGGGTCGGGGCAAGGTTGAAAATGTCTGGTGAGCTGAGTGTTTCAGGCTTCCTAGAAAAATCTAGGGTGAGTAACTCCTAATAATCTCTTTATTCTGCGAATCTAAATGGCTCTGACAACTCGTCTTAATCAGACCCAAATGGGACAAGTTAGGGAACTCATCGCTGAATAATTCAACAACGCCTTTAACGAGCTCATTCCGAATGTCACTTCTGACATAATTACCCAATTCCGTGCTCTCTTGGATGAGCGCCTCGCAGCTGTTAACGGAGGAGCTTTACCCGCTCCTCCTGTTTGCGACTCAGCCTATTATTTCGAGAAGTTCTCTCAGTGCCACCCTCCACAGTGGAATGGTGACTTGAATCCAGTGGAGGCTAAACACTGGATTGCCGATATCGAAAGCGCTCTCATGACTTGCGGGTGCCCAGATCAATTCAAGGTTGTTGTTACTATGAGCCAACTTAGGAAGAAAGCAAATACCTGGTGGAATCGTAAAGGAATTGTGGTAATCTGGTGGGTAATGGTTTTGAAGAAATTACTAAGGATAACATAGGAGTTACATGCCTATGTAATAAGAACAAGTAAGATTATAAGTATTAAAAATAATAATAATAATAATAATGCAGTGGATATATACCACTTAATATGACAAGGTAAAAGAAATTAATAAGATAGTTAATACTCCTGAGACAATATGAAAGGAATTAGTAAAAGAGACATGGCCAGAAGGTATAAATATATTGAAAATGTTAATGGAGTGTATAGTACAAATATAAAAGAAAGAGTATAACTGAAAATTTCATTGTCTAACGGAAACAAATTATGATTATAGAATAAAGATAAAAGTAGTGTCACTATAGTGACCAAAGAAAGAAAGATTGGAAAATAATAATAATAATAAATAAAAGTAGTAACACATCGATACTTGTGATCTATTACTATAACTTTATATTAACACATTAAGAAAAGTTTACAGAATTACTAATCTAATCTGAAGAATCAGAAGGAAGCGAAATAAAATCTTCTAGACTCCACTCTTTGTCATCATTAGGTTGACTTGTACCTTCTTGAGGATTTGGAAGGGGTATGTTTTCAGATATTGGAGGAGGAGCTCCAAGATGCGGGGTCTCGATAGGGTTGGAACCCGTAACCCCATGGGTATGGGTTAAAAATTGACTCGTTTGGGGAGTGTGCAAGTAGGGAAGTGATGAAGAAGGGTTCCAATTCGGAACCTGTTGGGGGTAGCTATAAGGAGGAGGAAACCATGCTAGATTACCTACAGAGCCTCCAAAATTTCCCTCACTCACAGGCTCGAGTAAACCATGATTAATACTACTCATACCGAAATTAGATGGCAGAGATTGCTGTTGTGTATGAGTTCTGGATGAAGATTCCCCTTTTTCCAGAAATTTTCTTTTCTTATATTCATTCTTATGACCAGCTTGTATTAGTTTCTTTGTGCCGTCAGTGAGACCTGATTGTGACCCTTCCATTATTGCTTCTCTCTCCCTTTTTAGGTTGGGTAATAAATCTTCCGATAATCCTGCTGCTCCACTAAACTCGTTACCAAATTCCTGTTACATAAACAACGTTAGTAATAATAACATTATTATATAAAAAAAAAATGTAGTTCTTTACCTCAACACGATCAATGAGAGTTTGTAGACTCTTGAGTTGTCGTTGGGGCCAATGAACAATACCTAAATCTCTACAACGTCTTTTTAATTGTGTCGTTCCAATATTGAGTTCCTTCGCAGCTATCTCAATTGGTTCGTTAAAGTGTTCAGCTATTTGTTCTCTACTTAATGAGTGTCTGAAACCTCTTCTACTGCCAGCTACTGTGGTTGTCGGAATTGAAGGATTATTATTATTATTATTTGGGATCATTTGAACATGATCCTGATTTTCTGAACCCAAGATGGACATTGATTCATTAAAATCAGTAGCTTCTATCGATGGTAATTGTACGTTTTCAATCATGGACTCAGGATTTTGAAATCCTTCTAAGTTCCTCTGAATCACCGGAAGGTGATTTTGATATTGAAAGCCAACCCCAAGTTCGGGATTCATTTCAATATTTATGTTATGAGTTATTTGTAATTGACTTTCATTCTGAATATCAGTCATGAATTCTTGATTCATGGGGATGATCTCACTACTCGTTGAGGGTACGTCGATGAATGGATTGTAGCTAGAAAAATCATCCACAGATGGGTCTACAAACAACAATTATCATATGATAAAACAAAATTGAATATTCATAAAAGCAATCATTTAAAAGAATTTAACCTGGTAGAAGGTGTGGAGTTTGATCAAGTGCAAAGTCTAAAGATGCATGCACTGTTTCTTCTGAGTTAATATTCAGCTCGGGAAAAATTCTCGGCTCTTCGTTGAGTGGCTCTATTGGTAGTATATCTGGAAGACTGTATCATAATTCAAAATCAAACAAAACATTAGAAAGAAAAATTAAAAACAAATAATGGATGTTTAGAATGTTAAAGTCACCGAACTCCGGTAAAGATGTCTGATCTGAAGGACCCTCTCCTTGCGGAAAATTAGGTCCAGGGTTTGACAGATCGTCCATTGAAGATCTGTTTTCCATGACTCAACCTTAAATATGAGTTCGTATACGAACAATCTAGTAATAGAAAAGAATGGGATTGAAAATGAATGTGAAAATAAATGATGCTACTTACCTGTATATATAGCATTTTGCAGCTGGAACCGAAAGGACGTATGTAATTGAAAGGACACTTTACGTTCTTATTACCAAAATTCAAACTATCTACAGTATATGCGACCCTTCACTACCCTGAGTGCCGATTAATTTTCAAAATTCACTGCTAGACTCTAGTGATAAAGGGATATTGATGAGATTTTTTTGGATAAAGGTGAATAAAGTGGTGTCGTTTACTGATTACTTAATTACACAGACTGTTGTAGGCTGTTGATTATTAGTGATGTGATGTCACAAAAAAAAAAAAAAAAAAAAAAAAAAAAAAAAAAAAAAAAAAACAAAGTGTACGACCTATCTGTTAACATTGGAGAGGTATTTACCTTGACTTATTTCGACTTTTCATCTCGTGTTGGACTCTAGGCCTAATGGGTTAAAGCTTAACATATTTGGGCTCATGTCGTTGGGCTAGTAGTTATGGAAAAATTAATAGACCAATATAAAAATGAAGTATGGGCTAATGTATTCACATACTATTAATCTTGTGGAATTATGGGCTAATGAAAGTTTCAACCTAGAATACATATTTTTATTGATGACTTCGAGGACGAAGTCCGTTCCTAGTGGGGGAGAGTTGTAACGCCCGGTTTTTCCCGGTATGTTTATTTATTTTATTTAACTAATTATGTAACATTATATTAATTTAGTTAATTAAGATATGATTAATTGAAAGATTGGGCTTATAATTATTGCCATCTTTTAATCATATAATTAAGTGTAATGCCCCGGATTTTCCCGGTACATTTATTTATTTTATTTAATTTATTTTGCAACATTATATTTATTTTATTTAATTTATTTTGTAACATTATATTAATTTAATTAATTAAAATCTTAATTAATTTAATTAATTAAGATCTGATCATTTCTACCTAAACCTTATTATCATTTCTACCTAAACCTTATTATCATTTCTACCTAAACCTATAGGAACACTAGAAGCCAAACAATCATACATCTAGCTTTCCTTTTCCCGTTTTTGAAGATACAACCCCAGAGTTCGACCATTTCAGGGAGATTCAGAATTTGGATCGTCACGAAATTTTAACTGAAGGTTCCCAAGACATATATGAAGGTTCTGACCGAAGGAATTGTGTTTTCAAGGTATAGATTTTGAGTTATGAATTTCGCAATATAACCTAGGGTTTCTGTCAGATTTCACTGCTGAGTCTCCTTTCTTGTAAAATTCATATCTCGAGTTATAGGACTCAAATGGACCCAATACCAGTGCCCAAAGTTCCCAAATTTAGTTGGATAACTTTCTTAAAAGGCACTCTCGCTGAAAAATGACTTTACCTATGGGCAACAACAGCTTCTCTGCTGTTGGGTCTGATCCGGGTCTGCTGGGATATGTCATTTTGTTTTTATCATTACTAGGGTTTGGGAGATGATCCTGAGTGATTCCAATTACCCACATGTACATTACATAGTTAATTTAATATCTGGAGATTATGGGTCGTTAATTCTTATTATAATTTGGTTAGAATGGACCCACACTCCAGGTCAATGGACAGTCACCAGCTTATGCTGATTCTGTGATTGACCACCTTGTGATTTTTATATCTAGAGCTTGGGAAACCCTTTTTAATCGATTCCAACTCTGAGAATTGTATTTGTGTGTCTAATGTTCCTCTTATTTTTGGTTGGGGCTAATTCCACCCACAAGTTGGGTAGAATTGGCTAACACCACCTGACTGTCCGTCCAAAGACTGCAGTGACAAGTCTTTTTATAAAATTCATATCTCTTACATCCTTTGGAGTTATGAGGAGTTCTTTATGGTTCTGGAAACCTAAGTCATTGAAGTTTATTGTAAAAATTATTTAAACCTATCCTTCTGTTTTATATTTTGGAGTAATTCAGTCTTAAATAGCAGGTCTGTTTTAGGGACTTTGCTGTGATTACTCCTTTCTCATTCATTAGCGTCACAACTTCATTATTCTAACCTTTAGTCTTAATTAGGTGAAGTGTTGAAGTTTGCACAAGCTTGGTAGCCATATATTGACTTCTATCTATTATATCACTCACTCAAGGTGAGTTCTCTCACACCGTTGTATTGATGTTTGTGTTTGCTAGTTAGCTCGTGTGTGATTGTTTAGATTTATTATTTAAAGCATGCTATATTATTATTATAAATCGTACATGTGCACTGTATGTAATTGATTATTACTATGAGGGGTAGTTAGGTAAGATCACCAACGTTATACTCTTTATGAGGTGCGGGGATCGGGGCCAAAGGATACGGGATTTACCCGGTGCGGCTCAAACCTACAAGTCCGCCCTATTTTATATAAGCACTGATTCGTTCTTTGCTTAGTTTTTATAATTATAATTGGAAATGGATTAGGGCTGGTAAATGTGAATATTAATATGATGTTTGTGTTTGAATTCACTAAGCTTTTGCTTACGGTTTCCCTAAACATTTTTCAGGTGTTAAGATCAAGGAGGCTCAGGCTTGATTGGAGCACCGGGATTGCCACTACTAGGAGTTTTATTTATTTGGGACTATGACATGTTATGCTTCCGCACTTTACTTTAGTATTTTGCCATGTTTTGGGTTTGAGCTACTTATTTATTTTGGAAACTTATAACTATTTTTATAAAAGTTATCTTTGAAAGTTAAAATATTTTGCGAAAAATTTTGGGTGTTACAGAAGTTTTTTTTGGGTCACTTTTATTAAAATTGTGTTCATAACTCATCATTTATTTTTCTTATATGAAGTTCAAAATGAGTTCAACTGGAGCACAAAACCAAGGAAATCTTGGAGAACTCTTAATAATTGATTGTGGTACCACACACACCATCTTGAAAACAAAGAAATATTTTTCCACACTAAAACCCGTAAAAGGGCACATAAATACAATATCTGGTCCTGTAGACTTGATCATAGGAGCAGGAAATGCTTGTTTCATGTTACCTAATGGTACGAAGTTTGTAATCAGTAATGCGTTATTTTCCCCAAAGTCAAACAGAAATTTATTGTGTTTTAATGATATATATCTTAACGGATATGACACATTCACCAAAACAATAGGAAACAAGAAATATATGTTTATAATAAATGAAAACCATATATTGGAGAAATTACCACAATTTGATTCTGGTTTACATTTTACATATATAAATATAGTTGAGTCAAATTTGGTGGTTAGAGAAAAATTTTGTGATCCTAGAATATTTAGTTTGTGGCATGATAGGCTGGGTCATCCAGGATTAACAATGATGCACCGAATAATTGAAAATACATCTGGGCATCCATTGAAGGACCAGAAGTTCCCTCAAATAGGTAATAAGAACCCGTGTATTTCTTGTTCCCTTGGGAAATTAATTACAAGACCTTCACCAATGAAAGTTGAAAGGGAATCACCTAGATTTCTAGAAAGAATTCAAGGAGACATATGTGGACCAATTCATCCACCTTCTGGACCATTTAAATACTTTATGGTCTTAATAGATGCATCAACTAGATGGTCTCATGTTTGCCTATTATCAACTCGTAACATGGCATTCGCAAAATTCCTAACTCAGATTATTAAACTGAGAGCACATTTTCCTGATTATAAAATCAATAAAGTGAGACTTGATAATGCAGGTGAGTTTACGTCTCAAGTATTTAATGATTATTGTATGTCTATAGGAATTACTGCTGAGCATCCAGTTGCACATGTACACACTCAAAATGGTTTAGCAGAATCACTGATTAAACGTCTCCAATTAATAGCTAGACCATTAATAATGAGAACAAAACTTCCTGTTTCCATATGGGGTCATGCAATTTTACATGCTGCATCACTGATTCGTATGAGACCAAGTGCATATCATACATATTCTCCCTTTCAACTTGTTTCTGGAAAAGAACCAGATATATCCCACCTTAAAATTTTTAGAAGTGCAGTATATGTTCCTATTGCTCCTCCACAACGTACAAAAATGGGTCCTCAAAGGAGGTTGGGAATATATGTTGGTTTTGAAACAAATTCAATAATAAGATATCTTGAACCTTTGACAGGTGATATGTTTACAGCACGTCTTGCTGACTGCCATTTCAATGAAGAAAATTTCCCAACACTTGGGGGAGAAATGAAAACCCAAGAAAAGAATGTTTCATGGTATGAACCTTCTTTATCATATCTTGATCCTCGCACACAAGAATGTGAGATGGGTGTTCAAAAAATAATACATTTGCAAGAAGTTGCAAATCAATTACCTGATGCATTTACTGATACAAAAAGAGTTACTAAATCATATATACCTGCTGTTAATGCTCCAGCTCGAATTGAACTCCCAGATAGACAATCTGATGAAAAAGTAACTCAAGAATCCAAAGCACGCCTGAAGCGTGGAAGGCCATTTGGTTCTAAGGATGCAAACCCTAGAAAAAGAAGAGGAATGGGAAATATGTTTGAGCATAATGAAAGTGTTCATGAAGAAACACAAAATAACATTACTTCCCCAGTTGAGGAAATAAATGATAAGGAGATTGAAATTAATTATGGTCATATAAAAATAGTAAGGAGCCAATATGAATTAGAAGATATAATATTTTCTTATTCAGTTGCATGCAATATTATCAATGAGGATCCAGAACCACAATTTGTCATTGAATGCCAAAATACACAGGATTGGGGTAAATGGAAAGAGGCCATGCAAGCTGAATTAACGTCTCTCAATAACATAAAGGTTTTTGGACCTATTATACTCACACCTGGAGTTGTGAAACCATTAGGATACAGATGGATTTTTATACGAAAAAGAAATGAGAAAAATAAAATTGTGAGATACAAAGTCAGGCTCGTTGCTCAGGGTTTTTCTCAAAGGCCGGGAATCGATTATGAAGAAACATATTCTCCTGTTATGGATGCAATCACTTTCATATATTTAATCAGTCTAGCAGTTTCTGAAAATTTAGATATGCATCTTAAGGATGTTGTTACTGCTTACTTATATGGATCACTTAACAGTGATATATATATGAAAATCCTCGAAGGATTTAAAATGCCAGAAGCATTAAGTGCAAAACCCAAACAAATGTATTCTATCAAACTGCAAAGATCATTGTATGGGTTAAAGCAATCTAGACGTATGTGGTACAATCGTCTAAGTGATTACTTAATAAGAAAAGGCTATAAAAATAATACTATTTGTCCGTGTGTATTTATTAAGAAAACAACATCTGGATATGTGATTATAGCCGTCTATGTTGATGATCTAAACATTATTGGGACGAATAAAGAAATCCTTGAAGTGATTGAATTTTTAAAGAAATAATTTGAAATGAAAGACCTTGGGAAAACCAAATATTGTCTTGGTTTACAGATTGAGCATATGCCAAATGGGATACTTGTCCATCAATCAAACTATACAGAAAGGGTCTTGAAATGTTTTAATATGGATAAAGCCAAACCTTTAAGCTCTCCAATGATTGTTAGATCACTAAATATTGACAAAGATCCATATCGCCCTTGTGAGGAAAATGAAGAAATTCTTGGTCCAGAAGTATCATATCTTAATGCAATTGGAGCTCTTATGTATCTTACTAATTGTACTAGACCTGACATTTCTTTTGCAGTAAATCTATTAGCAAGATTTAGTTCATCTCCAACAAAAAGACACTGGAATGGAATCATGCACATATTACGATACCTTCGCGGAACTACTGATTTAGGTTTATTTTTTCCTAATAGTTCAAAACAAGGCTTGATTGGTTATGCAGATGCAGGTTACTTGTCTGATCCTCATAAAGCTAGATCTCAAACTAGATATGTATTCATGAGTGGAGGTACTGCAATATCTTGGCGTTCTCAAAAGCAAACACTCGTCGCCACATCTTCAAATCATGCAGAAGTAATTGCTCTAAATGAAGCTATTAGAGAATGTACATGGTTAAGATCGATGACACAACTTATCCTGACCTCTTGTGGAATAGATAAAGATAAATCTCCAACCTTAATCTATGAAGATAATGCAGCATGTGTCGCTCAAATGAAAGAAGGGTACATCAAAAGCGACAGGACAAAACATATTCCTCCAAAGTTTTTTGAATACACTCAAGAGCGTATAAAGAATCAACAGATTGAACTAAAATATGTTCAATCTAGCAACAATGCAGCAGATCTTTTCACAAAGGCACTTCCTACCAAGATCTTTAGAAAACATGTTCATCGTATTGGAATGAGACATCTACACAATACATAATGGTCATTCGATATCTAAATGAGGGGGAGTCAACTAGACACTGCACTCTTTTTCCCTTCGCTAAAGTTTTTTCCTATTGGGTTTTCTTTAGCAAGGTTTTTAATGAGGCAGTACTTCAAAGTTGAACTCTGATGTAGAATGATGTCAGTGTTACAAGTAATTGGTGAATGACAACAATATGTCATCACTTTGAATTTACCAATTAAACAACTATATTTGAATAGTAGACTTGGTAGTATAAATAGACCATCAATGTAAGGAAGAAAATGCATCTCATATCAACTCTTTCACAAGTGATATAAACTCTCTCTACTCTCTCCAAGCTCTCAAGCTTTCTTTCTTTCTTCATCTATATTCTAGTTTTTAGTTTGTTCATAATTATCGTGGTAACGCTGAATTTATAACATATATATATATATATATATATATATATATATATATATATATATATATATATATATATATATATATATATATATATATATATATATGTTATAAATTCAGCGTTACCACGATAATTATGAACAAACTAAAAACTAGAATATAGATGAAGAAAGAAAGAAAGCTTGAGAGCTTGGAGAGAGTAGAGAGAGTTTATATCACTTGTGAAAGACTTGATATGAGATGCATTTTCTTCCTTACATTGATGGTCTATTTATACTACCAAGTCTACTATTCAAATATAGTTGTTTAATTGGTAAATGCAAAGTGATGACATAATGTTGTCATTCACCAATTACTTGTAACACTCCCCCTTGAATGACATCATTCTACATCACAGTTCAACTTTGAAGTACTGCCTCATTAAAAACCTTGCTAAAGAAAACCCAGTGGGAAAAAACTTTAGCAAAGGGAAAAAGAGTACAGTGTCTAGTTGACTCCCCCTCATTTAGATATCGAATGACCATTATCTATTGTGTAGATATCTCATTCCAATACCATGAACATGTTTTCTAAAGATCTTGGTAGGAAGTGCCTTTGTGAAAAGATCTGCTGCATTGTTGCTAGATTGAACATATTTTAGTTCAATCTGTTGATTCTTTATACGCTCTTGAGTGTATTCAAAAAACTTTGGAGGAATATGTTTTGTCCTGTCGCTTTTGATGTACCCTTCTTTCATTTGAGCGACACATGCTGCATTATCTTCATAGATTAAGGTTGGAGATTTATCTTTATCTATTCCACAAGAAGTCAGGATAAGTTGTGTCATCGATCTTAACCATGTACATTCTCTTCTAGATTCATTTAGAGCAATTACTTCTGCATGATTTGAAGATGTGGCGACGAGTGTTTGCTTTTGAGAACGCCAAGATATTGCAGTACCTCCATTCATGAATACATATCCAATTTGAGATCTAGCTTTATGAGGATTAGACAAGTAACCTGCATCTGCATAACCAATCAAGCCTTGTTTTGAACTATTAGGAAAAAATAAACCTAAATCAGTAGTTCCGCGAAGGTATCGTAATATGTACTTGATTCCATTCCAGTGTCTTTTTGTTGGAGATGAACTAAATCTTGCTAATAGATTTACTACAAAAGAAATGTCAGGTCTAGTACAGTTAGTAAGATTCATAAGAGCTCCAATTACATTAAGATATGGTACTTCTGGACCAAGAATTTCTTCATTTTTCTCACAAGGGCGATATAGATCTTTGTCAATATTTAGTGATCTAACAATCATTGAAGAGCTTAAAGGTTTGGCTTTATCCATATTAAAACGTTTCAAGACCCTTTTTGTATAGTTAAATTGATGGACAAGTATCCCATTTGGCATATGCTCAATCTGTAAACCAAGACAATATTTGGTTTTCCCAAGGTCTTTCATTTCAAATTCTTTCTTTAAAAATTCAATCACTTCAAGGATTTCCTTATTCGTCCCAATAATGTTCATATCATCTACATAGACGGCTATAATCACATATCGAGATGTTGTTTTCTTAATAAATACACACGGACAAATAGTATTGTTTTATAGCCTTTGCTTATTAAGTAATCGCTTAGACGATTGTACCACATACATCTAGATTGCTTTAACTCATACAATGATCTTTGCAGTTTGATAGAATACATTTGTTTGGGTTTTTCACTTAATGCTTCTGGCATTTTAAATCATTCGGGGATTTTCATATATATATCACTGTCAAGTGATCCATATAAGTAAGCAGTATCAACATCCATAAGATGCATATCTACATTTTCAGAAACTGCTAAACAGATCAAATATCTGAAAGTGATTGCATCCATAACAGGAGAATATGTTTCTTCATAATCGATTCCCGGCCTTTGAGAAAAACCCTGAGCAACGAGCCTGGCTTTGTATCTCATAATTTCATTTTTCTCATTTCTTTTTCGTATAAAAATCCATCTGTATCCCAATGGTTTCACAACTCCAGGTGTGAGTATAATAGGTCCAAAAACCTTTCTGTTATTGAGAGACGTTAATTCAGCTTGCATAGCCTCTTTCCATTTACCCCAATCCTACCTATTTTGGCATTCAATGACAGATTGTGGTTCTGGATCCTCATTGATAATATTACATGCAACTGAATAATAAAATATTATATCTTCTAATTCATATTGGCTCCTTACTATTTTTATATGACCATAATTAATTTCAATCTCCTTCTCATTTATTTCCTCAACTGGGGAAGTAATGTTATTTTGTGTTTCTTCATGTACATTTTCATTATGCTCAAACATATTTTTCATTCCTCTTCTTTTTCTAGGATTTGCATCCTTAGAACCAAATGGCCTTCCACGCTTCAGGCGTGCTTTGGATTCTTGAGTTACTTTTTCATCAGATTGTCTATCTGGGAGTTCAATTCGAGCTGGAGCGTTAACAGTAGGTATATATGATTTAGTAACTCTTTTTGTATCAGTAAATGCATCAGGTAATTGATTTGCAACTTCTTGCAAATGTATTATTTTTTGAACACCCATCTCACATTCTTGTGTGCGAGGATCAAGATATGATAAAGAGGGTTCATACCATGAAACATTCTTTTCTTGGGTTTTCATTTCTCCCCCAAGCATTGGGAAATTTTCTTCATTGAAATGTCAATCAGCAAGACGTGCTATAAACATATCACCTGTCAAAGGTTCAAGATATCTTATTATTGAATTCGTTTCAAAACCAACATATATTCCCAACCTCCTTTGAGGACCCATTTTTGTACGTTGTGGTGGAGCAAGAGGAACATATACTGCACTTCCAAAAATTTTAAGGTGGGATATATCTGGTTCTTTTCCAGAAACAAGTTGAAGGGAGAATGTGTATGATATGCACTTGGTCTTATACGAATCAGTGATGCAGCATGTAAAATTGCATGACCCCATATGGAAACAGGAAGTTTTGTTCTCATTATTAATGGTCTAGCTATTAATTGGAGACGTTTAATCAGTGATTCTGCTAAACCATTTTGAGTGTGTACATGTGCAACTGGATGCTCACAGTAATTCCTATAGACATACAATAATCATTAAATACTTGAGACGTCAACTCACCTGCATTATCAAGTCTCACTTTATTGATGTTATAATCAGAAAAATGTGCTCTCAGTTTAATAATTTGAGTTAGTAATTTTGCGAATGCCATGTTACGAGTTGATAATTGGCAAACATGAGACCATCTAGTTGATGCATCTATTAAGACCATAAAGTATTTAAATGGTCCATAAGATGGATGAATTGGTCCACATATGTCTCCTTGAATTCTTTCTAGAAATCCAGGCGATTCCCTTTCAACTTTCATTGGTGAAGGTCTTGTAATTAATTTCCGAACGGAACAAGAAATACACGGGTTCTTATTACCTATTTGAGGGAACTTCTGGTCCTTCAATGGATGCCCAAATGTATTTTCAATTATTTGACGCATCATTGTTAATCCTGGATGGCCCAGCCTGTCATGCCACAAACTAAATATTCTAGGATCACAAAATTTTTCTTTAACCACCAAATTTGACTCAACTATATTTATATATGTAAAATGTAAACCAGAATCAAATTGTGGTAATTTCTCCAATATATGGTTTTCATTTATTATAAACATATATTTCTTGTTTCCTATTGTTTTGGTGAATGTGTCATATCCGTTAAGATATATATCATTAAAACCCAATAAATTTCTGTTTGACTTTGGGGAAAATAACGCATTACTGATTACAAACTTCGTACCATTAGGTAACATGAAACAAGCATTTCCTGCTCCTATAATCAAGTCTACAGGACCTGATATTGTATTTATGTGCCCTTTTACGGGTTTTAGTGTGGAAAAATATTTCTTTGTTTTCAAGATGGTGTGTGTGGTACCACAATCAATTATTAAGAGTTCGCCAAGATTTCCTTGGTTTTGTGCTCCAGTTGAACTCATTTTGAACTTCATATAAGAAAAATAAATGATGAGTTATGAACACAATTTTAATAAAAGTGACTCGAAAAAACTTCATTAAGAATGAAAAATATTACAATAAAAAGTTAAAAACATGTTACAAAAGGAAACTAGTTTTCTAGGATGTCTAAATCATTGCAAAAGTCAAGAGTGTTTAGTTCGATGTTTCCTAGATCAACACCATCGATGAGGTTGACTTCTTTCCCCTTTTCTTTAATGGAATCTTGGTAAATTTTACAAAGATGGGGATCTGTACGACAGGTCCTTGACCAATGACCTGTGCTACCACATCTATAACAAGAACCTCCGGGGTTCTGTGATGTTCCGGCATCATTTCTTTTTTCTTGTGGTTGGACATTATTTCCTTGTGGAGTGTGTTGATTATTGTTTCTTTGACCACGCCCACGGTTATAAAGATGACCGCGTCCACGACCCTGAGTATAACCGCGCCCAAAATTTTGGTTTTGGTTAAAATGGTCTCGACCGCGACCACGGCCTTGTCCACGTCCACGACCACGACCACGTCCTCGTCCATACGAATTATTTCTAGGTTCATAAGTGATAGTAGCATTTGCTTCAGGAAGTGCTACTGAACCTGTTGGACGGGACTGGTGGTTCTTTATTAATAGTTCATTATTTTGTTCAGCAACAAGGAGAAGTGTATTAAGCTCAGAATATTTTTTGAGCTTTTGCATACGATATTGTTGTTGCAATGTCATATTTGATGCATGGAATGTGGAGAGAGTTTTCTCCATCATTGAAGCATCAGAAACCTCTTCCCCACAAAATTTTAGTTGTGAACATATCCGAAATAATGCGGAATTATAGTCATGTACCTTTTTGAAGTCTTGAAACCTCAACGATAACCACTCAGCCCTAGCACTTGGATGTATAACTTCCTTTTGGTGGTAAAATCTTTCTTTTAAGCTTTTCCAAAGAGTGCTAGGATCGGTGGTATTGAGGTATTCATACCTCAACATTTCATCGATGTGTTTGCGAAGGAAAATTATTGCACGTGCTTTATCTTGCGACGTGCACTTATTTTTTCTTTTATAGTTTCAGATAAATCCATGGACTCAAGATGCATCGTAACATCTATAGTCCAAGGCATGAAGTTCTTTCCGCTGACTTCAAGAGCTGTAAATTCAAGCTTTGCAATGTTTGACATATTGTAGTTCCTAATAAAAATAAAACTCATTAAATTTGTCGTTTAAAGGTGGGGATGAGTTTTGCTATTTCTATTATAGTTACAAACATAATTAAATAGATGAATCTTCTCAAATTCCGTTTATTTTAAAATTTAAAATATTATTTTTTAATCGGTTGCGCATAAATAAACATTAGTATATATAAATAGATGTCAGAGCATGAATAATAGTTAGTATACATAAATAAATGTTAGTATGCGTAAATAAATGTTAGTTTGCATAAATAAATGTTAGTTGCCGTAAATAAACGTTAGTTTACATAAATAAACGTTAGTATACATAAATAAATGTTAGTTGCATAAATAAAAATTAGTATGCGATAACAAAAGTTAGTTTGCAGTAATAAATGTTAATAAAGCATAAGTAAAGTTAGAATAAGAAATGAACTTCGTTAGTAGTCATAACGTCAAGGATAAATAAGAAAAGAAATTTGTTAGTAGTCATAACGTCAAGGATAAATAAGAAAAGAAATTTGTTAGTAGTCATAACTTCGAGAATAAAATGTTGTTTTTTTCGTTGTCGTTGTTATTATTATTATTATTAATTAACATTCTAGTTTTGATGAAATTACATACCTTGATTCAGATCGATGTGTTCTTTAAACGCATTCGTTAGAGCCTCGTGCTGATAACATGTTATAAATTCAGCGTTACCACGATAATTATGAACAAACTAAAAACTAGAATATAGATAAAGAAAGAAAGAAAGCTTGAGAGCTTGGAGAAAGTAGAGAGAGTTTACATCACTTGTGAAAGAGTTGATATGAGATGTATTTTCTTCCTTACATTGATGGTCTATTTATACTACCAACTCTACTATTCAAATATAGTTGTTTAATTGGTAAATGCAAAGTGATGACATAATGTTGTCATTCACCGATTACTTGTAACAATATATATATATATATATATATATATATATATATATATATATATATATATATATATATATATATATATATATATATATATGTCACACCCCCAAACCACGATGGCGGAAACGTCTGAGGGTGGATGACTTCATGAACAGTATCACAACAACGTTTGTACAATAGTGGTCAAAGCAAACACATCCATCATATACATAATTGTAAATGTTACAAGATTTCAAAAGATTGTTCGTTTTAAATACAATTACAATATGATATCAAAATACATAGTATAATGCCATAGCGACCCATCGTCAAAGGTTGTAGTTACTTTATCAATTTCCTGAGAATACAAGTAGTTTGAAAGAGTGTCCACATTACGTTGGTGAGTTCATAAGATTTTTGTATGAGAAAATCCATAATCCTTTTTCCTTGTAAAAAGATAGTGTTTGAAACCGGAAAATCCAATATTTTCTTATAAATGAGTCGTAATCTTAAAACCCAAAGACCGTAAATGTATAAGTATTTCTATACTTCAAAATAGTAATACGTAGTTTTATTGTTGTATGAAACCGTGCAAATAGATGTTTACTTGTAGACTAATCGTAGACTTAATTCCATAAAACTCGTATATATAAGTAAATCGTACTTATATTTATATCTTTTATAAAAAGTAGTTTTAATTCCCATAGAACCAGTGTATATAAGTAAAACCATACTTATATTTGTAACTTGTAAAAATGTAGTTTTAATACCATAAAACTTGTATAAGGAATCTCTTTCCTTGTAAAATGTAGTATTGTACTCCAAGAAAATCCAATATTTTCTTATGAATGTATCCAAGTCTAAAAAATCCAAAGACTAAAATGTATAGCGTAGCTTGTAGTATAAAACCTTTGAAAATGTATATTTCCACGTAAACAATTTATAAAGTTGGTTTTCCCATGTGAGACGTCCTATAACCATACTGTGACCATGTAGGCCTGCTTCGACGTTCTTCATGCATCGGACTGTTATGACATTTGTCACCTCAGACCCGTCGGTCTAGCTGTAGCTAGCAGCTCAGGTGCGGGGTTGTCAATCCCGTATAGATCTATACACAAATATCACGCTCTCTTACCGAGACTCTGGTTATAAATTTCAGGATTAATAGTATGTACTTAAATAAGCACTGTGAAGACCCGTCTCACAAAAATATACGTATCAATCAACTTGTTTATGTAAAGTTTGTATATGAAAAACCCTTGTATTTGCCAATTATCATTTTTCCCATGATAATATAGTTATGTATAATAATTATATATTTGTATATAATTATTTGTCTTGTTCTAACCGTTATAGTAACATTTGTATCCACAAACTATTACTACAATAGTTTATATTTGATATTCTGTCGTGAAAGCATATATTTACGAATATATGTGAAATAACTTATTTAAATGGTTATAAACAATATCTTTTAAAATATTTTCCATAATAGTGGTGTAATAACTTGGTTATACTCTTTATTAATTCCAATATAATATTTCATGACTATCAAATAAAGAAAAGCCAGGTAGAAGATCAAATGAGGAGGCAGGACCCTTTCAGCGTATAAGCCTTTCGGAAATCCAGCAACCTAGCTCAAATGATCGGCCTACACACCGCTCTCGTAAGTAGATCATTCAATATTATATTTTGGAACTATAATTGAATTGTTGTCATAATGATGTTTACAAAATTCACATTTTGTTTACTATTGTTACAAATGAGTATCAATAGCTATTTTTATAGTATAACTTGTATTCTCTCCGTTAAAAATTTGAATAAAGATAAAAAGAAGGGGTATGAACTCACCTCAATGTCGACTAGGATCTTATCGCCAACTGTTGTTAGATCGTCCGACTCTTCGTGCTTCTAACTCGAACTCACTATATTTATAACTGAAATAGCTACTTCTAACGCTCATTCTTCGTATATTTCTATATATATCGAAGAATCTTCTAACAATACTATCTATTGATATAGAGATCGAGATCTGAGGTGTGAGGAAATGAGAGGATTGAAGCCTCTATTTATAGTAAATTTATTTTCGTATAGCGGCACTCAAGATACAGACATTTGACGTTTATAGCTTTTAAAGTTTGTTTATGACAAAACATACCCTTAAAATACTCTTTAAATAGATTTAATAGTTTTTATATAAAATAAATGATTTTTGTTTATAAAAATATAATCTACAAAAATCGTAGTTTAATAATATCAACTTTTTAACTAAAAGTCTTTAACGAATTAACGAAAGGGTATTAATTGTAAGTTTAATAAAAATATAGGATTTAAATGTAAACACAATTTCATTTTAAAGAAAAATAAAATATTAAATATAAAACTAATATCAATAATTTTAAATTTTGACGTCAGATTATTCGTATCGACGACACCGTTTTGACGGTAAATTTTCCATTTTATAAAACGACATAATATTATCGATAAACTTAAAAATACGTATTGAATACGTAGTGTTCGAAATGAAAATACAAATTCTGTGAGGGTAAAATGTGTAAAATTGATTAAATAATAAAGTGGGGCCCACTTTATATAAAATAAAATTAAAATAAAATAATAATACTTGTTCTTGTTTTCAAACGTTGAAATAGCTGATTACATTTTTCAATTCAAACTTTGAATATATATATATATATATATATATATATATATATATATATATATATATAAATATAAATTTAATAAGCAAACGTCGCTTTCAAGTTAAATTATACGTTTTCCTATCATAACTTTTTATATATAACGTTTGGTAAAAATATAACTATATATTTGGAACCGTCGTAATTTTATCTACATTTCGATATAAAATTTATAATATTCCGAAGAGTTTTGAATTT
Source organism: Cichorium intybus (assembly GCA_023525715.1). Lineage (NCBI taxonomy): Eukaryota > Viridiplantae > Streptophyta > Magnoliopsida > Asterales > Asteraceae > Cichorium > Cichorium intybus. The sequence goes on along the minus strand of CM042016.1, from coordinate 71,527,532 downwards.
TATCGTTTACTATTCACGTCGGATACTATTCATGCCGGATCACTATTCACGTCGGACACTATTCACGACGTAAAAGTATAATTTTATTTTATTTTATTTTAAAAATATCTAACTTAATAGCGTTTGTTCGTATAATTGTTTTGAATTAGCGTACATAGTATTATAATATCCAATAATACATTATAGAGGTTATGAAATTTACATTTCATCGTCTGTTTTGGTTGACTTGAGTTGACTTTCGTTGACTAATTTGACAGTTGTCACAATATATATATATATATATATATATATATATATATATATATATATATATATATATATATATATATATATATATATATATATATATATATATATATATATATATAATATGTATTTGCTATTGCTCAACTTTTAAACAATTATAATTCAACCCCTGCATATTTATTTAATCCAATTAATTCCAAATTAATTTCTAATTAATATTTAATATATTATTCTAATTAATATATTATTCTCATAATATATTAACAAATTAATTATTCCTTTTTCTGATTAATATATTATCTCCATGATACATTAATCTTTCTCTCTAGATGCAATCTTGTCCTCTGCTAGAGGGCAACCCAAAAGGACTGTGCTGCCATCAATTCAAGCATATGTATCAATTATAGTTATGGCTTAGACACGTTAATCTAACAGTCTCCCACTTGTATAACTCGATAACTATAATACAATATGCTTTCCGAATTGATCAGCAAATTCTAGCTTCCAAAAGCTGCTTCCGAACTCTGACCCAGTCAGGTATGTTTCCTATGAAAGTGATCATATGATCATTCGTTCTACAAGATATCATTCAAACTTGAGACATGGATTAGAATCAATCTCAGTCCGATACTATGTTCCCGGTTCCATGATTTGTAATGACATAGGACTTCTAATTGAACACAACAATTCAGTCCTGGCTGGCCAGCACTAAATCAACACCGAATCACCTAGGGGCCCACATATATTGCTTTTCCCATTAGGGCAAAAGGAACGAATAAACTTCTACTGACTTGTGTCCTTTACTCATCAAATTACACACACCAATACATTTTATAACATCGAGTTACCGATGCGTTTACGCATCATCAATGCACGACTGACTTCTAAATTTCAACTCATATGTATCCATTTCAAGACCATTAGATGTTATCGTCTCATAATTACTTGTGATATAATCCATGAAGTAATTCTCTGAGTGTGGGTTTATCCAATACTCAAATCTCTATTTCTGAGTACTCATGAATGTTGCAGCAATACCGTTGGTATGTCTGACTCCTTAGACAGTCTACAGATCAATTCATGACAGTCTTAGTTCACTACGTACTTCCAAAAGTATGAACGACTATGGGTGTTTGAATAATCGAATTATTCGGGAAGCTGTTGGATTAGGTGTCTAAGCCATGACTATAACTTAGGAATATACTTGATTGATGGCAGCACAGTGCTTTTGGGTTGCCCTCAAAACCTAGCAAAGGATAAGATAACTTAAAGAGAGAGAGAGAGAGAGAGAGAGAAATATGATTTGTTAATATATTATGAGAATAATATATTAATTAGAAATCATAATATTTAATTAATAATTGATCAAAAACTAATTGGAATTAATTTTGGGATTAATTAGATTAATTAAAGGTGCACGGGCTGAATTGTAATTGTTCAATAGTTGAGCAATAGACAATTAGGGTTGCCCATATGGGTTTGGACGAAATTGAGGCCTAAGGGGTTAGGGTTTCGCATTCCTTAATGGGTATTGGCATAATTTATGGCAGTGCTAAGTAGATTCAGTTATATGATAAAAGTCTTATCATATCATGATCTTAAATAAGGCAGTTATACTCCTTATTGCTTATCACCTGGAGGCTATAAATAAAGGCCTCCTCCACCCTCATAAGCCATGAAATTCTAAGGGTTTCTACCCTTCTCCTCTCTTGTTTTCTTTCTTACTTGGTTATGGGTGTGAGCTATTAGAGGCAGGACATTTGTGCTGCTTGGCTTCAAAGGTTAAAACTAAAGGTTAGTTTTCTTATTTATTTCTTTAGAAATTTTCTGTTGGCCTTTAGAGATTTTATTATATGTTCGAAGTTAGAAAATATAGATCCTTTCTAGGTTGCATGTGAACTTAGGGTTTTAGTTCATAGATTTGCAGAAAGCCTTTCAGTGGTATCAGAGCATTTCGGTTGTTTTCTAATTGAATTGCTATAATTGTAATCCTTAGATTTAGGGTTTATAGAAATTAAACCCTAAATGGAGGCCTAATCGATTTTAGGGTTAGGATTTTTGAAACCCTAGCCTCCTCCCCCCTTGTCTGTGATTTCTTGCTAGGGTTTTAGAAGGTTATCTATTTTTGGTAATTGTGATTAATTAATAAATGGAAACCTTAAACCCCCTTGCTTGCTATTTTCGAGATTTAGGGTTTAAGATGGGATTAAATTAATTTGATTAATTTGTGATGCCTATCTAGATTTATTTAATTTAATTAATTGTTTAATTAAAAGATAATAATTAAATCGCTAAAGGTTTAAATTTAATTTTAAATTAATAGTTAATTTTGTGAAAATTAAATAGATAAACCAGGAATATTTTAAAAGGTTAAAATACATCTTATATATATATATATATATATATATATATATATATATATATATATATATATATATATATATATATATATATATATATTATATTTAAAAGTTAATATTATATGTATAAGATAATTGGTTAGTCAAATCCATAGTAGGCCTCATTCACGAAGTTGATCTATAAGGAGGGTATAAGGAAACTGCCTATAAAATGGAGGTCTAATGGGTGTCCACTCTCACCCACCACTCTCTTGATCAGTGGAGGTTCGTTAGCCGAACGGGTTTGATAGGACCGCTTAATCTCATTAAAAGTATATTGTTATTAATCAAAGTACTAGAACAGTCTTATAAAATCCCAAATCTAGTTACTTTAGGAAAAATGTGAAATAGATGCTAATCCATGAAATTACACATTATACTTTATGAGACATTAGTGGAGCGTGTATGGTTAACCGGCACACTAATAGGGGCTCATAAAGAGTGGTAATACGTTTCTCATGATTATCATTGTTGATGGAGCGTGTGTGGTTAACTGGTACATCAATTAGAGATGATAAATGACATTGAGGTTACTGAGCATTTTGCATGGTTATTCACATCTAGTTTGTGATCCTCGGCATCCCAGTCACAAACAGTAGAGCATATTCGAGATTAAACATGCCATTGAACAGTTCAATGAATCTCACAGATCTAGGAATTTCATAAGACTGAAATTGATAAATGTTTATCTACCTTAATGACCATTATGTTGTGATTACGGCATCCCTCTTCATACCATAGTTGGGGTATTTTAGATCCTAGCCTTGTTAAATAATAAATTGGGTAATTATTTAAAAGGATTAAAATTAAACTAACAAATTCAAATTTTATAAATGTCTAAAGATAGTGTCAATTCTCATCCTTCTCCTCCTTCACTCATTTCTGAGAGTTTCAGAAAGCACCTGTTACATATGGTAAGGCTGACTGACCTGAACTATGTGGTATGGCTTCACAAATAGAGAATGGATCTTAGTTTTGCTGGCAATCCATATCTTATTGAGTGTCCGCTCCCCAAAGCATGGCATTACACAGCAGCTTGTGATGAGCATGGCCCCTTGACCATTAAGTCCAAGGAAGTTCGTTGCCTCGTGCTATTGATCATTGACCCAAGTTCCGCAGGGATTTAGAATTCCTGGGGTCAGATAAGTTAGAACAACTGGTCGAGGAAAGGTTCCGAAAACCGGTTGAAAATGGACGAGCTAAGATCTTCAAAGAGCTTGAAGTGTGCAGGAATTAGCAACAGTTCACATGTTCTCAAGATAGAGAGACACATAGGTGAACTGTATAAATTTGGTCACCTTTAATCAGGAGTTGAGCATTAACTCGACTCGTTGGTATGTTCATCCAGATATACATGAAGGGTAACCAGATAAGACAATCATGGAAATGCATTCAATGTTGACTCTGTATGAGTCGTTCATGGAGAAGCATAGTTCCATTGAGTCAGCTGCTACAGGATTGAGTCCAGTAATAAGACACATCAAGAAATAATCCAGATCATCTGGACCAGTTCATCGATGTCTCAAACTGGGAATCCACAAGGTAGGACACAGTCTGTGACAATTGTAAATTTTGGTCAACAAAAGCCAACTATAGTCAAACGAAGCGTATGTTAATCTATATGTTGAAAAGATATTTTCCATAACCTTTGCAATGAATTATTAATATTATAGTATTATGTATGCTAAATCAAACAAATAACGATTAAAAGTCGAAAATACGGACAGCAAACTACTGTAGCGTAAAAATTCGATAATCGTACAATTATTATTTTGAGAATAATAATATTCATAAAGTGATCTACTCGTAAATACGAAACTGTGGATATATAGAACGTCGAAAACGGAGTTCGAATGTGAAAGTTATAACGATTAAACCGCTGTGAACGGATAAATGTACACAGGGTTTGGACTCAAATTTCAAAATGTGGTTCCTTAAACATCACATATGAAATAAAAACTTATATGATAAGTAACGTAATAGTATCTAGTATTTAATTCCAAAGCTAAAAACAATTTACGGTAAAACGTCAAAAATCGCGAAATCGGAAGAATACCGCGCTTAAACGCGTATTCCGACATCCAACGAGTTATGTTTCAATCAAAATAAATGTTTGACAATGTTTTTATACAAAATAATTATTTAGAACTTCGTTTCGTTAAAAACGCATAAAAATTTACTAAAACGACTTACGATTTTATAAAAATCACCCATTTTTATAAGTACATTGCTATTTTTATAAAAACTAACCCTACCCTACCCCATCCCCCACCCTACACTCATTTGGATGAAACAAGTGCTCCATTAAAACCTTAGTGGTAAATATTTAAAATCTAGGCACTTATGAAGCTAGTAATTTTATAATAGGAAAAATCTAAGTATAAATCTTCCAAAAGAGACTAGCCAAATTCATTTGTATTCAACCAAACTTCTTCTTTCTCTCATCTCCCTCTTGCTCACGGCTCCAAGACCATCACCACCATCTTCACTTTCAAGTTTCAATTTCAAGCTCTCTTCACAAGATTAAGTAGTAAGTTTCATTCCTCTTTTGATTCTAATATACATAACACAAGTTTTACACCTTTTACACACACTAACATCCATCAAAATCCATTGGATATTAGCTTTGTCCAAGAGTCATCCAAGTCCTAGAACCAAACTCTTCAACCTTCTACCAAGAAACCTTAAGATCTACCACACAAGGTGAGTTCATACCCCTCATTTTCATCTTTTCAAACCTTTTGGGGGAGAATACAAGTTCTTTTACTATAAATGTTGTTTTATTCAAGTTTATATGTGTTTTATTGTTATACATGTTGATTTACACAAGTTTATAAAGTTAATATTTGTGTAAAAATGCTATTGACATAAAATATAAATAGATCCATGTATTATGAACACTTTGACATATTAAGTTATGTAAAAATTACAAAACTACAAATAAACCATACAAAAATACTAGATCTTGGACAAAATATTATAAAGATGAACTTGACATAAAATATGAATAGATCCATGTATTATGAACACTTTGACATATTAAGTTATGTAAAAATTACAAATCCACAAATAAAGCGTACAAAAAAAATACTAGATCTTGGGTAAGAACGTTATAAAAATGAAGACTAGTAAAAACTACGTTTTTATAAACAAAAATATTATTTTCCAACAAAAATGGTTATAACCAAGTTATTACACCATTTTTGTGAGAAATATCTTAAAAGATGATATTTATAAGCATTTGAACAAGTTACTTCGTTAATATTCACAAAATATGATTGTTACGACGGAATTACTAAAAATAGACTATTATTGGAATAGTTTACGAACATAAGGTTATATTGACGCTTAAACATGACAAAAATAATTATATAAAATTATATAATTATTTAACAACACTATATTATCATGGGAAAAATGATAATGGACAATTACAAGAGTTTTTATATACAAATCGTACGTAAACAAGTTGATTGAAATACATACATTTTGTGAGATGAATCTTCACAGTACTTTTATAAGTACCTACTATAAGTCCTGTACATTTATAACCAGAGTCTCGGTAAGAGAGCGCGATATTTGAGTATAGATCTATACGGGGCTTGACAACCCCGCACATGAGCTGCTCGCTACAGCTAGACCGGCAGGTCTGAGGTGTCCAAATGTCTACCATTTCGACGCTTGAAGAACGTCGCAACAGGCCAACTAGTCACAGTATGGTTATAGGGTATCTCACAGGGAAAAATATCAACTTAATAATTTCTTTTATAAATTATTTACGTTATTATTATAACAATTCAATTATAATTCCAAAAATATAATGCTGATTGATCTACTTACGAGAGCGGTGTCTAGGCCGATCAATTGAGTTGGGTTGTTGGATTTCCGAAAGGCGTATACGCTGAAAGGGTCCTGCCTCTCCATTTGATCTTCTACCTGGCCGTTCTTTATTTGATAGTCATGAAATATTATATTGGAATTAATAAAGAGTAAAACCAATTTATTACACTACAATTTTACATATTCCATTTTAGTTTTTGGGAGTTAAAGACTTTGTCATTTTTATAAGAAAATATAGGATTTTCTTGGTTCTCAATTACTACCGTTTACAAACAAAGGGCTTTTCTATTACAAAATCTTATGAACTCACCAACTTAATTGTTGACACTTTTTCAACTACTTGTATTCTCAGGAAACTGACAAGGTAAATACAAGCGCTACAAGTAATGACGTTACGACGTCATTTTTATCTATTTTGTTATCATTTCAATTGTACTTGAGACATGTAATAAGTAAACTTTGTAACATTTGTAATTGATTTAAACGATGGTTGTGTGCTTGGATTTCACTACTATTCAACTTTGTTATGATATTGTTCATGAAGTCATCCACCCTTGAACTATTCCGCCAATACGGTTTGAGGGTGTGACAGATTGGTATCAGAGCATTGTTTATAGTGAACTAAGTATATCAATCCATTTAAGATATACAACTATAAATACAATGGGACTAATACTCTCGAAAACATTTAGTACAAGTATACTTTTAAAATTATAACGATAATTTTTATAAAAAGTATAAGTACATACATACATACTAGAACAATACCATAGCTAAGACATACAAAAGTATTAGGATAAGTTGAAATACTACGGATAGACCTAAGTGCTTTGGTAATTATGTCTTGGATAAATAGAGCCTGATCAACTCTATTGGTCCAAGATATAATTAACGCGTACTTAGGGATAGTCGTGGTGAACAACAAGTCCGAACACTTACCAATAACCAAACAACTAAACATAAAATTTAAAATACTATGGGAGTATTTTAAGACGCTATAGAACTAAACATAGAGTTAAAATACTACATGAGTATTTTATGAATACTACGAAGTCGTACACTTAGAATTTTCTCTTACATACCTCTCATACCCCTTAGAAACCACCTTACTTATAACAACCTCTAAAGACTTACCAAGAACCATGTACAAAGAAAAACACTAGAACAAAACATAAAACAAAAATACTATACGAGTATTTTGTGATACTATAGAGCCATACATCTAGACTCTTTATGCACCTCTTATACCCCTATCACTACATGGTCGATATAAACGTATAATAGAAACGCCGTACTTTGATAACCCTTACCAAGAACTAACCAACATCAAATCTTAAATCCTTGTGGCAGAAATATGCCACCCAATAGGAGAAACACTAGGAGCACACCAGCCGGAACACCCGATCCACACTTGATGAACTCAGCAACTTTCCAAGCCGCCGTGACAGCCGCCGTGACAGCCGCTATTGCCCAGATTAACAACAATGGGATGAATGGAAGTGGGAGCAGAAATGCCACCAACGACTCCACAAATGTAGAAACATCAAACCACTCGCGAGTATGCACATACAAAGACTTTGTTAATTGTAAACCAGTGGCTTTCCACGGTACTGGTGGTGTCCTTGCTCTCACGAGATGGATTGAGAAAACAGAATCAATCTTTGAAATCTCCGCATGCTCCGAGGAATCTAAAGTCAAATTCGCCGCTGGTACCTTTGCTGATACGGCTATGTCCTGGTGGAAGGGCCATGTTAAGACTCTGACACTTCCTGTGGCCAACTCAATGAGTTGGGAGGAACTGAAGACCATGCTGATGAAAGAGTACTGTCCCAGAGGGGAGATCCAGAAATTAGAACAAGAACTGTGGAACCTTACTATGAAAGGTTCAGATCTGACCTCCTACACGAACCGATTCAATGACCTGGCAACCCTCTGCCCTACTATGGTCACGCCAGAATCTGTTAAAGTGGAGCGCTATATCTGGGGGCTATCTCTTCAGATCCAGGGGAATGTAGAATCAGCAAGCCCCGCTACCTTCGACAGCGCCAAACGACTAGCCCAACGACTAGTTGACCACGGGGTTCGCCACGGAACCATGACCCCAAGAACTGAACAACCAAAGGAGAAGGACCACAAAAGGAAAACCTAGAACCGGGGGAGGGGTCAGGGCAATCAAGAAAATGCCAAGAGACAACAGATTGTGGCAGTCCGTGCAGCCACTGTCCCAACTACCCCTACAACAACCAAGCAGTATAATGGGACACTACCCAAGTGCAACAAGGGTAATTTCCACCACACTGGAGCATGTAGGGAGATGCACTGCTCGAACTGTAACAAAAAGGGGCATACCGCCCGTTTCTGCAAGGCGCTAGTTCCACAAACCACCCAAGCCTCTAATGCTGGGGTGAGTCAAGCTTGCTATGGTTGCGGTGAGACAGGGCATTTTAAGCGTGATTGCCCAAAGACAAAGAACGTGGGGAGAAATGGAAGAGTCCTAGCCATGGGACGCGCGGAAGCAGTAGAGGATCCTACCGTGGTTACCGGTACGTTCCTCGTCAATAACTCATGTGCTTGTGTACTATTCGATAGCGGTGCGGAGAGGAGTTTCGTAAGCTATGAGTTTAAATACTTATTAAAACAAAAACCACAACCACTCAATGAAACATTTACAGTAGAAATGGCTAATGGCAAAACAGAAAGCACAAACGACATATACATAGGCTGTACGCTTACTCTGGACGATCACTCCTTTCAAATCGATTTAATGCCTATTAAAATAGGAAGTTTTGACGTGATTGTTGGTATGGATTGGCTAATTCCCCATCATGCCGATATCATGTGTTACGAACGAGGAATCCGACTTCATCTGTCGGATGACAAGACCTTTGTTGTCTACGGTGATAAACCCAGTACCAGCCTCCGAATCGTATCTTGCATCAAGGCCCAAAAATACCTACAAAAAAGATACCATGCCTTCTTAGCCAACGTTGTTGACGAAAAGAAAGAAGTAAAGAACATCAAAGAAATCCCCGAAGTATGCGACTTTTCCGATGTGTTCCCAGAAGATCTTCCAGGAGTACCACCCGCACGGCAAGTCGAGTTCAGAATCGATTTGATTCCAGGAGCCACCCCGGTAGCAAAAGCACCTTACCGATTAGCCCCGGCAGAAATGCAAGAATTATCCAGCCAACTAAACGAACTGCTAAGTAAAGGGTTCATCAGGCCGAGCTTCTCACCTTGGGGAGCGCCGGTATTGTTCGTGAAGAAGAAGGATGGATCATTCCGTATGTGCATTGACTATCGGGAGTTGAACAAGCTCACTATCAAAAATCGATACCCGCTACCCCGAATTGACGACCTGTTCGATCAACTCCAAGGAGCGAGCTATTTCTCAAAAATCGATCTGAGGTCGGGATATCACCAACTCAAGGTTCAAGAGGAAGATGTTCCTAAAACTGCATTCAGAACTCACTATGGCCATTATGAATTCGTTGTGATGCCCTTCGGATTGACTAATGCGCCCGCAGTGTTTATGGATCTAATGAACCGAGTATGCCGGCCTTACCTAGATAAATTCGTGATAGTGTTCATCGACGACATACTTATCTATTCACGAAGTAAGGAGGAACATAGTCAACACTTACGACAGGTTTTGGAGACATTAAGAGCAGAGAAGCTGTATGCGAAATTTTCGAAATGCGAATTTTGGATTAAAAAGGTGGACTTTCTAGGCCACGTAGTCAGCAAGGAAGGAATACATGTGTGTTGAAAATATATAATATGATCACCACAAATAAAGGTTCGCACCGTTTAATGTGTGACAGATATATAAATTAAAATGATAATATGCGGAATAAATAATAAAAGTTGCAGAATAAAAATATATAATCTAATCGCCACAAATAAAGGTTTGCACCGTTTACTGTGTGAAAGATATATAAATAATATAAATTGCAGTAATTAAATGACTTAAAGCGATAAATAATATAAATGACTATAATTAAAAGACATAAAACGATAAATAATGTAAATGACTATAATTATATAAATATATATATATATATATATATCAAGTAGGTTCGTCAATAGATTGACTGAACTGGTTTACAACAGGACTGTGGAACGACTGGTCTATCAAGTAGGTTCGTCAAATAAATTGACTGAACTGGCTTAGGGTTGGACTGGATTTCTAATAGACTGTGTCTCTATTTGTTCTTGTTTGATGATCTTGATGATCTTGGTTTTCTTGTTTGATGATCTTGGTGTTCTTGGTGTTGATCTTGGTGTTCTTGGTGTTTTTCTTGGTGTTCTTGGTGTTTTTGGTGGGTGTTCTTGGTGTTTTTGGTGTGTGTTCTTGGTGTTTTGGAGAGTTTTTGGAAGTTGGAAATAAGATGGTGGAAGTTGGAGAGGTTTTTGAGAGAGTTTTTGGTTTATAATTTGTGTTGTTATAAAAAAAATGGTGTAAAATGGTTTATATATGGAGTTGTAAGGGTTTTGGGTGAGTTTTGAAAAGTTTTCGGAAGTTTAGGGACCAAAACTGTAAGTATTTCATCAGAAACACGCGGGTTTCCGGGTCGGGTTGGAACGGGTCGGTTTTCCGGGTTAACACGCGGGCTTAATGTGAGATGAAACGGTGCGGACCGGTTCGGATCTGGGTCGGTGGGTCGCGTTTCCTTTGTGAGGGAGCCGGAGCGGATGGCGGTTCGGACCGGGTCGGCAAGTCGGGTTGAAGCGCGGGTTGCGCTGTGAGTGCAAGTGGAGCCGGTTTCGGGTGCGGGTTCGGATATGGATCCAGATGTGGATCATGCCGGCTGATGGACTTGGGCCGATGGAAGCTTGGGCTGGGCTGGAATTGTTGGCCTGGTCCGATTTCTTTTGTTTTTAATTTAAAATCATTTTAAAATCCGAAATAAATCAAAATAAATTAGGAAAAAATATTTTTAATTTATAAAATTAATTAAGTCTAATAAAATAAATTATTTAGAAAATATATTTCCAAAAATTCATTTTAAATAGATTTAATTTAATTTTCTTTTATATTTTCCTTTGTTTTGGCTTTAAAATTCTTTTTCTTATTTTTCTCGTTTTTAATCTCGAATCCACGCAACCTGAAATGAACTGATAATATTTGTTAGACAAAATAAAAACATTTCATCTTATTTCAATGATGGTCACATACAAAAACATTTTTCAACAATTTCCCCCTATGTGATCATTGATGAAATAAGGACAGATATAATCACATTAACAATTTTAACAATGAAGATTTGAGATAAAAGTTTTGTCAATGATAAGATATTTATAAAACCATTGTAATCATGTTGAAAGTTTGCGACTTGGTTTTACATATCTTATGTTTTGAAAAAGATTTTAAAGAATGTTTGTTTTCGAATCAAAGTCTCGGGTTCGGTTATCAAAGGGTTGCCATATATGTATTTAAAGAAATTTCTTAAGATTTTATAGCATTATTGATGACGACAAGTGGTCTAACATGTCGATTCAGATGAACGCTCATAGATATAGCTCACATTTCACTTGGGTGTTTGGTTGTTCTGGCAGCAGAACAAGTTAATGATCACTAAAAATGAGTGATATCTCTCTCTGACGACTCACACTCATATTGGAGGTGTTCATCTATGCTTTTCCTGTAAAGTCACTTGGTCTCATTATTAGATAATCAATCACATAAGACTGGTTTCGGCATTACTCAATGGGTTTCTTCATTCATGCCATTAACGTTCACTCTCTCTCCGTCGGGAAATACATGTAGAGGGGTTTAGCAATTTTCATAGTGCAGTTTGCAACTAAGAAATCTTCAGTGATGAAGGCTACAGTATCCCGGGAAATCCATTGTTGTTGCAGCTTCTTCTTTGCCTGTTTGTTGATCAATATCAATTTATTGTAAAAAGATATTTTGTTTTATCATTGAGAAGTTGCTACAATTGAGAACAATTTTTTTGTTTTTGTAAGAGTATCGGTCTTGAGTGATTGAGATGTTTGCTTTTCTGAAAAATGGTTAAAAACAAATTGCGGGATTTGATGATGTTTGTTTTGAAATAACCATTTGGTTGAAAGTTTGTTTAACTTGGTATTTCTTCGGTGAGTGATTTGGATTTCTTGTTGACTCGTCTTTAAGGATTAGATGTTGATAGATCTTTGTTTCTCTTTTGGCTTTCTTGTTGGGTATGTCGTCGTTTGGAGTCTTTCTATTTTGAGGCTGTCTTCATTTTTGGTTGGCTGATATCTAGGTAGGGAGAGGTGGCATAAAAGACAATTTGTCTAGTATGTAAGAAATGAAAGTATCGTCCCTGGTCATTTTGATATCTAAGCAAAAATAAGACTGTGACAAGGTATAATCGGGTATACCTTAAAAGCAATAGTGACACACCTAAGCTCACAAGAAATGAATTCCACAATGATTTAGATCGACGAGGCACAAATTCTCACATGGGTTTTTGTTTTCATCTGAACCTCCTAACCTTATGTCCCTTGATTGTTTAAAATCGTCAATAATGAAATAAAATCGAAGGAAATAAAGTTATATACATTATGAAAAGTAGGAGATTTGAACCTTCACTCCAATTGAGAATCAATATGACTTAAAATCTTCATCGAGCATAAGCATCTGAAAATTAAGTCAAGAGACGATTAATCACAAGGTTCTATAAAAGCTTATTATGGCAAGTATTTTATTGTATTTTTGAAGATTTGTTTTTCTGAATGTTTTTGAAAATCTTGGTTATTTGAATGTTTTTGGAAATTTTGGTTTTTAAGGAAAGATATGAAAATTATAAAAATCTAAAATCTTTTTGTATTTTGAAGTTTTGTAATTTTTTTTTCTTTTTGAATTAAAGTAAACACACGTTTGTACAAACAAAAGGTAAAAGTTTAAGGATGGATGATATCTGGATTTAACATTCCTAGACGGCCTAGGAAGTATAGAAACTTTGTTTCATCGAGAGCCTTAGTGAAGACATCGGCAATTTGATCTTCGGTGTTTATGAAGTGTAATTCGATATGACCCTTTTGAATGTTGTCTTTAATGAAGTGATATCGAATATCAATGTGCTTTGTCATGGAATGGTGAACGGGATTGTGAGAAATGGCTATTGCACTGGTTGAGTCACAAAATATGGGAATTTGTGAAACTTTGAAGCCATAGTCACGCAGTTGAGTTTGCATCCATATGACTTGTGAACAACAGCTGGCGGCAGCGACGTATTCAGCTTCTGCTGTTGATGTGGATACACAACTCTGTTTCTTTGAAGACCAACTCACTAGTCGACCTCCTAGGAATTGACAGCTACCAGATGTACTTTTCCTATCTAGCTTGCATCCTCCATAGTCTGAGTCGGTGAAAGCATTCAGCTGAAAATCGGATTTAGCTGGATACCAAAGGCCAAGTTTGGGAGTGCCTTTTAGGTATTTGAAGATGCGTTTCACAGCAATGACATGAGATTCCATAGGATTTGCTTGGTATCTGGCACAGACACAAGTAGAAAACATAATGTCAGGTCTGCTAGCAGTGAGGTATAAGAGTGATCCGATCATTCCACGATATCTTTTCTGGTCAACGGGTTTGCCATTTAAGTCTGCATCGATTTTGTATCCAAAAGCCATTGGGGTTTTGGCAGTATTGGATTTGTCCATTGAAAAGCGAGTGAGAAGGTTTTTGACATAATTCTCTTGGTTGATGAATATGCCATCATTGGACTGTTTGATTTGAAGTCCGAGAAAAGTAGTCATCTCCCCAATCATGCTCATTTCAAATTTGCTTTTCATTAAATCTGCAAACTTAACACTCAAAGATTCATCAGTAGAACCGAAAATAATGTCATCAACATATATTTGTACGATTAAGAGATGTTTATTATATATTTTTCGAAAGAGGGTTTGATCGATTGAACCCCTTTTGAAACCTGATTCTTCGAGGAATGTTGACAAGGTGGCATACCAGGCTCGGGGTGCTTGTTTTAAGCCATAGACAGCTTTCTGCAATTTGAAGCTGTAATGAGGAAAGTTGGGATCTTCAAAGCCTGGTGGTTGTTGGATGTATACTTCACGATCTAACTCTCCATGTAGGAATGCACATTTAACATCCATTTGAAAAACTTTAAAGTTCTTATGTGCAGCATATGCGAGAAAGATGCGGATAGCTTCTATTCTGGCGACTGGAGCATATGTTTCATCGTAGTCTATTCCTTCTTGTTGTGAATAGCCTTTGACTACGAGACGTGCCTTGTTTCGACACACGACTCCTTGATCGTCAGTCTTGTTTCTGAATACCCATCTTGAACCTATGATAGTAACATCGGGTGGTGTAGGAACAAGATTCCATACGTCATTTCTTTCGAATTCAGCTAGCTCTTCTTGCATAGCTTTTACCCAGTCTGGGTCTTTGAGAGCAGTATGTATGGTTTTGGGTTCAGTCATGGATAGGAAGGCTCCAAATAAGCAATCATTAGCAGTTGTGGCTCTAGTTTGGATGCCTGAATTGGGATCTCCGATGATTAGGTCAGTGGGATGGTTTCTGGTCCATTTTATTAAACGATTTTCTTCCGTTGTAATAATAGGATTTTCAGTATCCCATTGTTCTTCTCCAGTAGTTTCTTCTTGGAAGAGGTTTGAAGGTTCCCCCATAAATGTTGCATCGGGATTGTTTTGGATATTTGGGGATGGAGTGGTAAAATCTGGGGTGGTTAAATTTGGAGTGGTTAAAGGAGGATTTGGTGTTTGTTCTAATGAGGAAGTATGTGTTTGTGGTTCCCCCTCAACTTGATCTGCAACATTTCTGTTTCTTTGTGGAGTTCCTTCAGTGGGTGTTCCTGTAGGATCAATTTGAGTAGTTAGAATTTCAGAATTATAAGCAGTTTTAGGTTGTTCAAAAAGTAAATCAATATCAACTTCAATGTCTATGTCAGGAGATGGTGTTTGTGGAATTGGATTTTGAAAAATATTATCTATCATTTGTGAACCAAAATGTTCACGATCCAATTTTCTGACATAAAATTCATCGAAGTGGACATCGGTACTTTCTTCAATTACTCTTGTACGTTTGTTCAGTACTCGATAAGCAGCTGAAGAAAATGAGTAACCAAGGAAAATTCCTTCGTCCGACCTTGATTCAAATTTTGAAAGGTGGTCTTTATTATTCTTTATGAAGCATCGACAACCAAAAATATGAAAAAATTTGATATTTGGTTTTCGGTTGTTAATGACTTCATATGGTGTTTTATGAAGATTTTTGTGAATTAAGGAGCGATTTTGTGTGTAGCAAGCTGTGGCAATTGCTTCTGCCCAGAAGTATTGTGGCAGATCAGCAAAGATAAGCATTGATCTTGCAGCTTCGCACAGAGTTCGGTTCCTTCTTTCAACAACGCCGTTTTGTTGAGGAGTGTAAGGGGCTGAGAAGTTGTGTTCGATGCCTTTGTTTTTGAGAAATGAGTCTAGAGTTATGTTTTTGAACTCTAAACCATTATCACTTCGGATTCTTCGAACTGGTCGTTTGAGCTTTAGTTCGATCTGTTTTATAAAGTTGATCATCTTTTCTGGTGCTTCTGATTTTAGTCTTAAGAAAAAGACCCATGTAAATCGAGTGAAGCCATCAACTATGACAAGGACATACTTCTTCCCTTGTATTGTTTGGATTTTGGCGGGGCCACAGAGGTCTATGTGCAGCAATTCTAGTGGTTCGGATACACTAGATTCTGTAATGCTTTTGTGAGAGGATTTGGAAATTTTTCCCTTTTCACAAGCGGCACAAAGAGTTTCATTGTCGAGCTTCAGAAGTGGCAGTCCTCGAACTAGATCATCGCCGATCAATTTGTTGATGTACCCGAAATTTAGATGGGAAAGGCGGCGATGCCATAACCAACTAATATCTGCTGGGGCTTTGGATAGCAGACAAATATCGGGTTTACCATAAATAAGATCCATGTCTAGTGGATACATATTTCCGGCACGGTGTGAATCAACAATGATTTCTTTGGAGTTGGCGTCCATGATCAAGCTTCTTTGTTTGGTAAATAGGACTTCAAGATCGTTATCGCAGAGTTGAGCAACACTGATGAGGTTGTGTTTCAGGTCATCAACATAAGCAACTTTCTTTATGGTGAAGTTACCATTAGTTATGTTTCCATAACCTTTGATTTTTGCCGTCATGTTGTTGCCAAAGGTAACGTCTTGATTGGTTTGGGTGGGTCTGAAGTCACGAAGGTAGTTTCTGTTTCCTGTCATATGCTTGGAGCAGCCACTATCAATGTACCATGTATCATCCTTGGGTTCTCCAGCATTAGATCCCTGCAATTAGACAGAAATTTTAGGTACCCAAATCTGAATGGGTCCTGGTTTGTTAGCTTTTGCTATTTTGGGTTTGTTGTTCAATGACTTTGGTTTATTAGGATAGAATGGTTGAGGTTTTATTTGATTTATCAAGTTTTCCCAAAATGATATTTGTTTTTGAAAACCAGTGGGTAGATAAAATCTGTGATTTGGTGATGAATATCCTAGATGTGAAGATGTGTTTGAAAAGTGTTTTTCATGTGTAGAATGAGACGGGCGGTTTTGAAAAGCTTTTTGATTATGATTGTTTAGAACTTTCTGATTTGAATGTTTTTGAAAGTTATTTGAACGGTTAAAGGTGATATCAAGAAAGCGGTTTTCATAATGTTTTTGAAAATGTTTTGGTTTGGAAACTTGTTTTTGAGGTATGACTTTAGGTTGAAGAGGTTTCTTTTGTTTGTTTTCAAAAACTTTTGGTTTGTTAAGTGGGGTTTTGATTGCTTCATTGGTATTTTTCATTTGTTGATTTGAAGAACTAGCAGAGTTTGATTTGGAAACATTGAAATCAGTATCATCTGGGCTACAGTTGATAACTGTTTCGTCATCTGAATCTTCCTCATTAACAGATGTGAAAAGATCTGGTAGAGTTGATTCAGAGTTTTCACAAATTATCATGTTTTCTTGATTTTCTAGTTCTTTTTCAAAGGTTTCTCTACCAATTCCTGGTCTGTAACTCGTATCAAATTTTCCAGTACCCAAGGTGTTTGCCTTGGTGAATATATCATCACTGAGTTTTCTGGCAATTTTGATAGATTCCACATTTTGTATCAATCTTTTGTTTTCAGATTCAAGAAAAGTGATTTGGTTTAAAGAATCAGTCAGTTTTTCATTTAAGATTTTGTGTTTTTCAGTTGACTCTTGAAAGTTTTGTGTCAACTGAATGATTTCCATTTCTAAAACTTCTTTTGTTTCAGAAGAAATGACTGATTGATTTTTTAATTCCAATTCCCTTTTCTGAATTAGAGATTGATTTAATTGTTCAAAGACATGATTGTAATCTTCTGATTTTCTTTCAACGTCTCTTTCCAATTTGGTCCTTGTTCTGATTAATTCTGCAAATTTGAGTTGTAGGGTTTGTAACTCACATTTGAAGATTTCAGAATTAACCACTGTGTCATGGTATTTCTTGAGATCAGCTTCTAAACTTTTCTCAATTTTGGATATATGGGACTCAAAAAGTATTTTAGAAAAACCGAGTTCAGAGATCATAGACCATACCTGTTCTATGACATTTGGAGCTCTTGAAGTTGTACCAACTACGAAGCAGAAGTTGGATTGTATCGGTTCATTGTCGGCTTCGTCTTCAGAGGTTGGCCAGTATTCCACATTTGGTTCGTGGATTGCCATCAAGGCTCTTTGGTTTTCTTGGTTTTCCTTTTTCTTTAACTCATCGGCTTTTTGAGCGTAGTATGCCGAGTCTTTGATTTTTGTCTTGTTTTTGGCTCGGCACTCTCTTGCGTAGTGATTAGTTCCTTTGCAATTGTGACAGATAATCACTTCTTCATCACTTTCTTCCTTTTGACTTTTGATTGGAAGTCGTTCCGGTGCTTGAGTTTGGATTTTTTGGGAAGATTGGGAGGAGTTTTGTTGGAATCCAAGATTTTGGTTGTTTGAAAAACCATTATTTTGATTATTGTATCCTTGATTTTGGAATCGGTTTTGGTTTTGAAGACCGTTGTTTTGGTTATTGTTTTGATGATTTGAGTTGGGATTGTTTTGAAATCCCTGGTTTGAGTTATTTTGGAAAGAGGGTCTTTGCGAATTTTGTCCAAAATGAGGTCTTGGTTGAAAACCTTGGTTGTTTTGACCAAATTGTGGTCTTGGTTGAAATCCGGAATTATTTTGTCCAAATTGTGGTCGGTTTTGAAAATTTGGTTTAAAATTCGATTGACCGTAATTTGGAATAAATCTTTGGAGATTTGTATTTGCAACCAAAGCACACAATTGTTGGTAGTCTTCTTCATCATTTAAATCAGTTTGATCAAAAGAGTTGTTCAAAAATGGTTGATTTTGAAACGATGTTTGATTAAAATGATTGGAGTTTTGTTCATGAAAAGGTGTTTGGTTTTGGTTTGATGTGGAAACGAGAGCAAGTGGTCCTCCAAAAGCTGTAGAGGTTGGTGGGTCAATCGAGGATTCATACGATTGAAGTTCTCCGTACAAATTGTATAGAGTTTCCGTATGAATGGCAGGATTTCCCTGAATGATGAGTTTAACCATCTTCCAGCTTTCGTAAAGATTGTTTAGAAATTTGAGATTGATCTCGTGCTGTGTCTTTTTGATGCCCAAGTTATTCAATTTTACCATGATAAAATTGAACCTATCATGTGCATCATGGATGGTTTCTGATGAAAGCATCTTGAAATTATCGAATTCATTTAAAACAGACGTTCTTTTATTTCCAATAATTCTTTGATTTCCACAAAAACGGTTTTTTAAGTTTTCCCAAATTTGATTCGCAGTCAACAGTATTATGTCATCCATTTGACTTAAAATACTGTGGGGAATTCCGGACACAAGCTCCTTTTTGGCTTGGAGATTCAACCTTTTCTCGGTTTCATCAAGAGTTGCTTGAGTTGTAGCAAGGGTAGACAAATCCTCTGGAGTAGTATATGTTCCTTCTACACATTTCCAAACATTTTCACTTATGGAGTTAAGATGAAGATTCATACGGCCAACCCACGAATTATACTCTTCAGGTATAAGTATGGGTGCCCGTGAACCAGATCCTAAGCTGTTGGCAATTGAAACTGAATTCATGTTAGAATAATTAGTAGAAGACATGTTTTTAAGATTTTTAATTTTAATTTAAAAAGAAGGATTTTTTAACAAGTGATATTAAAATGAAATATTTAAAGAAACGCTTATGGAAGGTTTATATAAACGCTAACCAAAAGTATTTGATGAAAATTTCAAAGTAAATCACACGAGCTCTGATACCAATTGTTGAAAATATATAATATGATCACCACAAATAAAGGTTCGCACCGTTTAATGTGTGACAGATATATAAATTAAAATGATAATATGCGGAATAAATAATAAAAGTTGCGGAATAAAAATATATAATCTAATCGCCACAAATAAAGGTTTGCACCGTTTACTGTGTGAAAGATATATAAATAATATAAATTGCAGTAATTAAATGACTTAAAGCGATAAATAATATAAATGACTATAATTAAAAGACATAAAACGATAAATAATGTAAATGACTATAATTATATAAATATATATATATATATATATCAAGTAGGTTCGTCAATAGATTGACTGAACTGGTTTACAACAGGACTGTGGAACGACTGGTCTATCAAGTAGGTTCGTCAAATAAATTGACTGAACTGGCTTAGGGTTGGACTGGATTTCTAATAGACTGTGTCTCTATTTGTTCTTGTTTGATGATCTTGATGATCTTGGTTTTCTTGTTTGATGATCTTGGTGTTCTTGGTGTTGATCTTGGTGTTCTTGGTGTTTTTCTTGGTGTTCTTGGTGTTTTTGGTGGGTGTTCTTGGTGTTTTTGGTGTGTGTTCTTGGTGTTTTGGAGAGTTTTTGGAAGTTGGAAATAAGATGGTGGAAGTTGGAGAGGTTTTTGAGAGAGTTTTTGGTTTATAATTTGTGTTGTTATAAAAAAAATGGTGTAAAATGGTTTATATATGGAGTTGTAAGGGTTTTGGGTGAGTTTTGATAAGTTTTCGGAAGTTTAGGGACCAAAACTGTAAGTATTTCATCAGAAACACGCGGGTTTCCGGGTCGGGTTGGAACGGGTCGGTTTTCCGGGTTAACACGCGGGCTTAATGTGAGATGAAACGGTGCGGACCGGTTCGGATCTGGGTCGGTGGGTCGCGTTTCCTTTGTGAGGGAGCCGGAGCGGATGGCGGTTCGGACCGGGTCGGCAAGTCGGGTTGAAGCGCGGGTTGCGCTGTGAGTGCAAGTGGAGCCGGTTTCGGGTGCGGGTTCGGATATGGATCCAGATGTGGATCATGCCGGCTGATGGACTTGGGCCGATGGAAGCTTGGGCTGGGCTGGAATTGTTGGCCTGGTCCGATTTCTTTTGTTTTTAATTTAAAATCATTTTAAAATCCGAAATAAATCAAAATAAATTAGGAAAAAATATTTTTAATTTATAAAATTAATTAAGTCTAATAAAATAAATTATTTAGAAAATATATTTCCAAAAATTCATTTTAAATAGATTTAATTTAATTTTCTTTTATATTTTCCTTTGTTTTGGCTTTAAAATTCTTTTTCTTATTTTTCTCGTTTTTAATCTCGAATCCACGCAACCTGAAATGAACTGATAATATTTGTTAGACAAAATAAAAACATTTCATCTTATTTCAATGATGGTCACATACAAAAACATTTTTCAACAATGTGGATCCTTCCAAAATCAAAGCCATCGAAAGCTGGAAAGCACCAAGAACTCCGACAGAAATCCGCCAGTTTTTGGGCCTTGCTGGCTATTACCGAAGATTCATACATAATTTCTCAAAAATTGCAAAGCCACTTACCACCCTGACACAGAAGGGTGTGACATTCAAGTGGGGAGATAACCAAGACACCGCCTTCCAGACCCTAAAGAAAGCTTTATGCAGCGCTCCTATTCTGTCCCTTCCAGAAGGAACAGAAGACTTTGTGGTCTATTGCGACGCATCGAACCAAGGTCTGGGCTGTGTACTCATGCAGAGAGGAAAGGTCATTGCTTACGCTTCAAGGCAGCTTAAAACTCACGAGGTCAACTACACTACACATGAGCTCGAGTTCGGAGCAGTAGTGTTCGCATTGAAAATCTGGAGACACTACCTGTATGGCACAGAATGTACGGTATACACCGACCATAAGAGTCTCCAGCATATCCTCAACCAAAAAGAACTCAATATGAGGCAACGACGATGGGTGGAGCTACTAAGTGACTATGAATGTGAAATTCGTTATCACCCAGGGAAGGCCAACGTGGTAGCTGATGCCCTCAGTCGAAAGGAATACACGGGCCGCCGAGTGAAATCATTAACAATGACGATCCATTCCCAGTTACCCACTCAAATTAACGAGGCGTAACTAGAAGCCTTAAAACCTGAAAACTTCGCAAATGAAGCCTTGCGAGGGATGGATAAAAACCTTGAAGTTAAGGATGACGGAGCTCGTTACCTCATGAACCGAATCTGGACACCGAAATTCGGCGGATACAGAGACATTATCATGAATGAAGCTCACAAGACTAGATACTCCGTTCATCCCGGGTCCGACAAAATGTACCAGGACCTCAAGAAACCGTATTGGTGGCCAAACATGAAGGCAGAAATCGCTACTTACGTGGGCAAGTGCCTGACTTGTGCCAAAGTTAAAGTAGAATACCAAAAGCCCTCCGGTTTGCTAGTTCAACCACCAATATCCGAGTGGAAGTGGGAGCGGATAACAATGGACTTCATAACCAAATTACCAAAGACAACCGGTGGGTTAGATACTATATGGGTAATTGTCGATAGGTTAACCAAATCCGCTCACTTCCTGCCAATCAAGGAGAGTGATAGGACGGATAAGCTAGCAAGGCTCTACCTCAAGGAGATTGTAAAATTGCACGGTGTGCCAAGATCAATCATCTCGGATAGAGATAGCCGGTTCACTTCAAACTTTTGGCAATCATTACAAAAGGCTATGGGAACCAGGCTTGACATAAGCACAGCTTACCATCCGCAGACGGATGGCCAAAGTGAAAGAACCATCCAAACGCTGGAAGATATGTTGATAGACTGTGTGATAGACTTCGGTAAGGCATGGGACACCCACTTACCGCTCATTGAATTCTCATACAATAACAGCTACCACACTAGCATCAAAGCTGCTCCATTTGAAGCTCTATATGGACGCATGTGTAGATCCCCTCTGTGCTGGGCCGAAGTGGGTGATACTCAACTAGCCAGAGGCCAAACACCTAACAGCGCTCTCACCGGTCCGGAAATCATACGAGAGACAATTGAGAAAATCGTTCAAATCCGCGAACGATTGAAAAAGCATCTCGTGACCGACAAAAGAGCTACGCAGACAAGCGACGAAAGCCTTTGGAATTCCAGGTCGGTGACCGAGTGTTGTTGAAGGTCTCGCCATGGAAAGGAATGATACGCTTTGGAAAGTGTGGGAAGCTGAATCCCAGATACATTGGGCCCTTTGAGATCCTTGCTAGGATCGGCCCAGTAGCCTACAGACTTCGATTAACGCAGGAGCTCAGCAATGTCCATCCCACCTTTCACGTGTCCAACTTGAAGAAATGCCTGTCTGATGAAACTCTTGTCATTCCGTTCGACGAGATCGAGGTGAACGAGAAATTTCTTTTTGTGGAAGAACCCGTAGAGATCATGGACAGAGAAATCAAGAGGACGAAACAGAGCCGCATACCAATAGTTAAGGTCCGTTGGAGTGCCAAGCGAGGACCTGAGTTTACTTGGGAGCGTGAAGACCAAATGAAGCAGAAATACCCACATCTCTTCCCAAACCCTTGAGGATCCACTCAAGAGTTAAATTTCGGGACGAAATTCTTTCTAACGGGTAGGTGATGTGACAATTGTAAATTTTGGTCAACAAAAGTCAGCTATAGTCAAACGAAGCGTACGTTAATCTATATGTTGAAAAGATATTTTCCATAACCTTTGCAATGAATTATTAATATTATAGTATTACGTATGCTAAATCTAACAAATAACGATTAAAAGTCGAAAATACAGACAGCAAACTACTGTAGCGTAAAAATTCGATAATCGTACAATTATTATTTTGAGAATAATAATATTCATAAAGTGATCTAATCGTAAATACGAAACTGTGGATATATAGAACGTCAAAAACGGAGTTCGAATGTGAAAGTTATAACGATTAAACCGATGTGAACGGATAAATGTACACAGGGTTTGGACTCAAATTTCAAAATGTGGTTCCTTAAACATCACATATGAAATAAAAACTTATATGATAAGTAACGTAATAGTATCTAAATTTAATTCCAAAGCTAAAAACAATTTACGGTAAAACGTCAAAAATCGCGAAATCGGAAGAATACCGCGCTTAAACGCGTATTCCGACATCAACGAGTTATGTTTCAATCAAAATAAATTTTTGACAATGTTTTTATACAAAATAATTATTTAGAACTTCGTTTCGTTAAAAACGCATAAAAAGTGCTCCATTAAGTACATTGTTATTTTTATAAAAACTAACCCTACTCTACCCCACCCCCCACCCTACACTCATTTGGATGAAACAAGTGCTCCATTAAAACCTTAGTGGTAAATATTTAAAATCTAGGCACTTATGAAGCTAGTAATTTTATAATAGGAAAAATCTAAGTATAAATCTTCCAAGAGAGACTAGCCAAATTCATTTGTATTCAACCAAACTTCTTCTTTCTCTCCTTTCCCTCTTGCTCACGGCTCCAAGACCATCACCACCATCTTCACTTTCAAGTTTCAATTTCAAGCTCTCTTCACAAGATTAAGTAGTAAGTTTCATTCCTCTTTTGATTCTAATATACATAACACAAGTTTTACACCTTTTACACACACTAACATCCATCAAAATCCATTGGATATTAGCTTTGTCCAAGACTCATCCAAGTCCTAGAACCAAACTCTTCAACCTTCTACCAAGAAACCTTAAGATCTACCACACAAGGTGAGTTCATACCCCTCATTTTCATCTTTTCAAACCTTTTGGGGGAGAATACAAGTTCTTTTACTATAAATGTTGTTTTATTCAAGTTTATATGTGTTTTATTGTTATACATGTTGATTTACACAAGTTTATAAAGTTAATATTTGTGTAAAAATGCTCTTGACATAAAATATGAATAGATCCATGTATTATGAACACTTTGACATATTAAGTTATGTAAAAATTACAAAACTACAAATAAACCATACAAAAATACTAGATCTTGGACAAAATATTATAAAGATGAACTTGACATAAAATATGAATAGATCCATGTATTATGAACACTTTGACATATTAAGTTATGTAAAAATTACAAATCCACAAATAAAGCGTACAAAAAAATACTAGATCTTGGGTAAGAACGTTATAAAAATGAAGACTAGTAAAAACTACGTTTTTATAAACAAAAATATTATTTTCCAACAAAAATGGTTATAACCAAGTTATTACACCATTTTTGTGAGAAATATCTTAAAAGATGATATTTATAAACATTTGAACAAGTTACTTCGTTAATATTCGCAAAATATGATTGTTACGACGGAATTACTAAAAATATACTATTATTGGAATAGTTTACGAACATAAGGTTATATTGACGCTTAAACATGACAAAAATAATTATATAAAATTATATAATTATTTAACAACACTATATTATCATGGGAAAAATGATAATGGATAATTACAAGAGTTTTTATATACAAATCGTACGTAAACAAGTTGATTGAGATACATACATTTTGTGAGATGAATCTTCACAGTACTTTTATAAGTACCTACTATAAGTCCTGTACATTTATAACCAGAGTCTCAGTAACAGAGCGCGATATTTGAGTATAGATCTATACGGGGCTTGACAACCCCGCACCTGAGCTACTCGCTACAGCTAGACCGGTAGGTCTGAGGTGTCCAAATGTCTACCATTTCGACGCTTGAAGAACGTCGCAACAGGCCAACTAGTCACAGTATGGTTATAGGGTATCTCACAGGGAAAAATATCAACTTAATAATTTCTTTTATAAATTATTTACGTTATTATTATAACAATTCAATTATAATTCCAAAAATATAATACTGATTGATCTACTTACGAGAGCGGTGTCTAGGCCGATCAATTGAGTTGGGTTGTTGGATTTCCGAAAGGCGTATACGCTGAAAGGGTCCTGCCTCTCCATTTGATCTTCTACCTGGCCGTTCTTTATTTGATAGTCATGAAATATTATATTGGAATTAATAAAGAGTAAAACCAATTTATTACACTACAATTTTACATATTCCATTTTAGTTTTTGGGAGTTAAAGACTTGGTCGTTTTTATAAGAAAATATAGGATTTTCTTGGTTCTCAATTACTACCGTTTACAAACAAAGGGCTTTTCTATTACAAAATCTTATGAACTCACCAACTTAATTGTTGACACTTTTTCAACTACTTGTATTCTCAGGAAACTGACAAGGTAAATGCAAGCGCTACAAGTAATGACGTTACGACGTCATTTTTATCTATTTTGTTATCATTTCAATTGTACTTGAGACATGTAATAAGTAAACTTTGTAACATTTGTAATTGATTTAACCGATGGTTGTGTGCTTGGATTTCACTACTATTCAACTTTGTTATGATATTGTTCATGAAGTCATCCATTTTTGAACTATTCCGCGAATAGGGTTTGAGGGTGTGACACAGTCACAGAAAGATTGGAAATATGCTCCAAAGCCGAACGATTTGGCAACTCCGGAATATCGTAAAACTCAGAACCCATGATCCTTGATTCCTTGATACAGGATGTGTTTATCACATATGCTCTGTATATACATGGACTCTGTAGGATGCGGGACATTGTTGCATAGGAGCATATTCGGATTGGATCTGAAGCTCATGCAGTTTTGGAGTTTAGATAGATATTATGACCTTGTTATTAGCTTATTAGATACGAGCAACATTGTCTATCATATAGTACATTGTTCAAGGATATTTTATTTTTTAAAAATGTTGATTTTCTTTTAATACATGTTTGTTTAAAATTATCCTTGAAATGTTGTATGAGTGTGATAATTACATGAATGACAATAACTTGACTGTTGATACATCCAAAGTGTTTTGTGTAGGTCCAATGATCTCACAATAATACAATGATATCAATCAAAACAATAAGAACACAAGGAGATTTATCAACTTCAATGCACTCTTTGATTCATACAAAGACTAGTACAAAAGTTTTGGTTGCCAAGAACACAATAATTCTCTCTCTATGATCACAATTCTCTAGGACAACCCACCTCATTAATGAGGTCATAAAGAGTATTTATACTCTAAACCTAAAACCTAGCCTAAACCCTAAGCCCAAAACAAACAAGCCCACCGAGTCACCAAGAAGCCCGCCAAACAACCAAAGGTTGTTCGGTCCCCAACCGAAAAACCCAATAAGGCTATAATTTTCTATTCTAAGCCCGAATTAAATATTCTTTTAAGCCCAAAATGCAAAGATTAAACCATAATAAATTATGACCCAACAATCTCCCCCTTGGTTTATTGCTTTCATTTTGTCTTCATGCTTCACTTGGATAAACTTCAGTTGAACACTGCAGAGCACTTCAACAATCTCCCCCTAATCAGGACAATCTCCTCTTAGCAGGTGACAGGTATAGATGTTGATGGAATTCAGCACATTGCAGCGACAACTTTAACTTCGGTATAGGCTGTCTTCAGATTTGACTTTGAAGCACGTAGGGCAAACATGCTTTAGCATAGGTCTTAGAATCACGACATCCAGCTTTTAATTTGACTTTGACTTGGCATGGAGTCTGACTCTTCACATCTTCACTTGTCGACCACAGAAGGTACGAATGTAGTAGCAAACTGACTGAGGAGGAATTCAAAGAGCTTGTCACATGGAGTTATGAACCACCTTCTTCGGGAACAGGATATTCGTGTTGAAACTCTTCGAACTTCACTTCGACTGGCACTCCAGACAACGAATGATGACCGCAAATCCTGTGGGTCACGGAGTCATAAAACTCTCACCACAGTTGTTCAAGGATTCATCCTTGGCTCCGAATGAGACTTCTCGCAGTATCTGTGTGAACCCGGGGGAACGCACTGTGATTGTTTGAGTATCGGTGAACTACTCATGGTCGTCTTGATTTTGGCCCCTGCATATCCTTGATCAGAGATCTCAATGCAGTTGACAAGTCAACTTGGCTCTTGGCGAGACGTTCAATGCTATCCAAGCTCTGCGGAGTGTACCATCCTAGTGCCAATTTTGAATCAGGTAAGGTTGTTGGCGTCTCACAGCTATTATGGTAAACAACAACGATCACTGACCCAAAGTTTCAATATTTCATCAATATGAGGTAATATCACATTGAATCACGAACATTTGTATAGAAGAAGGTATGGGTTCAAGAGTGGTATGAGCATGTAATATGTCTTGGTTTTTAGACATACCCATTGGCTAGACTTTCGAATTGTCATCAGTGTATGGTTTATTACACTGAATCATCTAACTCTTGATTTAGAAGCTTTGTAGGTAAGAATGGTTATCGATGCCTCACATCTACTACTTGTGTTGTAGAAGAGATCATTAGCATAGAGTTTCGAAATATCATCATCACTTGGTTTAAAGTGATGAGTTGTCTATTTCTTGCATCAGAAATTTAAAAGGTGGTTGAGAGTGGATTGGTGTGTGACATCGCAGCGGTCGTCATGGGGTCAAAAATAAGAAAATAAACCTCACTCTCACTTAGCACAGTGGAAGTCAGGGTCGATCCACAGGAGTTCTGTGGTCGAGACAGGTGACAGATTACCAACTGTAGTGTCACGCTACAGTCAGAGGACCTAGTTCCTAACTTTTTCCAAACAATCCCAAAAGAACATAAACTAAAACAATTCCAAGCAAGCATTAACTAAACTAAACTACTAACTAAACCTTGTTACCTACTGAAATCAGTAGTACATCTCCAATTCAGAAGCAATCAAAGGCAATCCAAACATCAAAACACAATCCAATCACTCAAAAATCATTCATAAGCATAAATACCGAAAAACTAAGCAATTAACATAAACCAAATGACTCTCATTAACCAAATCAAATCCAACAGGTTCAAAACAGTAACCAAACTTATTAAAAACAAAAACAAAGACACAATATCAATGGTTGTCACTCCCAAAGACACTAGCCAACTATCACACACTATTTAACTAATTGAAAATTAAATATAAAAACATGAAAATACCAAAAAATGGTTGCTGAAGCTAAATCTCGGAGTCAAAGAGCCTTGGGGTCGATTTCACACCAGGTCTTCGCTAATTGTTTCGACCAAAGAGCCTCTATTTATAGTTGCAAAAACCTCGAGACCGCGCTGCGCGTAAGTGGATCTCGCGTCGTGCATAGGGGTTTATCCCCGTTTTATCGGAATTTGAATTCTTTCCACCGCCTCATAACCGCGTCGCACCTTTGTGAATTCCGCAGCGCGCGTACGTCTTTGCCTGATTTTGCCTTGATCTTCAAACTTCTTCCAAATTGCACGCTTTTGGTCCCTGTTTTCATTATTTCTTTCCAAACAAGTGCTGGCACGAAAAGTGAGAATACCACGATGTATATGATATAATTTCACTAAGAATAGGGCTCAATAACGACTAAAATATGTGATATTACTAGGCGTTGTCAAACACCCACACTTGTGCCTTTCTTGTCCCCAAGCAAGAGAGTTTTTAATAGACTTTAACTAAGACTCAAACAATTTTTGACTGTGTTCAGTTTCAAAGCTTATTACCTTATGAGTTAGAGTGAAATAGTTCATGAAAACATAATCGGAATGTTCTTTGGAATTCATGACTTTCTAGAGAACCCTTGATTACAAATTTTCTGTCCACAATGAAGTGTACGTACTCATTCAGATTCTAAAGGCCATAAAAGAACTATCCATGACTTTCGATGTTGTCCGTGTAACAAGAGTTCAGAAATACCATCCCAGACCAGACGATCTTAGGTGGCAAGGTGCATAAGTCCCACCCATTTTAGACTTACCAGCTCGAACAACAAAGGTCACAGATTGACAGTTCCTTGCTAAATTCCAATTCTAAAACGGTCCAATCTTCTAAACTCATAAAACTCAACTTATTTGACTAAACTAATAGCATGATCACAACTAAATAGTATTTCTCGAAAAATACCAATGCTATAAACAATCACAAACTATTCGTTTCAAAATTACAACCTATTAAAAATTTTAAAAAAGTTGCTAAAATTTTGAAAATCGGTCTTTTCCCGTAAAAATTTCAAAAAACTACTCTTTCGACCGTCCACACCCCACACTTAAAACCGTACAACGTCCCCGTTGTACAAAAATTATTTAGAACTAGGGAGAAAGAGTTACCCTTTTGGACGGTAGATCGCTTGGTTGGTGCTCGGTGTCACAGGCACAAATACGAACAAAAAGGTCCTCGATTTCGCATTCTGGAGTTGTAGCACAACAGTGAACACGCCGGTAGTCAAGACAAGTTGAGGGGGCACGGTGACCCCGCACTTGCTTGAAACAACTCCTCCAATTTTTGGTATCACATGCATAACTCACAAAAAGATTAAACGCAAACAAACAACTAAAACATAAACAAACAAAAGATAGAAAGTATCATAAGTACAGTACAGATATCCAAAAGAAAATAAGAAAAATACATCAATCGCCACCTGGTGGCCTGGAAGAACCGGCCACATGATCATGGGCCCGGCTGGAAATGGTCGGGGGCGGCGTTCCTGCTGTGTGGCTAACTCCAAAAGTACCTCCCCGATCCACTCCAACTACTCCTCCATCCTAGCGACCCGATCCTGCAATCGTATGAGCTCTATCGCCTCCTCCTGCTGTGGCTGTGGCTCTACCGGTGCTGCCGGTCTCCGATATCTCCTACCTGGCTGAGCGTAAGCTGGTCGGGGGTCCTGGGGTGCCTTAGTCGCCACTCTCACAAACTGGCCTGGGCGCTACTGCTCAATAAGCCCCATATTCTCTAGGGCTCGCGCTGTAGTGCGAGGTGGAGGTAAAGCGGTCAAGGAGGCCACAACGGGAGCACTAAGAATCCGGTACAAGCGGGCCAAGTGGGTGATGTAATGCCCGCGGGCCAGAGGACTGCTAGATGATGCACCCGTCGTACGGGTGGATAAGGAGATAGGTAGGGCGTACGGGAGGTGAAGGAATCTGGAGGGGTCAAGAAGGACCCAGAGATGCGTCTGTTGGATTAGGTGTCTAAGCCATGACTAATAATTTTTATTTACCTAACTAATAGTAGCAAAGTCCATTTGGGTTGCCCTCATAGCTGGAGGTTTGGTAGAAAGTTCGGTAGAGAGAAAGGTTGATTTATTATGTGATTAATAAATCAACAGGAATTAAATACATGGTTTGTTAATATATTAAAGTGATAATATATTAATTAGAAACTATATTAATTAATTAGAAATTAATCTGGAATTAATTGGATTTAATTTGGTGATTAATTTAATTAATTAAAGGTGTAGGGACTGAAACTGTAATTATTCAATAGTTGAGTAAGTGACAGTTATAGTAAACCAAGTGACCACGAAATTATGTATGGGATAATACATAATTTCGATGATAATAAGTTAGGATAAATAGGTTTGAATTGTAAGATAAAGGCTTATCTTATTTGAATTCAAAAAGGTTTATGGAACCTATAAATAGGGAGCCCCATGCACACCATTTGGCACGACTTTTGACTCTATTTTCTCTCTAAATTTTGTGACCTACCTCCCTAGCTTGGTTGTGATCTCATTTGAGGCGGGACACTTGTGCTGCTTAGCTTACAAGAAACAACTAAAGGTTAGTTTTTCTGATTTATTCTTTTAGTTGATTTTGTTTGTCCTTTAGGAATTAGTTACATGTTCAAAGTAAGAAAACATAGATCCAATCTAGGTTGCATGTGAACTTAGGGTTTTAGTTCATAGATTTGTAGAAAACCTTTCAGTGGTATCAGAGCTTTTGTTTGTTTTCTTGTTGAATGGCTGTAATAGTTTTCCTAAAATTAGGGTTTAAAGCTTATAAACCCTAATTGACCTAATTACGATTTTGGGGTTTAGGGTTTTTGAAACCCTAGCCCCTCCCCCCTCTTTTTCGATTTTCTTGGTTTGGGTTTTAAGAGGTTTTCTATTTTTGGTAACTTTGATTGTTTAATTAAATGGATAACCTTAAACCCATTTGTTTGAATTCGAAAATTAGGGGTTTAAGATAGGTTTAAATTAATTTGATTAATTTGTGAAACCATCTACATTTGAATTAATTTAATTAATTGTTTAATTAAAAGATAATTCAAGGGATTTAATTTAATTTTAATTTAATGGTTAAATTTCGAAAAATTAAAGGATAAATCCTAAAATATTTTAAAAGGTTTAAAATATCTAGATTTAATTAATTTAATTAATTGTTAATTAAAAGATAATTAAATCGATTTTTAAAGGTTTAATTTAATTTTAAATTTAATAGTTAAATTTGGAAAAATTAAAAGATAAACCTGGAATATTTTAAAAGGTTTAAAATACATCTTATATATATTATTAAAAGTTAATACTATATGTATAAGATAAATTGGTTAGTCAAATCATTAGTAGGCCTCATTCACAAAGCTGATCTATAAGGTGGGCATAAGGAGACTGCCTATAAAATGGGGTCTAATGGGTGTCCACTCTCACCCACCGCTTGCCTGATCAGTGGAGGGTCGTTAGCCGAATGGGTTTGATAGGACCGCTTAATCATTAAAAGTATAATGATCAAAGTACTAGAACCCTTTACAAAAATCTCAATCTAATTACTTTAGGAAAAATATGAATTCGATGCTAATCCATGAAATTGCACATTGCACTTTATGGAACGTTGGTGGAGTGTGTGTGGTTTACCGGCACACCAATAGGGGTTCATAAAGAGTGGCAATGGGTTTCTCGGGGGTTATCATTGTTGATGGAGCGTGTGTGGTTTACCAGCACATCAAATTGAGATGGTAATTGACCCCGAGAGTACCAAGCTAATTTGCATGGTTATTCACACCCGGTTTGTGATCCTCGGCATCCCAGTCACAAACGGTGGGGCATATCCGAGATTAATAAGACTGAAATTGATAAATGTTATCTACCAAGCTAATTTGAACAGTTCAATGAATCTCACAGATCTAGGAATTTCATAAGACTGAAATTGATAACTGTTATCTACCTTAATGACCACTGTGTTGTGATTACGGCATCCCTCTTCACAGCATAGTTGGGGTATTTTGGATGCTAGCCTTGTTAAATAATAAATTGGGTAATTATTTAAAAGGATTAATTAAACTAATAAATTCAAATTTTATATATGTCTGAAGAAAGTGTCATTCTCCTCCTTCCCCTCCTTCACCCATTTCTGAGAGCTTCAGAAAGCACCTATTAAATATGGCAAGGTTGACTGGCCTTGACTGTGTGATATGGTTTTGCAATTAGAGAATAGTTCTTAGTTTTGCTGGCGAACCATATCCAACCGAGTGTTCGCTCCCAAACATGGCATCACACAGCAGCTTGTGATGAGCATGACTCCTTGACTATTGAGTCCAAGGAAGTTCGTTGCCTTATGCTATTGATCATTGACCCCGAGTTCCGCAGGGATTTAGAATTCTTGGGGTCAGATAAGTTAGCACAGCTCGTTGAGGAAAGGTTCCGACAACTGGTTGAATAAAGGGAACGAACTAGGATCTTCAAAGAGCTTGAAGTTGCAAGCTAGAAGGAAGTAGCACCAGTTTACGTGTTCCCGAGATTGAGGGATACATAGGTGAACAGTATAAAACTGGTTTCCCTTTGTGATCGGGAGTTAAGCATTAGCTCGACTCGCTGATCTGTTCATCCAGATGAACATAAAGGGTAACCGAATAAGACAATCGTGGAAATGCATTCAATGTCGACTATGTATAAGTCGTTCATGGAGAAGCATAGTTCCATTGATTCAGCTGCTTCAGGATTGAGTCTAGTATTAAGGTGCATCAAGAAATGATCCAGATCGCCTGGACCGATTGTTCGATGTTTCAAACTGGGAATCCATAAGGGGGGACACAGTCACAGAAAGATTGGAAAAATGCTCCAAAGCCAAACCGTTTGGCAAACTCAGTAATATCTTAAAACTCAGAATACCTGATCCTCATTTCCTTGATATAGGATGTGTTTCTCACATTTGCTCTGTAAGCACGGACTCTGTAGGATGCGGGATGTTGTCGCACAGGAGCATATTCGGATTAGATCTGGAGCTCGTGCATTTTTTGGAATTAGGCTAGATATTTGTTTTGTTATTAGTTTATACATACATATGACATGGATTCGCATAGTATATTGTTCTGAGGATAATTCTGGTTTAATAAAATATTTTTCTTTTAAAACATGATTGTTTTAATTGTCCTTGAATGTTGTGTGAATGTGTTGATGACGTAAATGGTAATAACTTGAATGTTGATACATCCAATGGGATTGGATTTATGAATTGTGTTCCTTATGATTGTTAAAGTGAATTTTGTGAGAATCACTTCAACCAAAGGTCCAGTTGGACATGACTTTGGAATCATTTGACTTAGAGTCACATGATGAATTGAGTTCTTAATAAAATCAGTTGTTGCAAGAAATGCATCACCCAAAGATCCAATGGATAGGATTTTGGAATCAATTGACTTGGAGTCAAGTGATGATTGCATGTCTTGAACAATATTAACAAAGTCATAAATTTACATAGAGATGTAAAAGACGTTAAGATTTTGAGCAACAGACACATAAGTTACTGTGTATTCCTCGAATCTTCGAACAGAACACGATTAGTTATACTTCATGATAATTGCCAAATATTTTGACAAATATGGCTTCGCATATCGGAATAAGCGATTGATTGGAACCTTGAAGTGTTCAAGGATGTCAAAGGAAGTATAAGATCAACAGAACCTGAGTGAAAACATAGACTAAGAAAAATTTTCACAGTTTATCCTCTTCCAATAACATTAATGGTTATAATGTGTCTTAGGGAAGACGATGTAGCATTGATTGAAATAGTTTTGATCCTTGATGTATAAGATACATTTCCGATTAGTATTTCAATGAATTAAATATTCAACCAGTCAAACCGCAGAAACCATATTCCGACCATATCTTAGAGTAAGTAGGTTATGCCGACACTGTCTGAAATGTAAAGCTGGGATCGTCCCACAAGTACATAGAAAGTCCAGGGTCATGTAGCATTCGTCTGAATCTCATGACAAGCCTGAAACTGATCAGCGATGTCGTTTCATTGGCCATCCCGGTTATCCTTTAAAAGAAGAGTCCTTTTAGAAAGAGCTCATGTTCTAAGGAAACAGTGGGAGTAAGAATAATCCTGAAGGAGTTCAAGGATTAGCCAAGTGAAAGAAACTTTAGTCACCACTGGGCCTTGACCAAGAGTCAGATTCCTGTTAAACCTGACATACCCTCTCTTCGCTTGACCTGTAATTTTGGTCACCGTCATAAGGAGTTATGATCTGGGTGACATACCGATTAGTAGTAAAACACTAAAGATGGTACGGATAAGTAATCCGACTACTAGGAAGCATTGGTGAGCCCGGTTGCTGCCAAATAAGAGAACATTAGCGCGAGACACTGTCTATGTGACAGTTTGATTGATTTTACAACTGGTCTAGGAACCAGTGGGAGTAATTGAATCATCAAAAGAAGGGAACATAGAAATGTACTTACAGAACATCTGGTTGAATGAGTCATCACTTGGGGTCAAGCAATTGATTCCGAGAGAGGCACTCTCAATAGAAGATGAAATCTGAGAGGATTCTACGTGGCATAGTGTGAGTCGTTAGTGGAGCGTGTGTAGTTTACCAGCACACTAATAGGGACTCACATAGAGCATGCCATTACAAAAGGTACATGGCCCCGGGATTCGTCCCATGGGCATCTCGCAAGAAAGGATATTCGGATTCTCAAAATAGGCCAAAAGGTTTGGATTTTGTGAATAGCCTGGAAGATTTCCTATAATATGTCGGAAAGGTTTGGATTTCGGTTTCGCAAAATGTGCCAAAAGTTCTGGATTTTGTGAATAGTCCGAAAAAGTCATATAACCGTATCAAAGCCAGTGGGAGTATCATTGTTATCTGCTATCACATGTATGTGGGTTACATACTGGTTCTAGGATACGTCTCTTATCATTACAAAGTGTAATGACTTGGTGTTAAGAAACGGTTCGCTTTGAAAGACTTTAAGAGATACAACATACTTAGGTGGTCGTGAACATCTATTAGATAGATTGAAATTCTGCCAATATGATCTTGATAAGATTCAAGATACATAAACCCAGGAAAAGAGTTTCCTATCATTGCAAAGTGTGATGACTTAGCATGAATGAAATAAAGAAGGTGCAACATACTCACATAGTTCACAGACATCTGTCGGATAGATGAAATTGACAGTATAGACTTAGCCATTGAGAATATGGTCGTGATGAGGTTCAAGATGCATAAGAAAGAGTCTCCGAAAGGAAATGGTTTCTAGAAGTCATGACACAAGGATTATTAGTAATCTTTGGATTCCGAAAGAGTTTGGGATGAGATTACATCAGGTTCCACGAGATTCCTGGACCGATCAGAAGTGTTATGAACATATCCTGATGACTTGATGCTTAGAGCATAGTAAGTAGGATTCAGGATATGACCTTGCTGAGAATACTAAATGGATTTTGAACACGCGTGAGAAATCATTGGGTAATGATTAGGGTGAATGTTTTGAAAGGAGTTTCAAATCAGTAATTGTTTACACCAGGACGTGGTGCTGTAGGACTTCATGGTTAAAGAGTTTTGTTGGTTTTTGATGGAGTGCGTGTGGTTCACCGGCACATCATGATGCCTCGAAATAGTCTTAGGGTGTAGTCATATAGACTAAAGACCCCGAGAACCATGGGCAGTCATGGTACACATCACCGGAATGGAGTTGTGAGAGAGAAAGACAGAATGAAAAATTGAGATATTATTGGAAGAGTATCCGATTGGATTATCTGCAATAAAGTGTATAAGTGTTAGACACTTGGATACATAGAAAGAATGAAAAGGTCATTGAGTTAAAATAGACATAGATATAAAAGGCTTGAATTGAAAGTTTAAAAGAGAATAAGAAACAGATAATAGTTATGATAAATCCGACTTGGTGATTACCTCGTGGAGACTTGGTAATAAGCGGGAGTAGCTGCCAGTCAGATTTTATGTTTCGCTTATGCATGTTTTACTTCCTGAATAATTGGATTATTCAAATATCCACAGTCGCTCATAGTTTTAGGGAGTAAGTATGAAGGAATACTATCATGAATTGGTTTGTAGATTGTCTAAGGAGTTAAACATAGCAATAAGATTGCTGCAACGTTCATAAGTACTTGGAAATGGAGATTTGAGTATTGGATAAACCCACGCTCAATAGATTGCTTCATGGATTACATCACAGGCAATGTTGAGACGATAATATGTTATGGTCTTGAAGTGGAGAGATATGAGTTATAATTTACGAGGCGGTTGTTCATTGATAGTACGAAAACACATCGGTAACTCGGTGTTATAAAACGTGCTGTTGTGAATGATTTGTCTGGTAAAAGATATAAGCATATGAGTCGAAGCTTATTCGTCCCTTCACCCTGACGGGAAACAGATATATGTAGGCCTCCCGATGATTTTGAAGTTGACTAAAGTGCTGGCCATCCAGGACTGAATTGATATGTTCAATTAGAAGTCTTATGTCATATGCAAAATCGGAAATCGGGAAACAGTGTGTCAGACAGAGATTGATCTCAAACCATGTGTCATGTCTGAAAATATCTTGTTGGACGGAGGATCACCCGATCACTTATCTATGGACATAACTGACTAGGTCAGAGTTCGGCAGCAGTTTCTAGGAAGCTACAGTTGCTGATTAATTAGAGGTTAAATTGGTAATTATAGTCATAGACTTATCCAAGTGGGAGACTGTTGGATTAGGTGTCTAAGTCATGACTAATAATTTTTATTTACCTAATTAATAGTAGCAAAATCCATTTGGGTTGCCCTCATAGCTGGAGGTTTGGTAGAAAGTTCGGTAGAGAGAAAGGTTGATTTATTATGTGATTAATAAATCAACAGGAATTAAATATATGGTTTGTTAATATATTAAAGTGATAATATATTAATTAGAAACTATATTAATTAATTAGAAATTAATCTGGAATTAATTGGATTTAATTTTGTGATTAATTTAATTAACTAAAGGTGTAGGGACTGAAACTGTAATTATTCAATAGTTGAGTAAGTGGCAGTTATAATAAACCAAGTGACCACGAAATTATATATGGGATAATACATAATTTCGATGATAATAAGTTAGGATAAATAGGTTTGAATTGTAAGAGAAAGACTTATCTTATTTTAATTCAAAAAGGTTTATCTCTAAAGGCCTATCTGGTTATCGGTTGGAACCTATAAGTAGGGAGCCCCATGCACACCATTTGGCACGACTTTTGACTCTATTTTCTCTCTAAATTTCATGACCTACCTCCCTAGCTTGGGTGTGATCTCATTTGAGGCAGGACACTTGTGCTGCTTAGCTTGCAAAAAACAGCTAAAGTTAGTTTTTATGATTTATTCTTTTAGTTCATTTTGTTTGTCCTTTAGGAATTAGCTACATGTTCAAAGTAAGAAAACATAGATCCAATCTAGGTTGCATGTGATCTTAGGGTTTTAGTTCATAGATTTGCAGAAAACCTTTCAACGTCATGTCCTCGCCGGACACCTTCTCGCCCCCCTCCCTGTGCATGATGGAGGTGGAGACCATGCGATGCGTGAGTCGGTGAAGCGGATCACGGAGATGGCTCTCCCTGGATGTCCCCGCCTCATAGAACACGTTGGACAATGGTGCCCAAACCTCTGCATTGGCAGCCCTGTCAGGCTGCCCCTGAGTGCACGCCAGAAGAAACTGCATAAAATGGCGGTGCTGGAGATCCGCCTCTATATAGATGCCGGTGCGCCTCGCAAACTCTCGGAGATTGCACTCCCTGTGCACTCCCCCCAATCTAAATCGTACCAGTCTGGAACGGGCCTCTGTCGACCCTGGTGCAAAACGGACAGTAGATAAGAACTCCAAAGGAAGCTCGGTGTATACCATGTCATCCTGGTTGGCCATGAGCCTATCCCAGCCTCGACAAGTGAATGAAGCATCCCCGTGGGTCCATGTGCGGTGGAGGAATGGCTCGATCTCACCCCAAAGCCCCGCGTCTCTGAGGATATCTCTATCAATGATCGTCGCCTCGAGAACCCGGAGACCTACGAGTGCATCCTGCTTGCTGGCAAACTCCACAGAGCTATCCAATCCCTCCGGGAACTGGAGAAATTAGTGGTCTAGTCTGAACGACATCTGCACAAAAGAAAATTTTGCAATTTAAGTCCTTTTCTTCCACACCGCACCGCGGCGCGGCCCAAGCACAATGGCGCGGCGCGGCGAGCGGCTGTTTCCAATTCCAAACCCAAAATCACGATTTAACTTGTTTAAACTCAATCCAACCACACTACAAGGTAGCCTAAGTACCGACTAACTCATCTAGGGTCATTATTTGGCAAAATAAACACCCTACGAGTCAGCATTGGCGATTTCTAAGTTTTTGAGTTTTTGGAGAAATCAACCAAATCAACTGCCTAATCACTAGTTTGAACAAGTAAAAGCTAGTTAGAATGACGTACCTTGGTGGCGAGAATGAAATGAGCAGGAAAAAACACGAGAAATTTTCGATGATCAGAGCTTTGCGGCGTGGTGTGTGTGAATAGTGTCGCGGCTTAACTTATTATCGACGGAAACCGACCGATCGATTCCTGCGGTGCGGATATGAGCGAACCGCGACGCGCGTACCCCCAAATCAACCCCTGCGCATCGGGTTGGTTTACGAACCCGCGGCGCGCAATTTGCCTGACCACGGCGCGGTCATCAAAAATCCAAATTCTTCAAAACAACCCCACACTTGCCTTGGACCAATAATACCTGAAAATGACGATGATATAATCTTCCTAATTACTCCTAAAAATACAGTACCTAACATATGAAAAGATGGGTTGCCTCCCAACAAACGCTAAGTTTAACGTCTTCAACCAGACGTACTACTCCTTCTACAGCTATGGTGGATCGTATGCCTTCTTCTTTCGCTGATTTTTAATCACCAACGTCCCTTTGTTGTCCCAATGTTCCTCAAACTTTCCTGGGTCGAATGGCTTGTCGGTTCTCCTACTGCTGCCCGGTTGCCGTCTTCTGATTGCTTCCCGCGAATGCTTGGAGGTAACTTTGAACCTCCAAGCTCGGTCCTTCCTTCTGCATCTCTTCAAGGTCAAAGGCTTGACATGAAGCTCGCCCAGTGCCGCTTCCAATAGTTGTTCCACACCTCTTTTGCTAGTGTCTCGCATGCTATCTTCAGGTTGCAATTTTGACTTGCAGTACCAATAACAATTTTTCAATCGAATGGGATTCGAAGGCAACATGTCAGGATGCTTCCATATGTCCTCATCGATGGTATTGATTACATCTAATTTTCCATTCATGAATGGATCATGAGTGGTGATAAAATCATGTTTATTGCTTTCAAATATCAATTCGTCAGCATCAACTTCTTGATCATCGTCCAACAGGTGGATCGGGACCAAGAGTGAGCGACGAGTTGGATGTGGTGGTGGTATAAAATCACCCATCACCAGATCCTTACTTTCAACTTTTTCAAAATTTTCAAAAATTACAGGGTCGAGGGTAATATTGTCATCTACACCCCCTTCCCCAAAAACGTCGGCAGTTTCAAAAATTTCAGGAATCGTTGGGCTGGGATCTGTACTGTCACTTATAGCTCCCTCCATAACATCCTCATCAACCAAATTGTCTGGTGATGGTATAGATTCACACATCACCAGATCAACATTACTAATACTTTCAAAAACATCAAAAACTTCAAAGGTTGCTGAGTCAGAGGTAGCATTGTCACCTACAACCTCTTCCTCAACAACCGTTTCTACCATCTCAATGGTCTTTTGACTTTCCCCAAGTGTATGCCTTTCCATCACATATTCAGGTGATGCATGTTCACACATAGTATCATTCGTATAAAAATCACTCGCCTCAGGTTCTGGCGAGGGTGATGAACAATTCCAACTTTCCTCTAACTGATCTAAAGAAGCTTGCAATTTTACAAGAGCATCAGCCTGGTCCTAAAGAAGATTGCAATTGGTGGGTGTTGTACATGAGTACCCAAATTTAGGCCCAAATTGCAGGATTTTCAGGTTGAGATGACTCCTCGGTCTGCCATCCATTGTCATCGAATGATCCATGGTAGCAATCATCCTCGTAATAGGTGTCGGCCGGATTTTCATAATACTCATAATATTGATCTGGGTACATGTAATCGTCCATTATGAAGACGTACACATACCAAAAACCAAAAAACTAAAATCAAACATCAAAAAATCAGAAACTAAGTCCTACAAATCACCTACTCTCAAGCTCACAACTCCTCGGCAACGGCGCCAAAATTTGACATCGCAGCGGTCGTCATGCGGTCAAAAATAAGAAAATAAACCTCACTCTCACTTAGCACAGTGGAAGTCAGGGTCGATCTACAGGAGTTTCGCGGTCGAGACAGGTGACAGATTACCAACTGTAGTGTCACGCTACAGTCAGAGGACCTAGTTCCTAACTTTTTCCAAACAATCCCAAAAGAACATAAACTAAAACAATTCCAAGCAATCATTAACTAAACTAAACTACTAACTAAACCTTGTTACCTACTGAAATCAGAAGTACATCTCCAATTCAGAAGCAATCAAAGGCAATCCAAACATCAAAACACAATCCAATGACTCAAAAATCATTCACAAGCATAAATACCGAAAAACTAAGCAATTAACATAAACCAAATGATTCTCATTAACCAAATCAAATCCAACAGGTTCAAAACAGTAACCAAACTTATTAAAAACAGAAACAAAGACTCAATGTCAATGGTTGTCACTCCCAAAGACACTAGCCAACTATCACTAACTATTTAACTAATTGAAAATTAAAGATAAAAACATGAAAATACCAAAAGATGGTTGCTGAAGCTAAATCTCGGATTCAAAGAGCCTTGGGGTCGATTTCACACCAGGTCTTCACTAATTTTTTCGACCTAAGAGCCTCTATTTATAGTTGCAAAAATCTCGAGACCGCGCCGCCCATAAGTAGATCCCGCGTCGCGCGTAGGGGTTTATCCCCGTTTTTTCAGAATTTGAATTCTTTCCACCGCCTCATAACCGCGTCGTGCCTTTGTGAATTCCGCAGCGCGCGTACGTCTTTGCCTGATTTTGCCTTGATATTCAAACTTCTTCCAAATTGCACGCTTTTGGTCCCTGTTTTCATTATTTCTTTCCAAACAAGTGCTGGCACGAAAAGTGTGAATACCACGATGTATATGATATAATTTCACTAAGAATAGGGTTCAATAACGACTAAAATATATGATATTACTAGGCGTTGTCAGTGTGTGTGATAGACTACGGTATGCAGTCTAACATCGACACAAACTTTTTAACTCTCGACTTTGAGTGGTTTCTCTCAAAGCGTCTAGAAGTTGGTGTTACTCAAGAAAAACACTTAGATTGGTTAAGAAGCGGTTGTCAGTGCTTTACATTCATTGGGGTGTACCAATGAAGATCACAAACACTTAAAAATTACCTCAGCAGTGAGTGGTATAAACTCGGTGCGTCGTCGGTAAGTAGAAAATGTTTTTGAATTTTTTTTAATTTTCTGAAAAATAAAGACATAAACGAAAATATTTTTGTATTTTTTAAATTTTGAAATTTTGTTTTGTTTTTAATTATCCCCCTAAATTTGTGCATGGAAGAGAATTGCGGAAGTAAAAACCATGAACAAATTTAACTAAACAAAAATAGGGAAAAATATTTACTGAACTGATTTAACAGTCATCAAAGCGTATCAATCAGTTTGAAGCGAAGTTACCTGTTAAAATTTCAACACATCGTTAAGCGCGATCCCAACGCGATCCTTTTCCTGTCTCCCCCTCCCGCAAAGGACACAGACTCTCCACCAGTGATTTGAATGATATGCAGTTGAGAGTTGTCTCCTATCATGTGCCTGGAACAGCTACTATCAACAAACTGAGGTCCGAAGATATTCCTCCGTAGATGCTCCTGCACAGATGCGGGATTAATTCGTCTTGGGAACCCAGTCCATTCGGAAGCTTGGTTGACCCAAACTATCTACACACTTGACTGGTTCCAAGATCATATCCTGATTATCAAACAAAGAACATGAAGAGTTAGCAGGAAAATTATATGATTTGGAATATTGGCCTTTTGGTACCCATCGGTAATTTGATTTTGGTCTTTTGTTGATTGACCGGATGGGTGTGTCAGCACTTGAGTTTGTAGAAGCACTCCCCCTCGATTTGTGCTTATGTTGCCAGTGAGGACTCGAGCATGATCCTTGAGATGAACTCGACCTTACCGATTTCGATTTGGTGGAGTTATCTCTCGAATCGGTCTTCTTGTCCATGG
Organism: Cichorium intybus; assembly: GCA_023525715.1. Lineage (NCBI taxonomy): Eukaryota > Viridiplantae > Streptophyta > Magnoliopsida > Asterales > Asteraceae > Cichorium > Cichorium intybus. Next base: position 71,484,424 of record CM042016.1, on the reverse strand, counting down.
GGGCTTGCTTCTTGGCCTTGGCTTCATTCCAGTCGCCATCTCTTGAACGTGATCTTGAGGGCCTTCTTTTGGAAGATTTTCCCTTTGCCACGTTCTCCAAGCCTTGTGCGTAGAAGGGAACATATGGACGGTATGGACAGTTCCTGGCAATATGACCCGCAATCCCACAGTTAAAACATATTTGTCTTTTTAGGTAAATGAAATTGTTACTTGGTCCTTGTCCAGATGAGTTTTTCAAGGAATTGCCACAAGAACAAGTACAACTACATTTACTGGGACTCGGTCTTGGTTCAGCAGGAACTTCCCGTTCTTTCACAAACTTCGTTGGTCTAAATTTTCCAACATGTGGATTTTTGGAATTTGAACCACCACCAACAGAAGTTGTAGATTCAGCATCAACGGTTTTGGTACGATCACTAGTAACAGTAGAAGATGAGGCGTGAGATGTTGATGCGTGTTCAGTAGCATTAGGACTATCTTTGTCCTCCTCGCTCGCATCTTCCACTATTACTTCATTCTCAGCGGTGCCAGACTGGTCCTTTGGAATGAAATTGGAAAGATAACATTCCTCCGATTCCTCATTATCAAGATATGAGATATAGTTATGATTAAACGGAGGTGCAACAGTTTTGAATCCAAGACCTTCACCATCCGTAGCTTCTTCAGTTTTTCTTAATTCATCTGCTTGACGACGAGAATCCATGAGCTGGTCAATTTCATCACGCTTCCCTCTTTCTCGTTTAGCTTTATCACGGGCAAGCATGACTTGATCACAGACGCTTAAGCCCGGAGGATAATCGTCGTTACACGGGGTTGGCACAATTTTATTCCCCAAACCCTCTCCCTATTTTTCAGCCATTTTAGTTGCTGCTCAACTATTGATTCAACAACCGTACTTGATGCATCAAACTTCTTGATATTAAAATCAGCATCTTTGTATTTGGCTTTTAATGCTTCAAGCTCGACAATTAAACTGGCTATCTCTGCTTTGGCGAAATGATATCGAGTGGCCGATGTACTCCAGTCTTCTTGTACTTTCTTAAAATCAAATGTCTTAGCGTCTAGTTTTTCTTGCAGGGGTTTCAATTTCTTTTTAGCATCGTAGACAAGATTTTTAAGGTCGAAGACTTCTCTCTCGGTCATTGTGTTCACGGTATTTGACAATAATCTTTTCGGAATCGGAAGAACATGATTTTTCGCAAGCATCTTTTGTCGATGTAACCATTTTGACCAAAAAAATAACCGAAAACCCCTCAAAGATAAAAATTGACCCAAAAAAAAAACTACGTTTGACCTAATGTTTGACCAAAAAAGAAATTTGATCAAAAATGAAACTTTTAGATTGGTTGAGAATCAAATTAAAAAAAAAATTGAACGGATAATAAAATTGGACCAAAAATAAGGAAAGAAAAAAAATGGTTTTGAATTGGAATGAATTTAAGAGATGATCACGTGATCTTAAAAAAAATTGTTTAGTCTATTTGGCTTTCCAAAAGAAGAAAGAAAGAAAAAAATTTAAAATCAAAATGAAATCGGTGGTCGAAAGGTTTTTCAAAATAATTCCTAACTAGGTGGAACCCGTGCTACGCACGTGTCGGGTTATATTGGTTTTCTTTTCGTGATTTCGGATACTCCGTGGTTTTAATTGGGATTGTGTTGTTTTCTTTCGCCGTTCATTTTTTCTGGTCTTCTTTTACGTCTTATTTTACTTGCTGTCCAAATTAGCAATTAACTTTATCATTTTTATCTCATCCCAATATACTTGCAATCAGATTAGAAAAAAATATTGTAACCAGAACATGGATAACATTTTTTTTAATATACAACATATAATGCAACCACAGCAGGAAAAATGATAATACTACAACCAAAACATGAAAAAACATATATTTGTGACCATCGAGTTTTTTCCTCTGAAATCATCTTCACCATTGCAGAGATTCTATCCCCCCAAAACCGAAAAGTCCTTGCATTTAAACTGAAATAGATAGGAAATTTTTTTTAATAAATATCGGTCATTTCCATGTAAAACGAAACAATCATTCCATCAAATACCTGGCGTGCATGATGCGGACCCAATAACTTGGTTGAACAGCAATATGCCAGTCCACCAAAACCCAGAAAAAAAAAAATAACTTAAAGGTTAAATAGTCAGAAACGCATACTCATAATATTTGATGAAGCATATATCATACTGTTGTAATTTGTAAATATATCTTTCCTGATAACAGAAACCAAACACTTTTGCACATGATTTAAAGAAAGCTGTCAAATATGACACATTAAAACTAATCAAGAACACTATGATAAAAATCAATAAACAGTGTTTACCTTCAATATAACTTCACCGTTTTATTGACCTGCAAGCATAACACTCTAAAAGTTTGTAGTTACTGAGAAAGAATTAAAAAAGTATCGAGAAAGAGAAAAGACTGTCTGTAAAGAAAACTTTAAAATATTATCAATTAAATTATCATGGATTCACCTGTGAGCAGAAAACCAAAGTAAATTTCAGTAGTTAGTCACTTTGAAAAAAACTAAAACGATGCCATAATCGAGTAAATTTTTAAGCATAAAGCCTTGATTAAAAAAGAAAGTTGAAAGTAGAATGTTGTAATAGACATATAACCGATAAAAGTAAAGTGTTATAATACATAGCATAAATAACTGAAAGTACGTTGCTATTTCTTTCATTTAGCCCTTATTATTGACTTGTATATTCATTAGGGTGCTTGAAACAATGTTTTCTGGCTACTAACTCAACTTTTTAAAAAAAATTATATTTATTTATCAAATTTGGCGACAAATATATAAATATAAATCAACATGCTTACCTTCTGAGAAAAATGGTAGCTGTTGAATGAAACTTTTGAGATATGGGCCATCACCTTTACCTGTAAAAAAAACAAATGATAATATAATATGATATGTAGCAACACATGTTTTGAACATTTTATTTTCCATTAAAGTTGCAAAATAATAACACAAGAAAAAAAAATTTCGCTTACCTATGCTTGCTAATATAATTTAATAGAGATCAGATTACCGAAAAGTCCTTGAGTTTTCAACCATTTACTCCAAAGACCATTACATTACTTTTCCTTATATAAAAGCCATTGCTTCTACCAGTACATGGACAACTGTGTGGATCGCTAAAGATCTATTATCGTTCATTAACAGGTCTTAGTGCTGATGTGGCATTTTCAAAATAAAACTTTTCGTTAGTACCACAAGTTCAAATTCCATTTTCTGAAAAAACCCATTTTTTATTATTGTTTGTTTTTTTTTCTTTTCGGTATTTTTCGGCTTCTTTGTTATTATTATTATTATTATTATTATTATTATTATTATTTAATTCAATGAAAAAAAAACCAACATAATAATAATAATAATAATAATAATAATAATAATAATAATAATAATAATAATAAAATATATTTAAAAAATGGCACATCACGATGGCTTCCAAAAAAAGAGGACCAAAACCTAATGTTTTTTATAAAAATTTCATCTCAGCACTGATGACCAGTTGATGGGCTATAGTAGGCAATCAGAGGCCTTTTTTTAATATTAAAAAAAACAATGGTTTTCATACGAAGAAAGAAAATGTAGTAGCTTTTAAGGTAAATGACTGAAAATTCTGTGATTTTCCCTTTAATAGATATCAGTATACGACAGTTGAATTATAACTTAAAAAAACATCATATAAGTTTCAAATTGAAATAAGAAACCATAAAAAGCATACCTGCAAGTATCTACCTCTAGCACTATTCATTGACTTGTTTGCCTTTTCAATATCACCACTATGGTATGCCATTGTACCTTCCAATAATTCCAATCTCAAGTGCCTATATATACATATAACATCATATTTATACATATATAAAAATAGAGACTAAAAGTGTTGTTTCTTTCTGATGGACTTAACGGGGACAACACTCAAGGGTAAGTATCTTTTTTTTCCTATTAAGTTATTTTGCTCAAATTAAGTCAAAAAGAAACAACACCTTAATTTAAAAAACTATTATATATAGGTGTTTGTTTTTCATGCAATATAGAAAAAACGACTTAATAGAGAAAGCCACAAAAGAGGCTTTCCCAACTAAGTCCCTCAAGTTCTTTTGCTTCCTCAACAACAGCAACATTAGAAAACATGACAACTTTCCCCTTGTTCATTGACTTTTGACCCACCAGAACCAGTTGAGTTCCGGTTTCTAAGTTGACCAATGCAACATCCCTGGAACATAGCTTCATCAATTTCATAGTATCCAAGCAAAGCCAAAGTCAGGAAATTTTAACCTAACACAAAAAATGTAATTTGCAAGAAACATTTTCAGATGTTGGAGTTTACCTTGGAGGTCGGATGTACAAGTTGAAATGTAGAAGAAGCCAACGTATAAACACCACTTCAATAACAGTGAACCAAAGAAAATTGTACCCTTTAATCCATGAGTCGATGGTCGACAATCAATAGCCTTGAGCTTACACCCTTTAAATAAAAAAAAATCCTTCGTTGTCGGAATGTGATGAAGCAAAAAGTCTGGAACTTCTCTTAGCCCTATTGTGTATACGATTTTCCACCTTCACCATATGCACTTTCATAGCCACTTTCTCGTCCCACTCCCGCTGCCAACTTCGTGATAGAACGACCCTGCGAAGCATCCTACTTTTAATTTTATTCAATTATAGCATTGTACTCTAGATAAGTTATTAAAAAAATATCCGATTATAGCATTGTATTTCCAAAATTTTTCTTATTAAGACATTATACTCTGAATGTGCCTGATCAACAAATTTGTTGGACTGCAAATTATAATGTAAAACCAGTCACCAATAAAAAATCTTAGCAATTGATTAAAACAACAAATTTATGAACTTGTCTAATAAAGTTAAATATGGCTTTTTAAAGTAACATATTTACATAATCGTTAGCACAAATAAAACTTACCAAAACTAATGTTATCCACTTTCTTCAACGTGAGTAAGATTGAGTGCTTTGTCTTTGCTAATCCCCAACTGCAGTTGTTAGATAAATTTAATCACTTTATTCATGTTTTATATCTAGAAAAATGCATATGAAAGTAGAAAAGGTATCGAAGAAGACAAACCTTCGAATAAACATCATTAGATGCATTTTTAACTTTTTTCGTTTAAACCTTAATCATATAATTTGAAATATACCTGATTATCAAGCATTCTTTAGAAGTCTTTGAGGAAATATTTCCGTTGAAAGCCCTCCGGTCTCAATATAGCGAGCATATTGTTTTAATATCTAAAAGATTGGAAATTAGATTAGTTATTGACAGTTGAATGATTTTTTTCGGTAGCAATAATTATTAAAAATCTTGCATTAACTAAAATTACAGAAAGAATTTACTTACCTAATGCAGCAAGAACTGACTCCTAAAAAATAGAGATCTCAATAAATCTTACTCCACTAATTTTCAATATTCCACATGAACACCAAAAACCTTTTCGGGAATAGGAAGCAGTAATTATATCTCTCATTAGGTAGACATAGCCGTTTAGCAAAATAGATAAATGCTTGAAACTATATCGATATGCATAGATTCACCAACCACTTCATTTGTCTTGAACAGCTTCTTGTCCATCACATTCGAAATCACATTATTGAAATCATTCTTCCTTTGTGAGGCAGAGTCCTTAATTCTTCCTTTCTCATATGCTAATAGTCTATCTTATTTGAAGAATCAAAAAGAACCTAAAAACCATACAATAAATAAACATTTCAGGGGAATCCTTTTATAGGCCAACAAAGCTTTCAATTCCATGGTCAAATTTGCAATTAATCCAAAAATCAAAACACATCACCGGCTACCACAATTGCCCGGAACACATCTCCAAAATTAAGTCCCAAGCATCCGAATTCTGTTAAAAAAAATCAAAAAATCAGAAGAAACACCTACATATAATAGTTTTTGGTGTTGATGAAGTAAATAGAAATCTTCTTCCTGAAGTTAAACCCAAAAAGAGGGAATAGTCACCTTAATTTGAGATCGAAAAAAAAAATTAGCCTTTAAAAATACCACATCTGCATGTATACATGATTAGAAACTCGATAAAACCAATATATACACTTTTATAATAAGATCCGTCTTCTAGACAACAAATTTATTGCGTGGGGACACGACTACTGTAAGCTTTATAAATATGTGTTGTGTTACTTGTTGACTTAATACATAAAGAACGACTTAAAATAGAAACCTAAGGAAATAACACTTTGGGATCCCCACTAAATTCTAACTTTTTGCAATTTCACCTTCATATTTTTGTTCCTTCCATTGTAATCGGTTCAGTAGAGAAGAATGCCAAGAGTTTCGCTCAACAGCCTAAGGACTACCTGAACTGAAAATATTTAAGGGATTACATTTTAGTAATCTCTATAAGTCATTAAGGGAATACATTTTAGTAGTTATATTAAGTCAGCAATAACCAACCAAGTTACTCTGAGCTCTCTGATTAAAGTCTGATATCTCTATGTTGTTAAAATTATCAACACCTGGAACTATATAAGTGATCTGTTGTGGTTTAATGGAAGTTGTAACACCATTCTGCATGTTATAATACCAGATAACAATTAAAACCTTCCTAATACCATTAAAGGAATGACACAAATCCTAGCATCCACCATTCAATCTATAAAAAACTGATCGGAGACTATCCAATTCCTCCTGCCATCAGGTTTCTGAGCTACTGCAAGCAATATCCCTTCAGGATCCTTCTTAAACTCTAGCAGCAGTCCTTTCTGAAGTACTTGATTTCGCAATTTATCTTCAACGGTATCCTTACTGCTTGTTAATATTGACCTGAAAAGTGATTGAATAATGCACATAAACCAACATGTATCCAACTCGGTTTTAGTAAAGCCAACTCCTAGGTGATTAGCTACGTAGGAATTTCATAAATTACCAGGTAGAAATGATCACCACGCTAAGTGAAGTTTGTAGGTTTCAAAAGATATATTTGAATTTTGGAAATGGACCAAAAAGGATGGTCCATGGTTTTGACAAGGAAAAAGAAAAGCTTATTAGTTCTGGGAGAAAGCGAGTACGCAAGTAGTAACAACGTCACATGTAGAACAATTTTCAAGACATGAGGCTACTTGGTATGTATCATAAACGAATGAACTCAATTGAAGACAAATTGAATTCCATAATGACAATAGAGAGGAGACGCACTTGTTACTTGCACGAACTGTCCTCTGCCGACGTAAGGCCTCAAACTCCTCATTCCTCAATCACACTATCGACAAAACTTTGGACATAATAGCTTCTTGATCGGCATGGGTATGCTGACCCACTTCCAAAGATAGTCACTAACTACCCTCCCCACCATCACCGCCTACACCCTCCACCCCTCTTCTCTTTTTTGTTGTCTAAACCCTAGAACATTGCCACCCATCCGTTCTTTCCCTCGGCCAAATGTTAAAACCCAATACGTCAAAAAAATATGTGAAGCATTTAGTTTGATCAAAGCTTTGAATTTTGAAATTTGGTAAGAATTACATGGAATGAGTGGTGGTTTTTTATTCCAATCGTTATCCCAAATTAGAAGAAGGTAAGGCTAATACTTACAGTTTCCGTGAGATGATCAAGATTTACAGAAGAGAATCGTCAAGTCAGTTTGGGGGGTGTCGACACACTTGCGCGAATTCGGGGATCCGAACATGTAGGATAACGAAGAGGATTAGTGATGTCGATAATGATGAAGATGACGGACTGTAGTTCATCGTCTGTGGTTGAAGGCGGCACGAGGAGGAAGCGGTGGTGGCGGATTGCAGTTGGAGTGAGATTGAGAGGGATTAGGGATTTTATGGAGAAACACCCGATTATAATTTATTTCTACAACAAAGAGAGAGAAAGAGAAACACAGAGATGAAGCAGAGGTGTCACAAAGAAGAGAATGTTGAAGCTGAAGAATGCTGAAGCTAAAGAAGACATCTGTTGCACAGATGGCGATAATCAATTGGGAAAACAAAGGCACCCCGCCAAAAATCCGAAATATAAAGAGTAATAAACAAAGATTAGTTTCCAAAAAAATATGATGGCTAAAAAGTGTTTGACCGGCCGAGCAAAAAAAATGAAGAAAAAATAGAAGCAATTAAAGCTCCTAAAGTCTTAAAAGGGAAAAAAATTGCAGCCGAGCAACTTGCAAAAAATGGGACCGATCAACTTGCTATGCGGACCGAGCAATAGGCAAAAACCAAATAATGAAGGAACCGAATATTAAAAACCTGTTGGATCAACCGGCAAACGCGTTGAAATGGGCAAAAAGATGTCACCAGTTCTATACCTCTGGATTGCAGGCGTGATTTTTTTTATGTGGACCGAGCAACTCTAGCGGAGACCGAACAAGGAAAATCAGCGAACAACTCAAGAAAGGGAGCAACCGGATAACAGGAACAAAGATTTCGTAGCTGAGTTGGTTAGAACGCGCGTTTAGAAAGCCTGAGGTCTCGAGTTTGAGGGCGGTCGAGAGCAGGCGTGTTCCTTTTTTTACTTGGACCGAACAACAATGCGGACTGATGAATGTTGAATCCCACCGAACCATAAACGGATGGGCCGAACCACGACTTGGGCCGAGATACTTGTTGCTGGACCGATTAACCACTGAAAAACCCTTAGCGCTAATCCTGCCGCCGAATAACCAAAAAAATGAACCGAAAAACCACTGAAAAACCCTAGCCGCCAGGTACCACAACAAGGCGGACTGATGAATGCTGAATACCACCGAACCATAAAAGGATGGGCCGAACCACGACTTGGGCCGAGATACTTGTTGCTGGGCCGATTAACCACTGAAAAACCTTTAGCGCTAATCCTGCCGCCGAATAACCAAAAAAATGAACCGAAAAACCACTGAAAAACCCTAGCCGCCAGGTACCACCACCGAGCAACCCAAATCAGATCTGAAACACAAAAAACACGCACAAACACCTCTAAAAACACCCCATAAAAGGATGCTGAATCCCAAGGCGGACTGATGAATGCTGAATCCCACCGAACCATAAAAGGATGGGCCGAACCACGACTTGGGCCGAGATACTTGTTGCTAGGCCGATTAACCACTGAAAAACCCTTAGCGCTAATCCTGCCGCCGAATAACCAAAAAAATGAACCGAAAAACCCTAGCCGCCAGGTACCTCCACCGAGCAACCCAAATCAGATCTGAAACACAAAAAACACGCACAAACACCTCCGAAAACACCCTTTTTGGATCAAAAACGGGATTTTTAATGCTTTTGCTTGAAGATCAACCAAGAACTTCAAGAACAAAAATACCAAAAACACCCAAAACGGTCTAAAAAACGCATCAAAACACTCAAAATCTTCAAAAATCTCCAAAAAAAATCAAATATTGATACCAAAAAACAAGCTCTGATACCAATTGTAGGTCCAATGATCTCACAATAATACAATGATATCAATGAAAACAATAAGAACACAATGAGATTTATCAACTTCAATGCACTCTTTGATTCATACAAAGACTTGTTAAATATGAATGTTTGAACAAACCAATTTCAAAAGTCAACAAAAGGTAGGTGAGGAAATTGGTAAATATTCTTCATGCTTGATTTCAATTTGCAAGTTCACATTATCTCTCAAGCCTATAAATATGAGGCTTCACAACACAATTAAGATGCACCACTTGAGTTAAAGAGAGAAAATAACTTGTAGAGAGTTATAAATTGTAATCTTGTGAGTATTAATAAGATTTCTCTAGTTGTTGCCCGTGGATGTAGGATTGACACCGAATCCGAACCACGTAAAAATCCTTGTGTTATCTTCTTGCTTTATTTTCGTGAGCTTGTGTGTGTGTGATAGTGTGTTTCCGCTGCGTGTACCCGGTCCAGTTCCTAACAACTGGTATCAGAGCTTCGGGTTTTGGAGGAGGTATCGGTTTTAGAAATTAGAGTATGCTCTGTGGTTGCAGTTTTGTCTGATCTTCCACATCAGAAACTAATTTCTATTAATCGTATTAAAAGGTATCTTGGTACTTTGAAGGGTACTGTTCTGTCACACAAAAGTACTATAAAATATTTGTCTCTTGTTTGTCGTAATGGCTGAAGACAAGGTTGTAATCGAGAAGTTCAACGGTTCTGACTTTAGCTGGTGGAAAATGCAAATAGGCTATGTCAGAAAGATTTGGACGTGGTACTTGGAGACAAACCGGAGAAAATGGAAAAAGCTACTGAAGATGCGTGGAACTCAAAGGACAAGAAAGCTAAGGCGGTTATTACATTGTCGTTGGAAAGGAGCGTCGCTTTCAACATCATGAAGGAAACCACGGCACGTGGTATGATGGATTCTCTGACGAACATGTATGAGAAACCGTCGGCGGCTAACAAGGTGTTCTTGATGAGGGAGTTGTTCACTACAAGGATGAATGAGGAAGGCTCAGTTACTGTTCACATTAACAATCTAAATTCAATTCTGTCCAGATTGTCATCTGTGGGAATTAAATTTGATAACGAGACTCAAGCTTCACTGCTACTAGCTTCACTACCTGATAGCTAGTCTGGAACAGTAACCGCTGTTACAAGTTCAGTGGGGACCAGTGGTATGACTTTTGAAGGGGTTAGAGATTTGGTTCTTGGCGAGGATATCAGACGCAAGAATCAAGGTGGATCTTTTTCTTCTGAGTTATTAAATATCGGAAGAGGTAGAGGGAATCGTAGGAATAGTGGGAGTAGTGGGAGTCGGGGAAGAAGTTCATCTAGAACTTGGAAGAATGTGAAGTGCTGGAACTGCCAGGAGGTGGGACATGTTAAGAGTCAATGTCCAAAGAAAGAATTGAACATTGCTGGTGTCGAGAGTGTGTCTGAGGATGATGCACTGATACTAAGTATGGAAAGTTCTATAGACTCTTGGGTCATGGATTCAGGGGCTTCGTTTCACGCCATGGACAACGGGGAAACGATGGTGAATCTAAAAGAAGGAGATTTTGGGAAGGTACGGTTAGCAAATGACAAGATGCTTCAAGTAACGGGCATAGGAGATATTGATCTAGTTACTTCATTAGGAACTACATGGAACCTGAAGAATGTCAGGGTGATTCCGGAGCTGAAGGAGAAATTGATTTCTATTGGTCAGCTGGATAAACAAGGACTGGAAGTAAGGTTTGGTGGTGGTAAATGGAGGGTGGTCAATGGTAATTCGGTGATTGCTCAAGGTATGAAGCGTGGGTCATTGTATATGGTTGAGGTACCTGCTGAGGGAAGTATGACCGTCCCGTTTAAGCATGGCAAAATCTGGTTCGCTAAATCTAGTGCTAAGAGAGTTCATTTTGCAAACATGAATTCTGGAGCCAAGGGGATGTTAGCTGAACGAGTCGGAAAGTCTAAACCATTCAGGGGATTTTGTGACAGTGGGAGCTCAAGGTGTGTTCCGGGTACAGTTACAAAGAGCCGTTGGGTTTTGAAGACTAAGACTGAAAAATTCTCTCCTGTTGGAAGTTTGCAAAGTTTGGAGAGTGTTAGTGGTACTCGGTGTATCTCTGGAGCTGGTGGAGTGTCCAAACCGGTTGAGACAGAGGATGAGTCGGTGGTGGGATTAGCCACAGCTGAGTTGGAGCTAGTGGGAGCTTCAACTGGCCCTTCTAGTACTTGAAGATGGAGGGGTGGCTGCAATTAGAGAAATTGGACTAAGTTTAGCTTGTTCTTGGGAACTGGAGGCTTGGAAGACTTGGTTGTTTTAAGATTACTGGAGTTGGATGACAGTAGAGAAAGACTAAGTTGTTCAAGCATTCAAGTGGGAGATTGTTAAATATGAATGTTTGAACAAACCAATTTCAAAAGTCAACAAAAGGTAGGTGAGGAAATTGGTAAATATTCTTCATGCTTGATTTCAATTTGCAAGTTCACATTATCTCTCAAGCCTATAAATATGAGGCTTCACAACACAATTAAGATGCACCACTTGAGTTAAAGAGAGAAAATAACTTGTAGAGAGTTATAAATTGTAATCTTGTGAGTATTAATAAGATTTCTCTAGTTGTTGCCCGTGGATGTAGGATTGACACCGAATCCGAACCACGTAAAAATCCTTGTGTTATCTTCTTGCTTTATTTTCGTGAGCTTGTGTGTGTGTGATAGTGTGTTTCCGCTGCGTGTACCTGGTCCAGTTCCTAACAAGACTAGTACATAAGTTTTTGTTGCCAAGAACACAATAATTCTCCCTCTATGATTAGCACAATTCTCTAGGACAACTCACCTCACTAATGAGGTCAGAAAGAGTATTTATACTCTACACCTAAAACCTAGCCTAAACCCTAAGCCCAAAACAAACAAGCCCACCGAGTAACCAAGAAGCCCATCGAACAACCAAAGGTTGTTCGGTCCCCAACCTAAAAACCCAATAAGGCTATAATTTTCTATTCTAAGCCCGAATTAAATATTCTTTTAAGCCCAAAATGCAAAGATTTAACCATAATAAATTATGACCCAACATTTTGGATTCATGAATTGTGTCCTCTATGATTGTTAAAGAAAATTTTATAAGGATCAATTCAACCAAAGGTCCAGTTGGACACGACTTTGGAATCATTTGACTTAGAGTCACATGATGAATTGAGTTCTTAATAAAGTCATTTATGGCAAGAAATGAATCACCCAAAGATCCAGTGGATAGGATTTTATGTTGATACATCCAAAGTATTTTGGATTCATGAATTGTGTCCTCTATGATTGTTAAAGCAAATTTTATAAGGATCAATTCAACCAAAGGTCCAGTTGGACAGGACTTTGGAATTATTTGACTTAGAGTCACATGATGAATTGAGTTCTTAATAAAATCATTTGTGGCAAGAAATGAATCACCCAAAGATCCAGTGGATAGGATTTTGGAATCAGTTGACTTAGAGTCAGGTGATGATTGCATATCTTGAACATAATTAACAAAGTCATAAATGTACATAGAGATGTAAAGGACATTAAGATTATGAGCAACAGACACACTAGTTACTGTGTATTGCTCGAGTCTTTGAACAAAACACAATTAGTTATACTTCATAATATTTGCCAATTAGTTTGACAAATATGGCTTCGCTTATCAGAATAAGCGATTGATTGAAACCTTGAATTGTTCAAGGACTTCAAAAGAACTATAAGATCAACAGAACCTGAATGACAACATAACCTGAGAAAATGTTTCACAACTTATTCTATTCCAAGAACATTAATGGTTATAATGTATCTTAGGGAAGACGATGGAGCATTGGTCGAAATAGTTCGATCATCGATGTATAAGATACACTTCCAATTAGTTTTTCGATAAATTGAATATTCAACCAGTCAGACCATAGAAACCATATTCCGACCACGTCTTAGACTAAGTAGGTTTTGCTGACACTGTCTGAAGTGTAAATATGGGATCCTCCCACTTGTATATAGAAAGTACAGGGTCATATAGTGTTCGTCCAAACTTCATGACCAGCCTGTACCTGATCAGCTATGTTGTTTCATTGGCTATCCCGACTGTAACTGTGAAAGAAGAGTTCTTTTGGAAAGGACTCATATTCTAAGGAAACAGTGGGAGTAAGAATGATCCTGAATGAGTTCAGGATTAGCCAATTGAAAGAACCTTTAGCCATCACTAGGCCTTGACCAGGAATAGGATTCCTGTTAAACCTGACATACTCTTCTCTTGAGCAGAAGTATCGGTCACCATCATAAGGTGTTATGATCTAGGTGACATACCGATTAGTGGTGAAACACTAAAGTTGGTACGGATAAGCAATCCGACTACTTGGAAGCATTGGTGAGCCCGGTTGCTGCCAAATAAGAGAACCTTAGGGTGAGATACAGTCTATGTGACAATTTGATTGATTTTTCACCTGGTGTAAAACCAGTGGGAGTAATTGAATCATCAAAAGAAAACGACATGGATAGAAATGTACTTACAGAACATCTGGTTGAATGAGACGATACTCAGAGTCAAGCCATTGATTCTGAGAGAAGCACATATGAGAACGTGCCAATACAAAGGTACATAGGCCCGGATTACCGGCACACTAATATGGACTCACAAAGAACGTGCCAATACAAAGGTACATAGGCCCAGGATTCTTCCCACGGGCGCCTCGCAAGAAAGGATATTCAGATTCTCAAAATATGCCAAATGCTTGGATTTTGTGAATAGCCTGAAAGATTGTCATAATCATGTCAGAAAATGTTTGGACTTCGGATTCTCAAAATATGCCAAAAGGTTTGGATTTTGCGAATAGTCCGAAAGAGTCACATAACCGTGTCAAAGCTAGTGGGAGTATCGTTGCCATCTGCCTATCACTATATGTTGGTTACATACTGCTTCTAGGAAACGTCTCTTATCATTACAAAGTGTAATGACTTGACATTAAGAGATGGTTCGCTATGAAAGACTTAATAGAGATATAGCATACTTAAGTGGTTGCAAACATCTATTAGGTAGATCAAAACCATGCCAATGTGATCTTGATGAGATTCAAGATGCACAAACCCAGGAAAGGAGTTTCTGATCATTGAAAAGTGTGATGACTTGGCATGAAAGACATAAAGAAGGTGCAACATACTCACGTAGTTCACAAACATCTATCAGATAGATGAAATCGTCAGTATAGACCTAGCCATTGTAAGCATGATCTTGATAAGATTCAAGATGCATGAGAAAGAGTATCCGAAAGAAAATAGTTTTCGAAAGTCGTGACACAGGGATTATAAGTAATATTTAGATTCCGAAAGGATTTGGAATAAGATTATATCAGATTCCACGAGCTTCTTGGATCGATAACAAGTTTCATGAACATGTCCTGATGACTTGATGCTTAAAGCATAGTAAGTTGGATTTAGGATATAAACTGGCTGAGAATCCTGAACGGATTATTTGAACACACATGAGAAATCATTGGGAAATGATTAGGGTGGATGTGATAGTAAGAATTTGAAAAGAGTTTCAAATCGGTAATTATTTACGTCAGGACGTGGTGCTATTGGACTTCATGGTTAAAGAGTTTCGTTGGTATTCTGATGGAGTGCGTGTGGTTCACCTGCACATCATAACACCTCGGAATAGTCTTAGGGTGCAGTCATGTAGACTAAAGACCCCAAGAACCATGGGAAGTCACAGTACGCGTCACCGGAATGGAGTAGCATGAGAGAAAGACAGAACGAAAAATTGACATATCATCGGAAGAGTATCCGATTGGATCATCTGCAATTAAGTGTATGCGTGTGAGACACTCAGGATACATAGAAATAATGAAAAGTTCATGTAGACATAGATATGAAATTTGAATTGAAAGCTTAAAAGAAAATAAGAAACCGATAATAGTTTTATAATAGATCCGACTTGGTGATTACCTCGTGGAGACTTGGTAATAAGTAGGAGTAGCTGCCAGTCAGATTTTATGTTTCGCTTTTGCATGTTTTACTTCCCGAATAATTTAATTATTCAAAAGGTCCATAGTCGCTCATACTTTGGGAAGTAAGTATTGAATCAGTACTGTCATGAATTGGATTGTAGATTGTCTAAGGAGTTAGACATAGCAACAACATTGCTACAACATTCATGAGTACTTAGAAATATAGATTTGAGTATTGGATAAACCCACGCTCAAAGAATTGCTTCATGGATTATATCACGAGCAATTTTGAGACGATAGTATCTTATGGTCTTGAAGCGGAGACATATGAGTTGAAATTTACAAGTCGGTTGTGCATTGATAATGCGTAAACGCATCGGTAACTCGATGTTATAAAACGTATTGTTGTATGCGATTTTGATGAGTAAAAGACGCAACCATATGAGTCGAAGCTTATTCGTTCCTTGACCCTGATGGGAAACAGATATCTGTAGGTCTCTCAATGATTTTGAAGTTGACTAAAGTGTTGGCCAGTCAGGACTGAATTGATGAGTTCAATTAGAAGTCTTATGTCATATGCAAATCGGAAATCAGGAAACAGAGTATCGGACAGAGATTGATCACAATCCATGTCTCATGTCTGGAAATATCTTGTTGGACGGAGGATCATATGATCATTTATCTATGGACAAAACTGACTGGGTCAGAGTTCGTCAGCGTGCTTTTGGAAGCTACAATTTGTTGGTCAATTTAGAAGCTATATTGAATTATAGTCAGACTTATCCAAGTGGGAGACTGTTGGATTAGGTGTCTAAGCCATGACTATAATTTAGGAATATACTTGATTGATGGCAGCACAGTCCTTTTGGGTTGCCCTCAAAACCTAGTAGAGGACAAGATAACTTAAAGAGAGAGAGAGAAATATGATTTGTTAATATATTATGAGAATAATATATGAATTAGAAATCATAATATTTAATTAATAATTGATCATAAATTAATTGGAATTAATTTTGCGATTAATTGGATTAATTAAAAGTTCAGGGGCTGAATTGTAATTGTTCAATAGTTGAGCAATAGACAATTAGGGTTGCCCATATGGGTTTGGACGAAATTGAGGCCTAAGGGCTTAGGGTTTCGCATTCCTTAATGGGTATTGGCATAATTTATGGCAGTTTTAAGTAGATTCAGTTATATGATAAAAGTCTTATCATATTAGGATCTTAAATAAGGCAGTTATACTCCTTATTGCTTATCACCTGGAGGCTATAAATAAAGGCCTCCTCCACCCCTCATAAGCCACGAAATTCTAAGGGTTTCTACCCTTCTCCTCTCTTGTTTTCTTGCTTGCTTGGTTCTGGGTGTGAGCCATTAGAGGCAGGACATTTGTGCTGCTTGGCTTCAAAGGTTAAAACTAAAGGTTAGTTTTCTTATTTATTTCTTTAGAAATTTTTTGTTGGCCTTTAGGGATTTTATTATTTGTTCAAAGTTAGAAAACATAGATCCTTTCTACGTTGCATGTGAATTTAGGGTTTTAGTTCATAGATTTGCAGAAAACCTTTCAGTAAACATGCAAAGCGAAACGTAAAAAACTTACTGGTAGCTACTCCTGCTTATTACCAAGTCTCCACGAGGTATTCACCAAGTCAGATTCATTATGATACTGTTATATGTGTTTCTTGGTTTCTATTAAACTTTCAGTTAAGATTTATATGTCTATATAGACCCAAAATAACCTTCACTCTTTCCATGTATCCAAATGTCTTACATTGATACACATCATTGCAGATGATCCGATCAGACACTTTTCCGATGATATCTCAATGTGTCATTTCGGAAATGGTGTTGTGTACTGTGACTTCTTATGGTTCTTGGGATCTTTAGTCCATGCGACTGCACCCTTTGGTGTCAACAAGATCTCAAGGCGATAATGATGTGTCGGTGAACTATACGCGCTCCATCAATATCCCAACAGAATTCTTCTACCATGAAGTCTCCTAGTGTCATATATTCATGTCAATAATCACAGATTTGAAACTCATTTCAAATTATTATTACATTCCTCCAATTATCTCACAATGATTTCTCATATGTGCTTAACTATTCTGTCCAGTATCCTCAGCCAGGTGGTGTCCTGAATCTAACTTACTATGCTCTAAGCATTAAGTTATCAAGATCATTCCATGACACATATGATCGATTCAACTTGTGGCAGTTCATTGAATCCGTTTTTAGTTCTATTCTAAACCCTTTCAGAATCTAATGATTACTCATCATCCTTGTGTCATGCTTTTAAGAAAACTATTTTCTTTAGTCATGCATCTTGAATCTTATCAAGATATTGTACTGACAGAATCATTACTGACGACTTAATCTATCCGATAGATGCTAGTAACCACTTGAGTGTATTGTATCTCCTTCAGATCTTTCATTGTGAATCATCTCTTATGTCAAGTCATTAGACTTTATAATGATAAGTGATGCTTCCTAGAAATAGTATGTAACTGTTACACATGGAGAGGCAGATCACAATGGTACTCCCACTAGCTTTGACACAGTTTTGAAACTCTTTCAGACCATTCACAAAATCCAAACCTTTTGGCATATTTGAGAATTTAAAGTCCAAACTTCCAACATAAACATGGGAGTCATTCGGGCTATTCACAAAATCCAAACTCTTGACATATTTTGAGAATCCGAAGACCCTTCCATGCGAAGTGCCCATTAGATGAATTGTTAGGATTCTGATTGTGTTGAGATTTGACATCCGAAGTACTTATGTTCCTGTCCTAAGGTTGATATGCGAAGCGAGAGGTTGATCCGAAGTCGGAGACTACTCATACGAAGTCAACGTGCTTATCTGATGACAGTCGTACTTATCTTTTGTTATAGATCATGTATACGAAGTCAACGTGCTTATCCAATTAGATCCTAGTATAAAAACACTCTTAGCCCTAGATATTAAGAACGAACTTCTTAACAGTCGAATATTCATTGTAACGCTCAAAATAGTTGCTCATCGTTAAAAAGACTTGGAGCACTTATTCTTTTATGGTGAATAAAATCATTCGACTGATTGAAAGTTCATACAGTTTATTCTCGTTGTTAGCATTGATTGTTAATTTATTCTTACAAGTGGTATCAGAGCAGGTTGTTCGCTGATATGATATTGAGATTAAAAATCTATTTTCTTTGATTCGTAGATTCAAATTGTTCTTGGAATTGCTCTTCCGTGTTTCAGAGAACTTTTAGTCTTGATAATTTTCCGGCAACGATCTAATCTTTCAATGGCCTACAACGCGAACAACGTCGTGATGAATTACGCCGCCCTGCTTGGTTCAAACAACAAGGCACCCATGCTGATTCCTGAAAACTACGATCAATGGGCTGATTGAATGGAGGATCACTTATCAGGCATCGATGAAGATCTTCTAAGATCCTTGAGGGATGGTCCTTTTGCTGCATATGTCCAGACTAGATTTGCTAAATCTGGTGAATCTGCTACTCCTCCTGTCGAGACTGAAGCCACTATTGCTGCGAACAAGAGGAAGATCGAGAACGATAAACGGTGTATGCGAGAACTGAAGAGCGGTTTGCCTCCTGTTGCTTTCAATCTGATCCGAGGGTCCAAGTTTGCTAAAGAAATTTGGGATAGACTAAAGATGCGATACGAAGGCAGTGATGTCATGAAGAAAAGCAAAGTCAACAATATTCTGGCTGATTTCAGCAATTTCAAACAACTGGACAATGAAAAGATTGATCAGACGTTCGAAAGATTCACTAACATTGTTTATGAACTGGAGAAACATGGAGTTTCTAAGACTTCGCATGAAACTAACTTTTGATTCATGCAATGTCTCCGAAGGGAGTGGAAGCAAATCACCATGATGGTGAGGGCTCATGAGAAGATTAATTCCTACTCACCGACGCTGATGATGAAGGTGAACATGAAGAAGAAGAAGATACGAAGGCACTGTATTCCAACAACAACAAGCCCTTTCAGAAAAGACCACTGAATAAACTAACTTTAATCAAAACTCTAATAATGGAAAACAGCCATACAAACCAGTAGACTTCTCTAAACCTAAGCCTGAAACAATACCACAGCCTGAAAAGAAGCTGTTGGGTGATTCTGGATATGCCTGCAATTACTGTAATGGAAAGAATCATTTAGCCAAAGACTGCATGCTGAAGAAAGCTAATGAGAAAAAGGAGAGAGTCAAAGACGAAGCATACTATACGAAGAAACTGGAGGAGGTTCGTGCGAAGACTCAAAGCTTGTCACTTGTAGCTCCTAATAGTGGTGATGGCACCTACCAGATTTGGTCTTCTGGTTCTGATGACGATGAAATTCGTAGACCAACTCATGGGGCAATGTTTGCTGCTCACACTGGACATGGAATATGGTCTGATGATGAGAGTTTGGATGAAGAAAAGGAAACTATGATTACGGGTGTCTGTCTCATGGCACAAGGAACAAACTCTTCATCCAATGCTCGCCTTATGATCCCAGAACAGGTATCTCTTTTGCTCCAAAACTTTAATGTTCCTGAAGAACTCTTTATTAATGACTTTAATGAAATTACTTTTGACTGTCTGCATATGAATCAACTACTTGTTTCAGCAAATAGTGATGCGTGTCAGGCCAAGGAGGAAGTAATTTATCTTAAGGGATGGCTTGAAGGAATGCGTGGGGTGCTAGAGAAGAATCAACTTAGAATAGACATATTAGAGGAAAGTAGGGAACAATATGTGAAGAACAATGAATTATTTTTAAAACAAAGGAATATTTTTTGTGAAACTGCGAAAAGACTATATGCATTTATAACATGTATTTATCACTCTTCGAATATTACTTTGGATCATCACAAAAAGTTATTACCTTTCATTGAATTTAAGCTAAAAGATGTAGATTCACTCTCATACGAATGTGAATCTATAGTCTCTTCAGTCGAAATACCAAATCCAACTTATGCTCATGGTGTTGTACCATTTGAAAAGTTTTTAAGCCCTAATGATCTATTAAAAGTAATGGATAAGTCTCTACCCACAATTTCTCAAGCAATAAAAAGGGATTCTAAGAATGTTACTGTTAATACTTTTGATGATGACACTGATTCGGACATTGAAGAAATAGACTGCAGTGATTTAATAAAACAAACTACCTCAAAAGTCTGTTCTTTAAGTAAATCTGAATCTTGTGCAACTAACAAAGAAAACATAAGGACTTCTGAGGTCCAACAGGAATCTTCAGATAATAAAATTAAATCTTTTCAAATTTTGAATACTTCGGATAGCTACTCAAAGTACAGTGCTGACAAAAGCAAAAGGCTTGTCGAACTTGCATGTACGTATCCTAAGGTTGCCAACTTCAAAAACAATGTTTTTATTAAACATGGTGTGTCACTGGAAGACAGTTGCGAACTTAACTTGCTTATAAAAGAGGACAATGTGAATGTCACATCCGAAGGTTTTTTCTCATCTGATAAAATGCTAGAAAATACCTTAAATGATGAAAAAGAAATCAGAATTAATAAAAGAAAACAAGAAATGCATCAGATGAAGAACACCTTTGGATGGAATCAAAATTTTTCACATAACCGAAGCTTTGCAAACAATCAAAATCCTTCATACAACCGAAGTTTTTCAAACAATCGCAGTTTTTCCAACAATCGACATGTTTCAAACAATGGAAATTTTCAAAATAATCGAAATTCTTCTAATACAAGAAACCTCGCAACAAATAAAAATCAAACACAGTCTTCTGTCGAAAAGCATAAAAAATTCTACAATAACAGAAGAAGGAAAAACTATCGAGATCTTCAAAACAAACAGAAGGCTTTTCTAAAACAACAAAAATCGATTTCAATCAATAACTCTTCGAAGAAATCTCAAAAGATTGTTTTTGAACCAGCTAAACCTAAGTGTTCAAACAATAAACATGAAAAACCAACAAAGAAAAATTTTACCAAGGGAAGCAACCCAGTAGACATGTTTCATGTTTGGTTAGACAAGAACACATATTTGTTCAAAAATAAAAGCTTAACCATTCAAGATTTTAAAATTGCTTATGAGGAGTGGCTATGTGAAACTACCAACTGTAGTACTTCGTCTGGAAACACTCTATTTTCAAATCAAAGATGGATTCCTGTGAAACCGAACCCATTAACGAATTCAAAAGCCAAAGAACAAAAGCCAAAACAAGTTTTAAGATGGGTAGCTAAAATCAATACACCAAAACCTTCATCTAACATTGCCTCAACTTCTGGCACCAAAAAGGAAGATATGATCGCCTCTTGGATCTATGATTCGAATACTTACCCTTAAGGACCCAAGCCATGTTGGGTACCTAAACTCTCTCTCTAAATTGTAGGTAATGGTCGATGAGCAGTACGACAAAGAATGGTATATCGATAGTGGCTGCTCACGACACATGACAGGGAGAATAGAATACTTCAGGGACTTCAGAAGCTTGGAAGATGGAGGAGATGTTAAGTTTGGAAACAACGAAACTTGTCCAATCAAAGGTTATGGGAAAATAACAAATCGAAAGTTTACCATCAACCGAGTTGCTTATGTAGAAGGTCTTAAGCACAATCTGGTTAGTGTTTCTCAACTCGTGGTGGGTACGGGACTAAAAGTAAAATTCGATGAAAATGGCAGCATCATCAAAAAGAAAAAGACCAAGGAGGTTCTACTAAAATCAAGGAGAAAAGACGAAATGTTCCCACTTGATATGAAGCCCATTGTAGGAGCCCCTTCAATATGGTTACTTTCAAAAGCTCCTTCGGATATGAGCTGGTTATGGCATAGACGATTATCTCACCTGAACTTCAAGAATATCAACAAGCTGGTTGCACACGATCTAGTCAGAGGACTGCCTACGTTGAAATTTGATAATGATACTTTGTGCGCTGCATGCGAGCATGGTAATCAGAAACGTCAAGCACATCCGATAACCATAGACTCCGAGATAACCAAACCACTTGAGCTTCTACACATTGACCTTTGTGGTCCATCTTCGGTTGAATCACTTGGAGGAAAGAAATACATCTTAGTTATTGTGGATGATTTTTCACGATTCACTTGGGTAATCTTTCTACGACAAATGTCAGACACACCAGCAGAGCTTATAGCCTTCATCAAGCAAATCGAACTACATCTCAAGAAACCAGTACGAGCAATACGAAGTGATAATGGCACTGAATTCAAAAACCAAACAATTGACTCGTATCTGAAGGAAAAGGGCATCACTCGTAATTTTTCCGCCCCTTACACTCCTCAGCAAAATAGTGTAGTTGAGCGAAGAAACAGATCCTTAAGCGAAGCCGCTCGTACCATGCTTGACTATGCGAATCTTCCGATGTAGAACAGCATGCTTCACTCAGAATCGATCATTCATTCACAGGCGATTCAATATAACTCCATACAAAGTAATAAACAAAAGGAAACCAAACGTTAAATTCTTCCATGTTTTCGGATGCCGATGCTTTATCATGAAACTTAAACCTGGTACTACGAAATTTGAATCTAAATCCGATGATGGAGTTTTCCTACGTTACTCTCACTCTGCAAAAGCCTATCGTGTTTTAAACAAATCAAGTAGAAAGATTGAAGAAATGTTTAATCTAACGTTTGATGATTACTATATCAAGAAATCCGACACACAATTTTCTCGATCCCCCATCTTTCCAGAAACTCCAACCGATATTACTCCACTGGAAGCGTTCAATATTGATTTTTCATTCTTATTCGATGACCCTGACCGTGCAATCCATGCTGAATCCAATGCTTACGACAACAACCTACCTGAAGTCAATAAACTCAATGATGATCAATCCACTGAAACTTCATCCGAACAAACTCCCTCTACCAATGATTAGGTACAGACTACCAACGACAAGTATCCTTCGGTTGAGGGGGAGTGTGAGAACTACAACCCAAAGGACCCTTCAGAAGAGGCGACCTCATCTAAGGCCACTCCTTTAAATCCGAATCACGATCACTCCATAGAATTACCTGACTCTTATTTCGAGGGGGAATCATCTGACAAGACATCTTCTATTGAGGGGGAGTCATCTGTCAAGCCTGCTTCGGTTAAGGGGGAGCAACAAAATCCTGGCAATATACCTGAAGACAATCAATCATCTTCGGATTATCCATCTGACACTGAAGAGGTGCACGGAGAACCATTACCAGCATATGATCCTGCCTACCCTCCTCTTGAAAAATGGACACGCAATCATCCGAAGACTCAGGTAATTGGCGATCCAGATGAAAAGATACTTACTCGATCCCAACTCAAAGCAAAACAGCATGAACTAAATAAACGTTCTGATTTTTTCATGTTCAATGTTTTTATCTCCAAAATTGAACCAAAAAATGTGAAAGAAGATTTTCAACACTCTGATTGGGTGGAGGCCATGCAGAGTGAGTTAGCCGAATTTGAAAGAAATAAAGTGTGGCGCCTAATTCCTAAACCTGCTAACTCCTCTGTAGTTTGTCTAAAATGGGTTTTTAGAAATAAACTTGATACAGAAGGTAACATTGTACGAAACAAGGCTAGACTTGTTGTCAAAGGGTATTGTCAACAGGAAGGAATCGATTATGATGAAACCTTTGCACCTGTTGCAAGACTCGAATCCGTCCGAATCTTCTTAGCCTTTGCTGCTCATAAAAACTTTGATGTTTTTCAAATGGATGTCAAATGCGCATTTTTAAACGGCGAACTCGAGGAAACAATATATGTGGAACAACCACCTGGTTTTGTAAATGACAAATTTCCAAATCACTGTTTTATCCTTTACAAAGCAGTCTATGGGTTAAAGCAAGCACCAAGAGCCTGTTAAGAAACTTTAACTCGGTTTCTAAAACAATCAAACTTCAAACAAGGATCTATTGATCCTACCCTCTTTCGAAAAAAGTAGGTAATCATCTCTTGTTAGTGCAAATCTACGTGGACGATATCATCTTCGGATCAACAGACCCTACTCTTTCAAAAGAATTCAAAACCTTAATGAAAAGTAAATTTCAAATGAGTATGATGGGGAAGATAAACTTCTTTCTCCGAAGGCATTTTTATACACCAATAAAAAAACACACGAAGCCTGTTAGAGAAATTTAGAATGGAAAACTGCTCCAATGCAAAGGTTCCGATGGCTGCTGGTACACGCCTCACCCCTTCGCTTGACAAACCTGCCATTGATCAGAAAGTCTATAGAAGCATGATTGGGTCTCTACACTACTTGACTGCCAGTCGACCAGACATCATGTTTTCAGTATGCAATTGCGCAAGATACCAGGCGAATCCTCGAGAACCCCACTTAACAGCCGTAAAGACCATTTTTCGCTATTTACATCGCACACCTTCTCTTGGACTATGGTACCCTGCCAACTCAGGCTTCTTTCTACAAGCCTATTCCGATGCTGATTTAGGAGGATGTGCCCTTGATCGCAAAATCACTTCGGGGGGTTGTCAGTTTCTAGACGGCAAGCTCATCAGCTGGCAATCGAAGAAACAGACCTGTGTTTCCATCTCCACAGCCGAAGCTGAATACTGTAAGACCCGTATCCTGATTATAACATATACTTAAAATAAGAGTGTTTGGAATTATATGATCATCGGTAGTTATAAAGCTAAGAAAAACTTTAGTTACAATTTCATATGAAAATCAGCATTTTGTGTCGTTTTTAGAAAACTCATAATTAATTCTAGAAAAATTGTTTGGACCTCAAACCAGTGCACAAAGTTTAAAAATTGAGTCTAGTACAATTACCAAAAATAATAGTAAGCTTGAAAATGACATTATCTATGGTAAAAAATGCAATCTTTACTGATTAGTTCGGAATTGACAGATTAGATAGTCTGTTTTCAAAAATTCATAATAAATCATAGAAAAATCGTATAAATACGTAAAATATATCCCTGGAAAGGTATTGAGATAAATTTCTGGAATATCAAATAAAAACGGGAATTTCATGGGTTTAAAGTCGGCTAAACCAGTCTTGAACAGACTGATTCTAGAAGGTATTAATTTCAACAAAGTTATATTATTAAAATCTTTTGTCAAAAGTGTCATGCCATTTTTTATTCAAGAATTCAAGTATAAATACCCCTCAAAACATCTCATAAACCACACAACTAAATCTCAATCCAATATATAGAGGTTTCTAAGCACTAGAGTGTAAGCAAGTGAGCGGAAGGAAACTTAAAAGCCTAACGAAGGAGTTATAGATCTCGACGACTGGTCATAAGGTAACTACAAACCTTTCTATAGCTTAATTAGGTATTGTAAAATAGTTTTTGTTAAGAAGTAGAATATTTAATAAGTATAACATATGTTATATTATACTCATTTCTAACAATAGTAAACAAAAACCTTAAAATGTCGTTATTATAACAATTCGTAATTTCCGAAAATAATACCGATTGATTTACTTACGAGGACGGTGACTAGGCCGATTACTTGGGATCTGGTTGTTGGATTTTCCGAAAGGATAAAATGCTGAAAGGATCCTGCCACCCCATCTAATCTTCTACCTGGCCGTTCTTTACTTGATAAATCATGGAGTATCATATTGGAATTATTGAAGGGTTTAATGATGCGACTATAATATAGTTAAGGATTAAGAAATGATAGATTTCTTATTATGTTAACAGTTAAAGTTGAAGGAAATACAAAGCCAAGAAAGATAAACGATATAGTCAACCATAATCAGGTGAGTCTTCTCACTATACTATAGGTAATATTGCAGCGTAGGAAGGAAGATATGTTAGACTAAGGTGATCTTACCTGTTATGATAATTGTATGAATTATTGCTATGATAATGATTGTTTGTGGGCGGAACGGGATAGCCCGCGAGCCAATAGGCGGAACGGGAATAGCCTGCGAGTCATTAGACGGAACGGGAAAAGCCTGCGAGCGATAAGACAGAACGGGAACTGCCCGTGAGTCTTCAGGCGGAACAGGGATAGCCCGTGAGTCTCACAGACATATGAATGGTTATTGTGTGTTGTATGTTATGTGATGGATCGTATGGTATTTTGAGGAACTCACTAAGCTCCGTGCTTACCCTTTTCCTATATAAACTACTGTTTCAGGTACATCAGGTACCATGGATGGCAAGGCGTGACGTGTATACACTGTGCTGCTTCATTAGAGGACTGTTTTTGAATGGATGTTCCGCTATGTTGTGATTTCATTAACTTTTGTTAATCCTGGGATGTTTTCATTAAACTTATAAGTTATGAAATTTTGTCAAAATTAATTAAGTGGCTTTTCTTATATTGAAGTATCCGTTTAATTTTTTTTAATTTTACCCTAAAATTTTGGGATGTTACAAGTTGGTATCAGAGCACAGCTTGAGAGAATCAGGCTCACTTAGTAAGTTCTGGACTCAAGTTGAGGCTTAAGAGTTTTCTTAAAACATTTTTACGAAATAAAGATGTTTTATGAAGGGTGAACTGAAGACACAGTGTGTACCGCCAGCCGACGCCAGTATGAGAAAAGGGTTAAGTATTTAATATTGTGAATGTTAAAAAAACATATGGTATATGTTTGCTGAAATGCCTGGTAGAGATCACACATTGTTGTATTATTATCTGCTATTTGCTAATAGAACTGTATGCTAGTGCCGATAGGTTGCTTAGAGATTTCCACTAAGTTGTATACAATATGGACTGAATAGTCATAGAATGTGTGAGTTGACCTTATTGCATGTTCCTTGTTTGGTTGTTGCCTTAGGGAAGATTCTCTTATTTGAAAGACTGTTTAGTTCGATATTGTATACAACTAAGTTCGCGAAACAATTTGTCATCACTGGAGGAAGTTCCGTCTTAGTTAGAATAGCAGGGTGGGGGTGGGATTCCAAGTATTCCTAGAAGGGTTGACATATGCCTTGTAAGGGCATATGTGTTAAAATTATCGGTGAGAAGCGAATTGGATATTTCGAGACGGGTCTTGGAACGAACATGGATAGGTGTGGAAGGTAGTAGTAGAGCTCCTACTATCGAAAGCACAGGATCTGCGTTTGAGTCGGGAGTTCGTCACGAAGGATCCAAGGAGCTGAGTATGTGAGTGTCTAGCATAGTTGACTTAAATGCTAGTGTAATGTGGTAAACCTTTATCCATTCGATTGTTGAATGTAGATTGTGAGGTTCAGTAGGAACAATTAAGATGTGATCATACCAGTTTGGTTGGACCGAACATGCTTAAGTTGATTACTGAGCTTAAAGACTGTTGAAAGGGAGAATGTCAAAGTGCTATTGTGGTAGCTATTTTTCATGCAACTAATGGGCGCACAAGTCAGATAGGGACTAGAGGATGCAAGGGTGAGTTTTCCAACTCACGGTCAAAGAGGTGCAAGCGGCGCCTGAGATGATAGCGGGTATTTTTGAGTCGACTCTGTACATGCCTAGTGCTGTGTAATAGTGGGGCTACCTACCCTTGTATTGATCTTGCTTGAGTGATTGATCAGGTCGTGTGGGTTGAGAGTCTGGATCACTCGCTCGTGATTGAGGTAACTGACGATAGAGGTGTTGACTAGGGTCGCAAGCGGATGAGTAACATATGGTGGTTGATGTAAACGTCTTTACATTATCGAAACATGTTTATTGAGATGGTGTTTGCCCCTGATGCAAGTTGTTGGCTGAGCAGAGTGGGCTTGGTTTTTGTTCGAGAGTAAGGGCTCGTAAAAAAAATTATAAATCGAATAAACAGACTTAGACTTTAGTCCAAGTGGGGGAGGAATACGAAATTAAGGGAACAACATGAATATTATATTGATTCGACTAAATTATTAAAATTATAGTAACACGTCAATATATTTAATTCATTACTACAACTTTATATTAATACATTAAGAAAAGTTTACAGAACTACTAACCTAAATCGGAGAATCAGAAAGAAGCGAGAAAAGATATTCTACACTCCAATCTTTGTCATCATTAGGTTGACTTGTACCTTCTTGAGGATTTGGAAGGGGTATGCTTTCAGTTATTGGAGGATGAGCTCCAAGGTATGGGGTCTCGATAGGGTTGGAACTTGTAACCCCATGATTAGGGGCTAAATATTGACTCATTTGGGGCGTGTGTAAGTAGGGCAGTGATGAGGAAGGGCTCTAATTCGGAACCAGTTGGGGGTAACTAAAAGAAGGAGGAAACCAGGCTAGGTCACCTACAAAGCCTCAAAAATTCTCCTCACTCAAGACTCGAGTAAACCAGGGTTAATACTACTCATACCAGAATTAGATGGCGGAGATTGCTGCTGTGTATGAGTTCTTGATGAAGTTTCCCCCTTTTCCTGAATTTTTCTTTTCCTAAATACAACCTTATGAGTAGCTTGTATTAGCTTCTTTGTGCCGTCTGTTAGACCCGATTGTGACCCTTCAATTATCGCTTCTTTTTCTTTTTTTTGGTTGGGTATTAAATCTCCCGATAATTCTGTTGCCTCAATAAATTCATTACCAAATTCCTGTGGCACAAATAACTTTAGTAATTTCAACCTTATAATATAAAGGAATTAAAAAAAATGTAGTTCTTTACCTCAGCACGATCAATAAGGGTTTGCAAACTCGTAAGTTGTCGTTGGGGCCAATGATTGATACCTAATTCTCTACAACGTTTTTTAATTGTGTCGTTCTAATGTTGAGTTTCTTCGCAGCTTTCTCAATTGGTTCGTTAAAGTGTTCAACTATTATTTCCCTACTTAATAAATGTCTGAAACCTCTTCCACTGCCACCTGCTATGTTTTTTGAACTAGAAGGTTCAAATCCAATTGTATTGTTATCATTCTGGATCATTTGAACATGATCCTGATTTTTTGACCCAAAGATGGACATTGATTCATCAAAATTAGTGGCCTCTATCGGTAATAATTGTTGGTTTTCAACTAAAATCTCAATATTCTGAAATCCTTCTAGATTCCTTTGAATCAACCGAAGATGATCTTGATATTGAAAACCAACCCCAAACTCGGGATTCAATTCAATATTTATGTTATGAGTCCTCTGTAATTGATTCTCATCCTGAATACCAGCCATGAATTCTTGATTCATGGGGACAAACTCACTGCTTGTTGGGTGCACGTCCATGAATGGATTGTACTCAGTTAGACCATCCACAAATGGGTCTACAAATAACAAATGTCAAATGATAAAACAAAATAGAATACTTATAAATGGATCATTCAAAAGAATTTAACCTGGTAGAAGGCATGGAGTCTGATCAAGTGCAAAGTCAGATGCATGCACCGGATCATCTGGGTTAATGTTCAACTCGGGAAAAATTTCTGGCTCATCGTGGAGATGCTCTATTGGTAGTATATCTGGAAGACTGTACCATAATTCAAAATCAAACAAAACATTAGAAAGGTAATCGAAGTATGGATGATATATGTCTAGAATGTTAGAGTCACCAAACTCTATTAAGAATGCTTGGCTTGAAGTACCCTCTCCTTGCGGAGAACCAGGTCCAGGGTTCGACAGATCGCCCATTGAAGATCTGTTTTCCATGACTCGACTTTAAATATGAGTTCGTTTACGAACAAACTAGTGATAAGAGAGGATGAGACTGAAAATGAATGATACTACATACCTGTATATATAGTATCTTGCAGCTGGAACCGAAAGGACACACGGAACTGAAAGGACACATCACGTTTTAATTACCGAAATTCAAACTAACTACAGTAGATGCGACTTTTCACTACCCCAAGTGACATTTTTTCAAAATTCCCTGCTTAACTCTGGTGAGAACGAGATAATAAAGAGACTTTTGAAATAAAACAAAATTTTATGTCTCCATATAATGGAAATAGTTTAAAGAGTGTTCAGTACTCCAAAAAAAAAAAAAACTTACAAAAGATGATGTAAATTTTAGATTTCGGTGAAACACAAAAATTTGGAGATTCTACAAAAATAGACTTATTTAGCCAAAAAGTATTTAAAATAAATGTTGAATTGAGACAAATGTGTGTTAAAATATGACGAATTCATATAAATACGAAATAGTGTTAAAATTAGGTATTCCAAGTTAACTAGGTTAACTATGTATATAGGTAGATTAGAAAGTACTAAATATGTACTGTAGATAGTAGCCGGTCAAGTCGATGTGTGGGACTGTGAGAAACAGTTAGAGTTTTTTGTACATCTTGATTAATTAGAAGAAAAGAAGTATGGAGTGAATGAGAATAATAGGACCTTAATCATTATTACAGAGGTATGTGAATATTGAAGGGAAAGATAATTAAATCTTGTAAAGTTTCGGCAATAAGACGAGGAGGATTTTTGAAGGACACAAGGACTCGATGGGAAATACATAGAGGCGTTCGAGAATGCGGATTTCGGGACGAAATCCAAATAAGTGGGGGAGACTTGTAAGACCCGTATCCTGATTATAACATATACTTAAAATAAGAGTGTTTGGAATTATATGATTATCGGTAGTTATAAAGCTAAGAAAAACTTTAGTTACAATTTCATATGAAAATCAGCATTTTGTGTCGTTTTTAGAAAAATCATAATTAATTCTAGAAAAATTGTTTGGACCTCAAACCAGTGCACAAAGTTTAAAAATTGAGTCTAGTACAATTACCAAAAATAATAGTAAGCTTGAAAATGACATTATCTATGGTAAAAAAATACAATCTTTACTGATTAGTTCGGAATTGACAGATTAGATAGTCTGTTTTCAAAAATTCATAATAAATCATAGAAAAATCGTATAAATACGTAAAATACATCCCTGGAAAGGTATTGAGATAAATTTCTGGAATATCAAATAAAAACGTGAATTTCGTGGGTTTAAAGTCGGCTAAACCAGTCTTGAACAGACTGATTCTAGAAGGTATTAATTTCAACAAAGTTATATTATTAAAATCTTTTGTCAAAAGTGTCATGCCATTTTTTATTCAATAATTCAAGTATAAATACCCCTCAAAACATCTCATAAACCACACAACTAAATCTCAATCCAATATATAGAGGTTTCTAAGCACTAGAGTGTAAGCAAGTGAGCGGAAGGAAGCTTAAAAGCCTAACGAATGAGTTATAGATCTCGACGACTGGTCATAAGGTAACTACAAACCTTTCTATAGCTTAATTAGGTATTGTAAAATAGTTTTTGTTAAGAAGTAGAGTATTTAATAAGTATAACATATGTTATATTATACTCATTTCTAACAATAGTAAACAAAAACCTTAAAATGTCGTTATTATAACAATTCGTAATTTCCGAAAATAATACCGATTGATTTACTTACGAGGACGGTGACTAGGCCGATTATTTGGGATCTGGTTGTTGGATTTTCCGAAAGGCTAAAATGCTGAAAGGATCCTGCCACTCCATCTAATCTTCTACCTGGCCGTTCTTTACTTGATAAATCATGGAGTATCATATTGGAATTATTGAAGGGTTTAATGATGCGACTATAATATAGTTAAGGATTAAGAAATGATAGATTTCTTATTATGTTAACAGTTAAAGTTGAAGGAAATACAAAGCCGAGAAAGATAAACGATATAGTCAACTATAATCAGGTGAGTCTTCTCACTATACTATAGGTGATATTGCAGCGTAGGAAGGAAGATATGTTAGACTAAGGTGATCTTACCTGTTATGATAATTGTATGAATTATTGCTATGATAATGATTGTTTGTGGACGGAACGGGATAGCCCACGAGCCAATAGGCGGAACGGGAATTGCCTGCGAGTCATTAGACGGAACGGGAAAAGCCTGCGAGCGATAAGACAGAACAGGAACTGCCCGTGAGTCTTCAGGCGGAACAGGGATAGCCCGTGAGTCTCACAGACATATGAATGGTTATTGTGTGTTGTATGTTATGTGATGGATCGTATGGTATTTTGAGGAACTCACTAAGCTCCGTGCTTACCCTTTCCCTATATAAACTACTGTTTCAGGTACATCAGGTACCTTGGATGGCAAGGCGTGACGTGTATACACTGTGCTGCTTCATTGGAGGACTGTTTTTGAATGGATGTTCCGCTATGTTGTGATTTCATTAACTTTTGTTAATCCTGGGATGTTTTCATTAAACTTATAAGTTATGAAATTTTGTCAAAATTAATTAAGTCGCTTTTCTTATATTGAAGTATCCGTTTAATTTTTTTTAATTTTACCCTAAAATTTTGGGATGTTACAAATACATAGTTGCAGCTGCATGTACTTCTCAGATGATTTGGATCCAAAGCCAACTACGTGATTATGCAATTCACATGAGGAAAATTCCTTTGTTTTGTGACTCACAAAGTGCTATACGAATTTGTCACAATCCGGTTCAACACTCGAAGACAAAACACATTTCCCTCCGATATCACTTCATTAAAAGTCATGTAGAAGAAGGAAACATAGAAGTTCATTTCGTTCATACGAATGATCAGCTGGCGGACATCTTTACCAAAGCTCTTGATGAAAAAGCCTTTTCAAGAATCATCCATGGACTAGGCATGCTTGAATCATCCGTAGTTCCAAATACATAATCAGCTAAGTACCTTCAGTCCACCAACTTTGTACCACATCTATTTCTTTACTTATTATTTTAAGTTTTTTAGGTTTTTTCTCCTTTTTGCACTTAATTTTTTTTTAAACTACACCTGTCATCAGAAGCGACACTATTCATATACGAACCTTCGGTTCCATTCGTATACGTTTGATAATTACAAAATTCGATGACCATAGTCACTATTCAAATCCGCTGCTTCGGTTCGCTTCTGATGACACGTAAATACTGACTTCTGCTCATAACATCCTTGAAGTCACTCACATCCGAAACCAAATTTTGCAAAATAATTACCACACAATTAAAGGACAAAACGTGGTTTTTAGAGTCTGTTAAGCATACCTCATAGCACTAAGAGGTATTTGGGACTCGCATTGCAACATTGGTAACACTTCGGATGATCTGGTCATGGTTAAAGACCTTGTGACATATCTATACTTCGTACAAGCCTTCATGTATACCTCATATCTTACTTGCACCCAGTGGTTCTATCCTCGCATCAGCAAACAACTAATCAGAAAGGCTTAGTCTTTTCAGGATATATTCCAGGTATTGCGTGGATGAACACATTTGACAATTCCTGATACGAAGACAAGAAAACTCCAATACTTTTAACTGGTGGGTTTTATGAACATATTTATGATACATCATGCTGAATTGAATATGTAACAATCATAAAGTGAAATAATTGCTAT
Source organism: Cichorium intybus (assembly GCA_023525715.1). NCBI lineage: Eukaryota > Viridiplantae > Streptophyta > Magnoliopsida > Asterales > Asteraceae > Cichorium > Cichorium intybus. The sequence continues at coordinate 71,450,850 of CM042016.1, read as the reverse complement.
AAGCACAAAAGAGTTGACAAAATCAAACGAAAAAGCCAGAAAAGCACTTCACCAATACCTTAAGTCTATCTTCGGATACGATAACAACACAATACTAAGATTAGCACAATATGAAGTACTCAAGGCGTACCTCCTGTCTTCAATGCAACAATCAGGATCTCCTGTGACACAATTGAGAACCAGGTTGGAGGTATGAACATCTCAGAAACCCGTCTACAATGACAAGGGTGGAGTAGTGCACAATTTTCAAAGGCTTGTCATCCGAAAAGCATGTCCAAATACTCCATCTGGTGAAACGAGATAAATATTTAAGAATCCCATTAAAGTTCAACTCAAAAATAAAAAATTTAGAAAAATAACTCTTCGTATTGGGATGTGTCATCTAAGGTTACTCTACGTAATACTTCGAAACTTTAACCAGACAACTACGTTACTAACACGACGATGGTAGAATAACCACACTGGGTACAACTATCCATATGAATGCACCTTACATTACTCTTGTTTGAATATCAATGTGTCATACGAACTTCCTAGGATAATCAGCTCTCATTCTACGAATTGAACCAAAAATCTTAATTTCACAACTCCATGGATCCTTGTCTTAGAACTTCGGATGGTTGACTTCAATGCATAATGAGCAGACTTTGGTCGTACTATCTCATATTCCAAAAACATCAAACATATTTTTTTTATTTATTTATTTTTCTTTTTATTTTTATTAATTAATTACGGTAACTGATCGTCATAATATCAGTTGGTATTCAGCGATATTTCAGTGATATCTTTGATTCTTGTTTTACTTTGGGATATGCAGGAACCAATAAGCATCAACCACAACGGTTACTTGGGATGATGCAGCTGTCACAACGATAAAAAGGGAATGTCCCTTCAACTTACGGATGACGTGGCGACACCCTATTCGACCATTCAAACACACGCATTAAATGCTCATTCTCTCTCCACTCATCACTCCAGTATATAACCCAGACAAACCCCTCATTCATCCCTTCCGTTTACTTCCTCTCTGCAACTAAAATCAAATACTCCCATATACTCCCAAGTCTCACACCTCCAAATCGTTATAATGGCCACCGATGAAATTTCCTTCACCGCCGGCGATGTCGATTCCGTCCCTGATCTGAACTCTATGTTTGCAAACCACATTGCAAACCTCGACCCTGAGGCTTACTCGTTACCAATGTCAATGCTGGTGCTATGTCTTCAACATTCACCACTTTCATACGCCATGACTGCAACTGCTCAGGTTCCAAAGATATGGGTCAACAGGGCACACCATACGGCACGACTTAATGCCGATGGTCAATCGATATGCTTTGACATTCTCACCGCCAACGACAAGAAGAAGATGATTACGGTAAAGAAAGACCAATTTGCAAAAATCCTTCATCTACCGGTGTCTGGAAGGTTTCAGATGGCCTCTCGGTCTGAAATCCTGAACATGCTCAACGAGATGGGTCATACGCCAATAACTCGAACAATGAGTTCCTTCAAGAAAAACAGACTTCCTTCGGTTTGGGGATACGTTTTCAGTATTCTTCTACGAAGTCTCTCAGGCAGGACTTCGGGTCTTGATTCTGCAGCCTACACATTCTTGCAGCTTCACTATGGCATATATTACAATGTTTCGGTTGACTATGCTTCGATCTTATGGACAGACTTCACAACCTACTTGAATCATGCGAAGCGAGCCACAAACATCGCTTCAACACGTTTCTGGGCACTTATCGTCCAAGCCGCTTATGCCCATGAAAAGGTACCAGTGCCTTCGGACCTGCCCGTTCATGACTTCAGTACTGTCCAAATCCCATCTGGTGCAAATTCGGATGATAAGATGGACTTCATCGCCCAAATTCTAGAAGCGATGTTGTGTAAGGTTCCTGACGATAATCAAACCTTGATCGACTATCGCAAGACAATCACCACACCTGCACCCCTCCGAGTCTTCATAAGGGTCACAGAATCCGAACTTCCTAAGGCCAAGGGTGGCAAACGTAAGGGACAAGCTGAACCATCCGAAGTCCCAACCAAGAAGACACGAACCATGAAGAAGACTCAAGCCGTTAACCATCGAAGAAGAAACCTATGCAGACTTCCAGACCATCCACTCCACGATCCGAAGATGAAGAAGAAGAGGAAGATGAAGAACACACGAATCCGGCTGATACCATCACACCACCATCCCCAACCGGAACAACAATTTCTACGGTACCGCCTGAAACTCCACTTCTTACTACAACTGAAAATCCGATGGTCACTACACATATGACCTCTATTGAAACATCTAATGTAGAGACAAGTCATGTTGAGACCTCTGTGAACACATCTAATGTGGACGAACATCTCACATCGGATGATCAGATTGGCAAAAATACACCAACTTCACCGCCAACGAACACAACATCCATCTTCACAACAACAACCGAAGTCCCTCCTCCATTACATTCTTTTTTCATGGATGATCTAGCCGATTCACCTTCCTCCCATGAAAGTGATAAACAAGAGGAAGATTACTTTGAGACGGCCCCAATCAATATCCAAGATGAAGATGATGATGAACCAGACACCAGCCTCGTCTCCATGAAACAGTTTCGCCAACTCAATGCGAAACTAAACATTCTGATCCAAGCCTAGACCACTTACACTTCGGACAAAGGGTCTGCGGTTACCACTGATGCTCTGGTGACTTCCCTTACCTCCTTTGAGGAATCAATCACTGGGAAAGTTCAAACGAAAATTGATGAAGCGGTAAAGCTAGTCGAAACCGATGTCAAACAGATGACTAGAAATGTCTTGGAGAAAATAGACCTAAGATGCAAATCTGTTGAAAAGCTGTTGGAAGACAAAAATCAGCATCTCCAAGATCAACACAATGCAAGCCTCAAAGACGTCCTCACAAAGCTCAATTCTGCACACACCGAAGTCCAAGCTAAGCTTACTGCATTGACCACTTCGGTTGACAACCTATCCAAACAAAGCGCTGAGGAGTTTGATGTTCAATTAACAAGCCTGCGGACGGATCTCAATGCTGTAAGAAAGACAATTGCTGAGTACGAACCAATGGTGCATGAGTTCCACGCATACAAAGAAGCAAACAACATCACTCAACAACAAATGAAAATCTTGGTGTCTCAAATAACTGACTCTATCCGTAAGGATATTGCACCATTACTCTCACTGGTCAGTCGGTTACCTGGTGCTCTGAGGCCCTCCGTGCCTTCGTCACAAGGGAGAGAAGGTTCTCGACCAACCAGAAGACAAACCACTACCACCTTCGTACCAACACCAACAATTACCACCTTCGTACCAACAACAACTATTACAACTCTCGCACCACTAACTCAAACTTCAACCACCACAATAGCACAAGCAACAAAGCCGCTTTTTGGCTTCACCTCAGCTCCATTATACACAACCGTCTCTACAACAACTCCGATTACAACCGGATCCACTTCCAGCCTAATCAAACGATTCACCAGTGGAATCAAAATCGGACAGGGCTCTGCACCTTTTGCTTCATCAACATTAACTACAAGTTCACAAGTACCTCCAGAGGCAGGTCCTTCTGTTGACAAGGGAAAGAAGATTGTGCAAGAGCTATCAAAAGCAGAACAGAAGAAACAAAAGTCTGAGGAATATGAAAAGCTAAGGCATCTGTATGCAGTATCAAGAGATCGAATGGGAAAGAATGCTATCTTGGGTCCAGTAATGAAAATCTGGACATTCGAAACGTTAATGACACTTTCCTTCCCAGCAATAGAAATGTTTGACATAGTGCCTCTTGTATACTACGAAACTGAAAATTCAACGGAATTACAATTAGACATTCCATTCAATCCAAAACTGTTTGCCATAAACATATTTGATCTTGAGGTTGATCCCAAAGACAAAATAAAGTTTCAAGAGCAAAAAGCAAGATTCCATGCGAATTTGGCTGCTGATCAAACTGAGGTATGGTCTTCTTCAAATATTGTTGGATTAGATCGGATTGAAATGGGTACTCTCTTCGAAGATGTGTATCAAAACGTTACCTACTATGTACGAAGAGGTGAACAAAAAGTTGAAAGCAAGTTCACAGTTGCAGATTTTCCATTAATGAATCCAAATGACTTCATTGTTTTGGTAGAACGCTTCTACAGCTTAAATCAAATGAAGATATCCAAGCAAATAGCACTTACAAGAGGTCAAAAGCTTATAGGAAGGTTCTTGGGTGCTTATCTCAGAAATTTCTCTAACTATGATTTCGAGATTGCGAAGCTGTTTAATGAAAATGTACCTGCTGCCAACAAAGAGCTCGTTGGAATAACCAAATACAGTGACGGAAAAATTTTGCAAAATCCATGGGGAGTAGTTTACAAGGGCAGATTAAGGAAGAAGGGAGCCTTAAAGAAATTGTTCTTTGATATGGACGAAAAGGAGAAATTTCCAACAACGTTCATTGAAGGAATGATAACAAGGGTTGAAGTGAACAATGAGAATTCAGAAGAAGCAAAGAAAGAAGTGGTTGGTCATCTGAAGTGGTGGATAGCAATAAGGAAGGAACTGACCAAAGCCTTTCACATGTTATAGACTTCGGATACCCGGCATCTTCACCACAAAGGGGGAGAATGTTAGGATTCTGATTATGTTGAGATTTGACAACCGAAGTACTTATGTTCCTGTCCTAAGGTTGATATGCGAAGCGAGAGGTTGATCCGAAGTCGGAGACTAATGATACAAAGTCAACGTGCTTATCTGATGACTGTCGTACTTACCTTTTGTTATAGATAATGTATAGGGCTTTTTATTCTTATCTGTAACTAATTGGATTAAGTGTTTATCCAATTAGATCCAAGTATAAAAACACTCTTTGCCCTAGATATTAAGAACGGACTTCTTAACAGTCGAATATTCAATGTAACGTTTAAAATAGTTGCTCGTCGTTAAAAAGACTTGGAGCACTTATTCTTTTATGGTGAATAAAATCATTCGACTGATTGAAAGTTCATACAGTTTATTCTCGTTGTTAGCATTGATTGTTAATTTAGTCTTACATGAATTTTCGGGACTATGTACCTTTCGTATCGGCATGTTCTAAACCGTTTTGGTTGTGTCTTACACACAACCCTTGTGGTTTTTCCATTTAAGGAAAGCGGTTCAGATCATCCGATCCTGCTAAGACTCACAAGGTGTAGTTACAGCAAACTATATCTTTTCAGATTTGTTTTAGTTCTGTTGAGAGCCTATCTCTCAAAATCAATCATATGACTTTGGGTGTTTGTTTAGAGATCATTTTGCGATCTCTTTTTGAGCTTTAATAATAAAATTTATCCTTAAACCTAAGACTTTACAATATTTTTAAGCTTAAAAACTATGATTTGCGTTAATGTGTGCTGAAAAATTAAAAATTCTGTTTTTAACGTATTTCATCATTTTACGTCGAGAAATGAACTAAATTTGTGTGTTTTTGTTTGCAGGGCTTAACGGAAAGAAAATATATATGTGTGTATTTTGATTTATGGGATATTCTATTTTTTTATTTAGATTATATATTTTTTTTAAACCAATTATTTCTTCAAAACCCTAAAACCACCATTTTCAACCCTAAACCACCAAACCATTTTAGAAAACCATTTTTAATTTATTTTTATTTTCTAAACTTTTATAAATTTAGTTTTTATTATTTTTAGCTTAAACTAGTTATTTTCTTTAATAGATTTATTTAAATTAATTATTTTTAGTTTGTTTATTTTTACTTTTTAATATAGATTTTTATTTAGTTGTTTTTAATTATTTATTTTCTTTTACTTAGTTTATTTTTATTAAACCATTTACTTTTTATATTTTGCCAATTACTTTTACATTTTCTTATTTTATTTAAAACTAATTATTTTTTATTTTAGAATTTTAGTCTTTATTTTCAACATTAGTTTTAATTTTAATTTTAAAATTCTTATCTTTTATATTTTTAGAAAAACATTTTTTATTTTTATTAAAACCAATTTATTTTTATTTTGGCATTTTGTTTTATTAGTTTTAGTTTTATATTCATAGCTTGTATATTTTTATTAAAATTATTTTATTTTTAGATTTCTTTGTTTATATTAATTATAATCTTTTCTTTTATTTTAATTTTAGCATTTTATTTTATTAAAACCCTTTTTAAGTTTTTTTATCCATTTTATATTTTTATCTCATAAATTTGAAATATACATATATTATTATTTTTTTATTCCGAAAATTAAATAAAAATTCAAATATTTCGGATTTAATATTATATTAAAAAAAAGTAAAATTAAAAAATTAAAAAGCAAAGACAAGCATGGGAGACAAGCATGTGTATCTTGTTCATTCCAAGAAAAGTATGGGTAATAAAAAAATTAAATAAACAATTGTGCATATGTATGTGTGTCATCCACCACAAAAGCAAGAAACAAAAAAAATTATTAAATAACCAATTGTGCATGTGTGTGTGTCGTCCACCAAAAGAAGAGGAGAAAAAAAATCAAGTTGTATATGAAGGTATGTGAGTTCGGCCGAAACAAAGAAGAAGAAAAGAAAGAAGATAAAGAGAAGAAGGTGATCATCAAGTGTGCTAGCCAAGTCATTTCTCCATCAAAACCATAAATTAAGCGAAAGAAATCTGTGTGGGTTCGGTAATGATAGAAGATGGTGGATTGTTGATGCATACCAGATCATAAATCATCAAGAAAGCATAAACAAGGATGGTGGATGCATGCACTATCAAGAAGGTGGGGATATAAACACTTAGAGTTCAACAGTCAAAGAGGAGACCCGAGTTTGAAATCTCCTAGTTTTTTTTTTCAATTTAAGATCCGTATCTAAATTCTCACTAGATTGAAATTTCGAGTTCATAAAATTTCCAGTGAGGTTCTTGAGCGATCTTGATAGTTTGAAGTCATTAAGTCATCCATTAAGTTATTAAGTTGTAATTTTCGTTTTTGATGTATTTATTAAGTTTGGAGTGAACTGGTTTGTATAATTCATGTGGTGAGTTGAAATTTGAAGATTTACACGCTTGAATTTAATCTAAGTCTTCAAAGGTATATTTTTGTTCATTTTGTTATTTTCTGTAATTTTATTTAATTTGTTAGTTATGAGTTACTTGATAATTTTTGCTATAATTTTGTTAGTTGTAATACTTTTGTGTGAGTAGTTAAATATAAGGTTTTGGTTGTGAACGATTAAATGATAGTCTAATAATTTTATTTGGATTAATTTGTTGTAAATATGATTTTTATAAACTGAAATGTAAATTATATGAGCTTCATGAAATAGAAATATTAATCTATTAATGTATTTAAAATCTGATCAATTTTAATTTTTAATAATAGGTTGATATTTATTAATTTTGTAAACAGAAATAAGTCTACTATATTTTGTAAATTTAATATCTTAAAGGGAAATTAAAATTAATCACTCATGATTTTTAAATTACCTAATATGATAATATTTATAAAATTAGTAAACTGAATATTTTGCATTTCAAGGTAAAAATATTTTAATGGGTTCTATAATGTCACATTAATATTTACTGTAATAATATTTATAACTACCACAAAATTGACAACCTGTGGATTAGAATGTTATTATTGTTAACTATTGATATGATAATTAATTTACCAATTGGATGTCTTAACCGAAACAACTTTTGGAGATTTCATTAAACATTGTGCTTATTTTCTAAAATTCATTTTTTATAATAAACCAACGATTTGTCAAAACTGTTAAACACGACAAGGCTTCCAGTATTTCCCAGTACTAGCTAGTGTTTAATAAGATCATTTTTATGCATAGTAATGCTTAGCCACGCGGGGACAATTGGTTTACCGATAATATTGGTTAGTTTTCAAATTAGCGACAAGGCCCTTAATTTGTAATTTAGTTATTTGGCTATTAGAATTAAATTAGTTTTAGATAAGTTAAATTAGATAATTTAAAGCCGAATAATTAAAATATAGATTGGTCAGTTTTTTTTATTGCGACAAGGCCCCTAATATTATTGATAAATTATAGGTTGTGATGTGTTTTTACTAAGTATTTATTATGTGTGAATTGGTAATATTTTTAATTGGTTTAACTTACCGTATAAAATTCATAGCAATAAATAATCCCAAAATAATTGTTTAGATTATTATTTAATCAGTTTCCAACCAAAGCTTTATTCGTATTGATATTTGTTAAAACTTGTGATTGTTTGTTGAATTATTGCGTGGTTGATTTTTAATTATCATTTGATAAATTATTTTAATATATGTTGATGTTCAAAATACCAAAAACAAAACAAAATCAATTTTTAAAATCAAAAGCAATATATTAAGATTACGATTCAAATTAATCCTTTCTCTGTGGGTACGATATCTGGTCTTCACCGACTATTATTACTTGTACGATCCTGTGCACTTGCAGGTCGTGTTAAACCGAACAGGTTTAAACCCCAAACAAGTTTTTGGCGCCGTTTCCGGGGAAAGGAAATTAATTGAACGTAAATTTGATATATTGTCATTGTTTCAAAAAAAATATCATAAAAACAATTTAAAAAATCAAAATTTATAAAAAATATATCAAATCAATTTTTTTCTTTCTAAGTTTGTAAAAAAAACAACAACAAAAAATTCAAACTTCTGGCTCGATCAAGGGATAAAGATTTCTTTTATAAGGTAGATTTAGAAATTGAACGAACTTTACGCGCTATTAGAAGAAATCTTAGGACCGAACGTCAAATGGAAGGAGTAAACAGGGATGAAGTTTTTCAAGGAGATAATCAAGGAGAAAGACCAATTCGTGGTCACGGGCGACCATATATGGAAGGACTTAACCCACCGGTTGTTAATCCTCAAATTTCAGCCGATAACTTTGAATTTAAACCAGTCATGTTCCAAATGCTTGCTTCTATTGGGCATTTTGGAGGAGGACCAACTGACGATCCTCACCGACATTTAAGAGCTTTCAATCAGCTATGTGAAAACTTTAAATGTAGAGGTGTGAGTGATGAAGCGTTAAAAATGCGGCTATTTCCGTATTCGCTGACTGGTCGTGCCCAAGATTGGTTTAATGCTTTAGCATCTGAATCCATTACCACTTGGGATGATTTGAAAGAGAAAATCCTAATGAGACATTTTCCACCAACAAAGAACGCACATTTGCGAAACTCCATAACTTCTTTTAAGCAGTTAAGTGGAGAATCTTTGTGGGACGTCTAGGAAAGATGGACAGAATTGTTGAGGAAGTGCCCTATGCACGGCCTATCTGAGTGGGTTCAATTGGAGACATTTTATCATGGCTTAGATGCGCAGACAAGAGTGTTGCTTGACACGTCAGCAGGAGGAGCTTTACTAGACAAGACTTATGCTGAATGCATGGAGTTAGTTGATCGAATGGCAAGAAATAATTTCCAATGGCCAGCTGAAAGATTAGGCGGACCAATACAACCAACACGTGGAAACAATGCTGGAGTTCATCAAATTGATCAATCTACATCAATGGCTGCAAGGATATCATCTATGGAAAGTTTAGTAAAGCAAGCTGTGTCAAAAATAGGAGATAAATAAAAGAAAGTTGAGGTGAGTTGTGTGTTTTGTCATGGAAGTCATCTATACGATGAGTGTCCTCAAAATCTTGAATCTGTTTGCTTCCTAGGAAGACAAAATAGAGGATTTCGACAACCATAACAACAGAATAACCCTTATTCTGAAACCTACAATCCTGGATGGAGAAATCATCCTAATTTCTATTGGGGAGGTAATCAACAAACACATGAAAATTATCAACACATACCCCAACATCTACCAGGATTTCAACAATCTTATAATCGACAACATAATGGAAATTACCATCAAGCTAGAGGATCTGCTAGACAAAACTCAAACCATGGAGCATGTCATGAAATGACTTCATTGGAGAAGATGATGGCTGAATACATGATGAAGAATGATGCTGCTATGAGAAACATAGAAAAGCAAGTAGGGCAGATGGAAACTATACTTCATAATAGAGAGCCTAGAAAATTGCCAAGTGATACTCAAAATCCTGGTCCAAGTAAGGGCAAGGATCAATGCAATGCAATTACCTTGAGGTCTGGCAAAGAAGCACAAGATGGTGGTACGAAGACACCAAGTGATGAAGTTGTAGTTGAAGAGTGGGTAGATGAGGAAGATGAAATAGAAAAGACGAATTCTGAAGGAAAAGAAGTTGGTAGCGCAAGAGAGGATGGAAAGCGAGGAAATAACAGTGAAGAGCAGAAATCCATTCCCAGTTCATCAAATACTTCAAAAGGGAAAGAAAAGAGTCAAGACCAAAAAATGGATCTAACTTTTCCACCACCTTTCCCTCCAAAAAGAAGTAAATCAAAAGATGATGGGAATTTTAAGAAATTCATTGAGGTACTAAAGCAGTTGCATATAAACATTCCGTTTATTGATGCTCTCCAATCGATGCCTTCGTATTCAAAATTTATGAAGGAAATTCTAACAAAAAGAGAAGATTTGGAGAGTATGAAACTGTTGCACTGACAAACAGCCTTAGTACCATGGTTAAAGAAAAACTTCCGGTCAAAAAGAATGATCCTGGTAGTTTCACTTTACCATGCCGCATTGGAAACTTACAAAAGATTGGATTGTACGATTTAGGTGCTAGCATAAATCTGATGCCTTTATCAATTTTCAAAGAATTAAAAATTGGCAATGCTAGACCTACAACTGTCACACTCCAACTTGCGGATCGTACAGTCGTTTATCCAGAAAGGAAGATTGAAGATGTTCTTGTGAAGGTTGATAACATCATTGTCCCAGCTGATTTTATCATTATGGATTATGAAGCGGACATTGAATGTGGTATCATACTTGGGAGACCATTTTTGGTGACAACCGGTGCTTTAATAGATGTGAAGAATGGAGAGATTACCCTGAGAGTAAACGATGAAAACTTTACCTTTTCCATGCTGAAAACAATTCGACAACCTTTTAACATGGAAGTGTGTTCATTTGTTAGGGAAATTGATCTCTTAGTGAACCAAAGAATGGCAAGTATGAATGATTGGGGAGAAGAAGAATTTGAAAGAAAATCGGTGGAAGAGATCCAAGAAGTAATTATCAAAGAAGAAGAAGTAAAACAATTATGTTGGATCAAAGAAGATTTGGGAAGAGATGATAAGGTGTTACCTCAAATGAAACCTTCAATTAAAGTAGGACCTGTCTTAGAGCTAAAACAATTGCCAAGCCATTTAAAATATGCATTTTTGAAAGATGAAGAAAATTTGCCTCTCATCGTATCTGCTTTGCTCTCTGCTGAACAAGAGCAAGAATTGCTTAAGGTTTTGAAAGAAAACACAAAAGCAATTGGATGGACTTTAGCTGATATTCAAGGAATTAGCCCCTCGACATGTATGCACAAAATCATCTTAGAGGATGGTGCTAAAGAATCTATTGAACACCAAAGAAGGCTGAATCCAATGATGAAGGAGGTGGTTAGAAAAGAAATTCTGAAATGGCTTGATGTGGGAATCATTTATCCTATCCCAAGTAGCACATGGATAAGTCCTGTGCACTGTGTTCCAAAGAAGGGAGGGATGACTGTTACAACGAATGAAAAAGGGAAGCAAATCGCAACAAGAATGGTCACTGGATGGAGAATATGTGTTGACTACCGAAAGCTCAACGCAGCTACAAAGAAAGACCATTTTCCGCTTCCTTTCATCGATCAAATGCTAGACCGTCTTGCGGGAAAACCATTTTACTATTTCCTAAACGTATTCTCTGGGTACAATCAAATTGCTATACATCCTGATGATCAAAACAAGACTACTTTCACATGTCCGTATGGAACATTTGCTTTTAGACGCATGCCTTTTGGTTTATGTAATGCACCTGTAACATTCCAAAGATGCTTGATGTCTTTATTTTCTGATATGGTTGAAAGGAGTCTTGAGATTTTCATGGATGATTTTTCATTGTTTGGAGATGATTATGCTGAATGTCTTAGCAATTTGGATAAGGTTTTGAAGATATGTATAAAAAACAACCTTGTTTTGAACGGGGAAAAATGTCAATTTATGGTTCAAGAAGGAATTGTTTTAGGACATAAAGTTTCCAGAAGTGGAATTGAAGTGGATATGGAAAAGGTGGAAGTAATTGAAAATCTACCTAACCCTACAAATGTCAAGGCCATTCGTAGTTTCCTTGGTCATGCGAGATTTTATCGTCGTTTTATCAAAGATTTTTCAAAAATCGCAAAATCGCTGACTCAACTCTTGGAAAAAGACCGTGACTTTGCATTTGATGAGAATTGTAAAAAATCTTTCGACGAGTTAAAGAAAAGATTGGTGAATGCTCCAATCATGGTAACACCAGATTGGACACAACCTTTTGAGATCATGTGCGATGCTAGTAATACTGTAATTGGGTCTGTGTTACGGCAACGCAAGGGTAAATTCTTTCATACTATTTATTATGCGAGCACTACACTCAATGGAGCCCAATTGAATTACACTACGACAGAAAAAGAGTTCTTAGCAGTCGTGTTTTCCCTCGAAAAATTTTGTCCCTACCTGATTGGGACAAGAGTTGTTGTGTACACTGATCACACTGCCATTAGACATTTAATGGCCAAGAAAGATGCCAAAGCGAGATTGATAAGATGGGTGCTATTACTCCAAGAATTTGAATGTGAAATTCGTGATAAGAAAGGAGTAGAGAACGTGGTAGCTGACCATCTTTCTAGACTAGAGATTGAAGGAAAAAGAGAAGAGGTAGAAGTTGATATGGATAACTTTCCAGACGAGTATTTGTTAAGAGTTACTGAGAATTACCCGTGGTATTCTAACATTGTCAATTACATAGTGAGCAGGATAACCCCAGAGGAAAGTTCGTGGAGAGAAAAGAAGAAGTTGATCTCTGAATCAAAATTCTACTTTTGGGATGAGCCTTATTTGTTCAAAATCGGAGTTGATAAAATTTGGAGGCGCTGTGTCCCTAAGGTAGAACAAGAATCAATTCTGCAAAAGTGTCATAGTTCTGAGTATGGAGGTCATCTTCGTGGAGAGATGACGGCATTTAGAATCTTACAGAGTGGATTCTATTGGCCATCATTGTTCAATGATGCTCGTGAGTTTGTGAAAAACTGTGACCGATGTCAAAGGACCGGAGGAATTAGTAGAAGAGATGAAATTCCATTGACAAACATGATTGAGTTAGAATTGTTTGATGTTTGGGGGATAGATTTTATGGGACCATTTGTACCTTCAAATGGCAAAATCTATATTCTGGTAGCTGTAGATTACGTTTCAAAATGGGTAGAAGCGATTGCTTGTAGTGCAAATGATGCTCGTACAGTCGTTGAGTTCTTAAAGAAAAGCATTTTTACTAGATTTGGCACACCCAGAGCCATTGTGAGCGATGAAGGATCACATTTCTGTAATCGTGTTCTAGGTGGTGTATTGGCCAAATACAACATCAAGCATCGCGTGGCTATAGCTTACCATCCCCAGTCAAATGGTTTAGTAGAAGCAAACAACAAACAACTCAAATTGATTCTAGAGAAAGTGGTCAACAAAACAAGGAAGGATTGGGCATTCAAATTAGATGACACACTTTGGGCATATAGGACAGCTTTCCGTACTGCCATTGGAACCTCTCCATACCAGCTGGTATTTGGAAAGGCATGTCACCTTCCATTTGAGCTTGAGCATAAAGCATCCTGGGCACTTAAAGTGTTAAATTTAGATTGGAAGGTTGCTGCTAAGAAAAGATTGAATGAGATCATGGAGTTGGAAGAATTTCGACTTGCCACATATGAAAATGCACTTATTCAAAAGGATAAGATCAAGAAATGGCATGATAGGAAAATCAGGAAGAGAGAGTTCAAAGAGGGCCAACGTGTATTATTATTCAATTCATTAAACTTTTTCCGGGGAAACTAAGATCAAAATGGTCTGGACCTTACCGTATCACAAGGGTATGACCCAGTGGATCAGTGGTCTTAATGAATGCTGAAGATGGAAAAGAGTTTACAGTTAATGGCCAGAGGATTAAGCACTACTTTGGAGACGAAGAAAATGTCAATCTAATTGAAGAAAATATTGTCCTTAAAGAAGATAAGTGAAGAGTGGGAGGAAACTATGTTTGTTGTAAATAAATAAATGTGTGTTTATTGTTTTAACGTGTGATTTCAAGTTTTTGTTTAAGTGTGTGTTTGCAGTTTGCGAATAAAGAGATGACTTAGGATAATCGGATCACTGACGAGCTGAAACGGAAAATTTCGTGAAGGAACCATCATCAGGGAGTTCTATTCCTTAATCTTTTTTATATATCCTTTAAAATTCCTTGATGATGATTATTGTGAATAAAATGTGTGTGTAAATGCTTGTTTGACCATTAGAGTTTGGGGATTTTTTTAAGTACAAACTGATTTTAAAAAAAATAAAAAAAGAAAAGAAAACAAACTTTAATGACATTATAGATTATGCATATTGGTTGTTTATTTTTAAAATTAATAGACAATAGTTTAATTTGTATATTAAATTGTAATTATGCCTAGATTTTATAATGGAAATCGATTAGTTAATCCTAGGACTTGCATTTTAAAACACTATCCACATTAAACGGGCAGTTAACCATGTAAATGATTAAGGGTATCGTTTATTGAGTGAGGAAAATTGCACATTTTATGCAATTTGAGTGTTTTGGGCACGGAGTTTGGGGATGCATGGAGTCGAGCTTGCATGATGCCTTTTTTTTATTAGAGTCATAGTGGATTCTCCAACCTAAGCTAAAATGCACTAGTTTTCCATTTTATTTGCTTATTTTCGTCAGTTGTAGTATATTTCATTTTGTTTGTTTCCATTATAGATATCATTTTGTTTTATTATTTGATTTCATTTGAATATTTTCAATATTTCTTTGAAGATTGCTTTTAGTGTGAGTTTATTTCAGTTATACTCACCAGTAAAAAAAATCAAATTTTATGGGTGAGTCAAATATATATATATATATATATATATATATATATATATATATATATATATATATATATATATATATATACAAAAAAAAGGATTTTATTTTATAGAAATTTGTATTTTGTAAATTTTGTAAGTTTGGTATGTTACGTCTGTTCTCTAAAAAAAATAAATAAAAAAAAGAAAAGAAAAGAAAAGAAAAGAGAATGATGTAGTTTGGTGTGGTTTTCTTATTTTCTGTAAATATTTCATAAAAAAATTAATTTAAAAATATTTTGATCAATTTTGTACATACAGTTAGATTTTTATCTACTTATTTTTAGTCAAGACAATTTTGTATATATATTCTTGACACTTTTATTAGTGAGTTATATCTAGGCCGGATCGAAAATAAAGTGTGCTATTTCATATTTATAGGATTTATGGTGCATTTTAGATTAATTTCACTTCAGGCTCTAATGATATAAACGCTAAATGTAAGTCTTGTTTATCAATGGACGGAGAAAAGCCTAAAACTTTCCGTTTACCAAGTGAGATTGCAGGGTGGGTACCAGATATATTTTGAGCCTTTGCAAGATCTTTTTATACATGGTTAATATATTCGGGTAATGTGGATAATACGTTAACATGCAAGCTTTTAGAATTAACTATTTTTTGTGTGCGTAACTAGAAGGCATAATTATAATTTTGCAGATAAATTCAGCTAGTGTACTAGACTTTTGAATATAAACAGATAATATTGTAGGATCTATGATTCGTTGTTATTTAAAAAATAAAAAAATAAAATAATAATAAGTTTGTATTTGTTGATTAAAAATTTCTCGTACTTTAATTTCATTTTTCAAATAGTGTAAAGTCTAATTTTTCTTATTGCTCGGGACGAGCAATGCTTAAAGTTTGAGGATGTTTAGAGATCATTTTGCGATCTTTTTTTGAGCTTTAATGATAAAATTTATCCATAAACCTAAGACTTCACAATATTTTTGTGCTTAAAAACTATGATTTGCGTTAATGTGTGCTGAAAAATTAAAAATTCTGTTTTTAACGTATTTCATCATTTTACGTCGAGAAATGAACTAAATTTGTGTGTTTTTGTTTGCAGGACTTAACGGAAAGAAAATATATATGTGTGTATTTTGATTTATGGGATATTCTATTTTTTTTATTTAGATTATATGTTTTTTTAAACCAATTATTTCTTCAAAACCCTAAAACCACCATTTTCAACCCTAAACCACCAAACCATTTTAGAAAACCATTTTTAATTTATTTTTATTTTCTAACTTTTATAAATTTAGTTTTTATTAGTTTTAGCTTAAACTAGTTATTTTCTTTAATAGATTTATTTAAATTAATTATTTTTAGTTTGTTTATTTTTACTTTTTAATATAGATTTTTATTTAGTTGTTTTTCATTATTTATTTTCTTTTACTTAGTTTATTTTTTTTAAACCATTTTCTTTTTATATTTTGCCAATTACTTTTACATTTTCTTATTTTCTTTAAAACCAATTATTTTTTATTTTAGAATTTTAGTCTTTATTTTCAACATTAGTTTTAATTTTAATTTTAAAATTCTTATCTTTTATATTTTTAGAAAAACATTTTTTATTTTTATTAAAACCAATTTATTTTTATTTTGGCATTTTGTTTTATTAGTTTTAGTTTTATATTCATAGCTTCTATATTTTTATTAAAATTATTTTATTTTTAGATTTCTTTGTTTATATTAATTATAATCTTTTCTTTTATTTTAATTTTAGCCTTTTATTTTATTAAAACCCATTTTAAGTTTTTTTAACCATTTTATATTTTTATCTCATAAATTTAAAATATAAATATATTATTATTTTTTTTACTCCGAAAATTAAATAAAAATTCAAATATTTCGGATTTAATATTATATTAAAAAAAAGTAAAATTAAAAAATTAAAAAGCAAAGACAAGCATGGGTATCTTGTTCTTTCCAAGAAAAGTATGGGTAATAAAAAAAATTAAATAAACAATTGTGCATATGTGTGTGTGTGTCGTCCACCACAAAAGCAAGAAACAAAAAAAATTATTAAATAAACAATTGTGCATGTGTGTGTGTCGTCCACCAAAAGAAGAGGAGAAAAAAAAATCAACTTGGATATGAAGGTATGTGAGTTCGGCCGAAACAAAGAAGAAGAAAAGAAAGAAGATAAAGAGAAGAAGGTGATCATCAAGTGTGTTAGCCAAGTCATTTCTCCATCAAAGCCATAAATTAAGCGAAAGAAATCCGTGTCGGTTCGGTAATGATAGAAGATGGTGGATTGTTGATGCATACTAGATCATAAATCATCAAGAAAGCATAAACAAAGATGATGGATAATTCGTGTGGTGATCTTCATAGTTTGAAGTCATTTCTCCTAGTTTTTTTTTTCAGTTTAAGATCCGTATCTAAATTCTCTCTAGCTTGAAATTTCGAGTTCATAAAATTTCCAGTTAGGTTCTTGAGTGATCTTGATAGTTTGAAGTCATTAAGTCATCCATTAAGTTATTAAGTTGTAATTTTTGTTTTTGATGTATTTATTAAGTTTGGAGTGAACTGGTTTGTATAATTCGTGTGGTGAGTTGAAATTTGAAAATTTACACCCTTGAATTTAATCAAAGTCTTCAAAGGTATGATTTTTGTTCATTTTGTTATTTTCTGTAATTTTATTTAATTTGTTAGTTATGAGTTACATGATAATTTTTGCTATAATTTTGTTAGTTGTAATAATTATGTGTGAGTAGTTAAATATAAGGTTTTGGTTGTGAACGATTAAATGATAGTCTAATAATTTTATTGGGATTTATTTGTTGTAAATATGATTTTTATAAACTGAAATGTAAATTATATGAGCTTCATGAAATAGAAATATTAATCTATTAATGTATTTAAAATCTGATCAATTTTAATTTTCAATAATAGGTTGATATTTATTAATTTTGTAAACAGAAATAAGTCTACTATATTTTATAAATTTAATATCTTAAAGGGAAATTAAAATTAATCACTCATGATTTTTAAATTACCTAATATGATAATATTTATAAAATTAGTAAACTGAATATTTTGCATTTCAAGGTAAAAATGTTTTAATGGGTTCTATAATGTCACATTAATATTTACTGTAATTATATTTATAACTACCACAAAATTGACAACCTGTGGATTAGAATGTTATTATTGTTAACTATTGATATGATAATTAATTTACCAATTGGATGTCTTAACCGAAACAACTTTTGGAGATTTCATTAAACATTGTGCTTATTTTCTAAAATTCATTTTTTATAATAAACCAACGATTTGTCAAAACTGTTAAACACGACAAGGCTCCCAGTATTTTCCAGTACTAGCTATTGTTTAATAAGATCATTTTTATGCATAGTAATTCTTAGGCAAGCGGGGACACAACTTGGTTTACCGATAATATTGGTTAGTTTTCAAATTAGCGACAAGGCCCTTAATTTGTAATTTAGTTATTTGGCTATTAGAATTAAATTAGTTTTAGATAAGTTAAATTAGATAATTTAGAGCCGAATAATTAAAATATAGATTGGTCGGTTTTTTTTATTGCGACAAGGCCCCTAATATTATAGATAAATTATAGGTTGTGATGTGTTTGTACTACGTATTTATTATGTGTGAATTGGTAATATTTTTAATTGGTTTAACTTACCGTATAAAATTCATAGCAATAAATAATCCCAAAATAATTGTTTAGATTATTATTTAATCAGTTTCCAACCAAAGCTTTATTCGTATTGATATTCGTTAAAACTTGTGATTGTTTGTTGAATTATTGCGTGGTTGATTTTTAATTATCATTTGATAAATTATTTTAATATATGTTGATGTTCAAAATATCAAAAACAAAACAAAATCAATTTTTAAAATCAAAAGCAATATATTAAGATTACGATTCAAATTAATCCTTTCTCTGTGCGTACGATATCTGGTCTTCACCGACTATTATTACTTGTACGATCCTGTGCACTTGCAGGTCGTGTTAAACCGAACAGGTTTAAACCCCAAAGAGTGTTGCATCACTCAACCATTCTTGATTAGAATGTAGGTACACCTCAACTATGTTTCTTTCCTTTTATGATTCATTTACTCTCACTGCTTCTAGACCAGGTGTAAAATCAGTCAAATTATCACATGGCAGTCTCGCTTTTAGCTTCTCTTATTTGGTAGCAACCGGGCTCACCAATGTTTCCAAGTTGTAGGATTTCTTATTCGTACCTACTTTAGTGTTTTACCATTAATTAGTATGTTACCCATATCATAACTCTTTATAATGGTGATCAATACTACTAGTTTGTAAAGAGAACGATATTGTAGGTCCCGAAAACAACTCAATACGGATCTAAATGGTATCAATCAAACAATAACAATCACAAGGAGATTCAATAACTCGGATTACATCAAACCTTCAATGCACTCTATTCAGAATAACAACGGGTACATAAGGTTCTTGATAATTGCTTGAGTGAATACTCTTTATATGCTAGAACCAATCCCAAGAATCATCAATCTAACAAACGCTGGCTCATTTGTCCTTAAATACTCTACGTGACACACACCTAAACCCTAAGCCCAAAAACACAGCAAGCCCACCGAAAGCCCAGGCCTGGCCCAACCGAAAACTGGTCAACATCACCGAAATCCAAGGGGATTTCGGTCCATGTCCGAAATCCCAAATCAACCCCCAAACAATGTATATTTTCTATTTTAGTCCTTATTAAATGCAAAGATTAAACCACTAAAATAATTCCTAACAATCTCCCCCTTGGTTTAATGCTTTCATTTAATCATCAGGCTTCTCTTGATCTTGGCGTTGGTTGAACACTGCAGCAACATTCTAACAATCTCCCCCTTAACTGAGTAACGGGTAAAGATGTTGATAGCTTTTAGCACATTGCAGAGACAACTTCGTCTTCGGATTGGACAGTCTTCAGATTTATCTTTGAACGCTCATTTGGGTACAGGCTACTTTCTTAGTTCTTGAATCAGCACATCCAGCTTTTGATTTGACTTTGATGAGCATGAGTCTGACTCTTCCCATCTTCACTTCTTGATCACATAAAGGTACAAAGTAGTAACAGAATTGTCTCAGGAGGAATTCAACGCAGCTTGTCACATGGAATTATGCTTTGCCTTTCTCTAGGGTTGATATTATTGTGTCGAAAACTTCAAAATTCACTTCTGACTCCATCACTTGAAAGACTTCACTGGATTGTCTTTGACTATAACCAGCGCGTAATGACAACAAAAAATCCTGTAGGTCACAGAGTTATAAAACTCTCACCATAGTTGTTCAAGGACCCAGCCTTGGTTCAGGACGAGACTTCTCGCAGTATCTGAGTGAACCCGGAGGAACGCACTGTGATTGTTTGAGTATCGGTGAACTACTCGTGGCCGTTTTGATTTTGGCCGCTGCATATCCTTAATCAAAGATCTCAATGCAGTTGACAAGTCAACAAGTTGACTTGGGTCTTGGCGAGACGTTCAATGGTATCCAAACTCTACAGAGTGTACCATCCTAGTGCCAATTTTTTATACAGTGAAGTTGTTGGGGTCTCATAGCTATTGTGGTAAACAACAACGATCACTGACCCAGAGTATCGATGTTCATCAATGTGAGGTAAAATTACATTGAGTCACGAACATCTGTATTAGAAGAAGATTAGGGTCTAGAGTGGTATGAGCGTGTAATATGTCTTGGTTACTAGACATACCCATCGGCTAGACTTTCAAATTTTCATCAGTGTATGGTTTATTACACCGAGTGTAACGCCCCAAAATTTGTCCCTTTTTTTAAAAAAAAAGAAAACTCAATAACGTTAAAAGCAAATTGGCGCGATCATTAACATAGTTTTCAGAAAGTTTTTATATTGCTATGGTTTCAATACGTTCATGTCTATAAGACATGAATACCAAAATAGGGTTTAACAAAAACATCAAGTTTGCAAGTTCACAACCATGGGAGTTACAATTTCATATCAAATACACCATAGCAAGCAATGAGAGGATTAACCATAAACAAAAGCTGGAGATTATATAATGTTCCACTCCATCTAATCTCCAAAAAGAATTCTAGCATAGCAGTCTTGACATCTTAAACTTTCGAACTTGAACCTGAGATACATGGCATTAAAACAAAAATACATAAGACGAAACGTCTCGTGAGCTACATGGGTTTTAGACTCATATAAAAATTTCGAAGCTTAAACAATTTATTCAGGTCATTACAAATTATACAAAAATAGATGCATATGCAATGCATGATTCGCACACTAATTCAAGGCTCACGGGTTCCGGCCCGTGTCTGAGGTCTAAAAGACCAGGTCACAATTGTGACAAAGGCTCGTGGTTATATACCACGTCTGGAGGTCTATAAAGACCAAGGCTCGCCAAAATAGGAGAACAAATCATCCTATAATGACGTCTAGAAGACTTCTGCTTCGCGACAGGAGGTACCATCCCAGTAGAGTCTTATTGTCCCGTTACGGGGACGTGTCCGGACCTTACTCGACTCATATGCATTCACACTACGTGCATCCTCAAAATACTGCTTTTCTTTTGTACAAAATAATAGTACAATGTCATGAGATGCATGTGTGATAATACAAAAGATATAAATATCACTAGTTTGACTTTTCACAGGCTTTTCATAAATTCTTATTATATTTATCACGGTCTTTTAACGAAAAGCATATCAAGGCATATAACGCATCTTAGAAAATTCTCACATAATTGCATAAATATAATTTCAAAAACCATAAACATTTTTCTTATTAAAGCCATGTATCCCGTGATGGGAAAAATCCTCATGTACTCACCTTGGTAGCTAAGTTCATCTAGCTACGCCACTCCACCAGCTCTTGCTTTATTTGTCTCCGAGCACTCGTTAATGTCTATATCGATAATATAAGAAATTAGTAATATATTCAAATGTTAATATACTTCATATGTTAAATGAGTCTCGTTCGTATAACCCTTATCAAAAGAGTTTAAGATTTATGTTATTCTAAAATATTTCAATTTTAGTCTTTCGACAATTTAAGTGTTCTTTATAAGTATACTATTTCAACATTTCCAAATCAAAGGCTACAACGTATGAATACACTAACTTTTTTGCTTTTAACATGGTGTGTTCTTCACACATTTTCGATCCAAGGAATCACAATTCCTTCATGTCGATTCCATTCCATTGTCCAAATTCCAATGTTTAATACTAACTTGCACCAAGTTTTATTATATCAAGTGTTAACAAAAAGTCCAGCCCGAAACAGATTATCTCTACCATAAACTTAACCCTCAAGATCATAAAATCAACGGTTCTTTATCCATTTCAGCATTTCTCAAACATGCACTAAGGTTTTCAAACTCAATATCCAAAAATCTTCATTACACATGTAGCTTTTGACCCATAACAGTGAAAGAAACAAGGTTTTGTGCTTAATCTCAACATGCATGTTAAATTTTCGGGTTTAGCAACTAGGGTTTGAAAAGATTAATCATCCCTTTTTGAAATTTCTGTCCAATACTTAAAAAGTTCTGAAATTGAAATGGGTTAAACATGAAATCGGACAAGTATGAGTTGCTCTTGGCTCACCCTTCACTACCGCCGGCCGGAGACACCCGATCGCCGGAAAAATCGCACCAGCAGCGTCAATTTTCTTCTCCTCGTCGACTGTTGCTACTGTAGCAACCCTTGCTTCCGCCTCTCTAGCACCAGATCGAGTCTGGTCAACAGTTTTTCTCCCTCTCCCTCAAGAATCGTGACTGTGCATCGAGAGATTTGTGTGTGCGTGTTTTCCTGCTTCGAAATCTCCCTCCCGACTCCCTCTTTTCTTTCTAAAATCAGCTTTGCGTGTTTTGGGGAAGTGAGTCGCACACAGGAATCAATAGAAAAGGGCTGGTGGGTTTTTAAAGTTGAAATGACGAAACTGCCCCTCCACTCCACAGACTTAGAAAAATTTTCGTCTTTATTTCTTTGTTTCTCCTGATTTTATTTCAATCATAAGTCTCTCATATGGTGTCCAAGTGTTACATACTTTATACCTCTAGAAAGCTGAGAATGAGCTCTACAACTTTCCTCTACTGAAATGAGTCTGTATCTTGATGGATTTTCCGCTATTACCCCTTGAAAATGGCTCCTTGGTCATTTTTGTCACTTTTGGGCCATTTTAAAACCTTCATAACTCCTTCGTTAAAACTCCAAATGGCCCGATTCTTTTTCCTATATTTTTGTTATCTCAAATACGACCAAAGTCACTTTGATGACCTTTTCTTAATTCCTTTTAGATTTTGAGATATTATTTTTTAAAGATTGCTAAATAAAAATTCCACTTTAGGTCCTTTATGCGATTTCATTTCTACTCGGGCTCATATGTTATCATTATTTTACTAAAGTCACTTTCTTATTACTATAAGGTTATTATGATACTTTTATGCACATATAAAATATTAGATTTTGCGAAAGACTAAGTTCATGAAATTTAAGAAAGTTTCTAGTTTTCACAATTACCTCCCCCTTAAGCGGATTCCATCCTCGGAATCGAATTATAGTCCACAAGATTGGGGTATCTCCTCATCATTTCGTCTTTCGTTTCCCAAGTGAGATTGGCACCAAGAGAATGCTTCCACTTGACCAAAACTAAGTCAATTTCCTTATTCGTTAACTTCTTGGTCTTGAGTTCCAAAATAGCTTCAGTTTCTTCTACCAACCTCTTTTTCTCATCAACCTTCAATTCTTTCCAAGGGATTGTCAATTCCTCCTTCCCAAAGTACTTCTTCAAGTAACTCACATGAAAAGTGTCATGAATACCTTGAAGCTCTTGCGGTAGCTCCAATTTGAAAGCTTGTGTACCAACGATCTTTGAGATCTTAAAAGGGCCAACATATCTTAGACTCAATTTGCCCTTCTTACCGAACTCATCACCCCTTTCCATGGTGAAACTTTCAGCATCACCAAGTCTCCCACATTCAAGTCATAAGGTTTTTGCTTTAAGCTCGCATAGCTTATTTGTCGATCCTGGGCCGCCTTCATATTTGCTTGTATGACCTTGATCCTTTCATTAGTGACTGCAACAATGTCGAGACCTGTAAGTTTATTATCTCCTGCTTCAAGCCAACAAAGGGGAGTTCTACACCTCCTTCCATACAATTCCTTAAAAGGTGGCATTCGAATGCTCGAGTGATGGCTATTATTGTATGAGAATTCAACTAAGGGTAGATGATCATCCCATCTCCCGCCAAAATCAATCACGCATGCACGAAGCATGTCTTCCAGTATTTGGATAGTTCTTTCGCTTTGACCATCAGTTTGGGGTTGATAAGTTGTACTCAGGTGTAGTTTTGACCCTAACATCACTAGCATCTCGATCTGACACTATAGACAATGGCACCCCATGAAGTCTCACCACTTCATCTACATAGATATTAGCAAGCTCTTTTAAAGGAGTGGTCTCCTTAATAGCCAGGAAGAGTGCACTTTTGGTTAATCTATCAACAATGACCCATATGGCATTATGTCCTTTGCTTGTTCTTGGCAATCCCATAACAAAATCCATAGTAACATCATCCCATTTCCCAGCTGGGATCTGAAGTAATTGTATCTTTCCGTATGGTACTTGGTGCTCCGCCTTGACTTGAGCACAAGTGGAACATTTGGAGATGTACTTCACTATTCTTGGCTTCATTCCAGGCCACCAAAACTGTCTTCTTAAGTCACGATACATCTTAGTTCCTCCTGGATGGATGGAATACTTGGATTTGTGGGAATCATATAAGACTACCTTTCGCATTCCTCCATGCTTGGGGACCCAAATTCGTCCCTTGTGGGTTTTCAACCCTTGAGTGTTCGATTTAAACTCAATCTTCTTTCCACGCTTCTCTTTCTTGACGTTTTCTTCTTTCATGGCTTCATCTTGGGCCTCCTTAATCTTTTGAATTAGACTTGACACCACTTCGATTCTCATGGATCTTCTTTTAACTGTTCTTTCGTGAACTTTTCTACTTAATGTTGGATTAGGTGTCTAAGACATGACTAATAATTTGTATTTACCTAATTAATAGAAGCAAAGTCTATTTGGGTTGCCCTAATAGCTAGAGATTTTGCATAAATTCCAGGAGAGAGAATATTTATTTATTATATGATTAATAAATCAATAGAAATAAAATCAATAGTTTATTAATATATTAAAGTGATAATATATTAATTAGAAAATATATTAGTTAATTAGAAAATAATTTGGAATTAATTGGAATTTATTTAGTGATTAATTTAATTAATTAAAGGTGCAGCGACTAAAATTGTAATTATTCAATAGTTCAGTAAGTGACAGTTTTAGTAGGCCAGATGACCACGAAATTATATATGGAATATATATAATTTCGAAATGAATAAGTTAGGATAAATAGGTTTGAATCAAATGATAAAAGGTTTATCTTGATTTGAATTCAAAAATGTGTATCTCTAAGGCTTATCTACTGGCCAGCTAGAAGCTATAAATCGGGGCCCTGGGGGAACCCTTTTCTGTGCTAATTCTCACATATTCTCTCTAGAAATTTCGTGGCTTACCCCTAGCCCTTGGGTGTGACTTCATTTGAGGCAAGACATTTTTGTTGCTTAGCTTGCAAGAAACAACTAAAAGGTTAGTTTTTCTGAATTTATTTCTTTAGCAATTTTCTTCTGGCCTTTTAGGAAATATTTATATGTTCAATAGTAGAAAACATAGATCCTCATAGGTTTCATGTGAACTTATGGTTTTAGTTCATAGATTTGCATAAAATCTTTCAGTGGTATTAGAGCTTTTGTTTGTTTTCTTGTTCAATTGTTATAACTGTTTTCCTAAAATTAGGGTTTAAAGCTTATAAACCCTAATTGGCCTAATTTTGATTTTGGGGTTTAGGGTTTTTGAAACCCTAGCCTCTCCCCCCTCTTTTTCGATTTTCACATTAGGGTTTAAAAGGCTTTCTATTTTTGGTAACTTTAATTATTTAAATGGATAACCTTAAACCCATTAGTTGTTAATTTCGAAAATTAGGGGTTTAAGATAGGTTTAAATTAATTTGATTAATTTGTGATACCTATCTGGATTTAATTAATTTAATTAATTGTTTAATTAAAAGATAAATTAAATGTTTAATTTAATTTTAAATTTAATAGTTAAATTTCGAAAAAAATTAAAAGATAAACAAGGAATATTTTAAAAGTCTAAAATATTTGGATTTAATTAATTGTTTAACTAAAAGATAAATTAAATCATTTAAATGTTTAATTTATTTTTATATTTAATAGTTAAATTTTCGAATAAATTAAAAGATAAACCAGGAATATTTTAAAAGGTTTTAAAATACATCTTCTATATATTATAATTAAAAGTTAATTATATGTATAAGATAAATTGGTTAGTCAAATCAATAGTAGGCCTCATTCACGAAGTTGATCTATAAAGAGGGTATAAGGAGACTGCCTATAAAATGGCGGTCTAATGGGTGTCCACTCTCACCCACCGCTCTCCTGATCAGTGGAGGGTCGTTAGCCGAACGGGTTTGATAGGACCGCCTAATCTCATTAAAAATATAATGTTATTTATGAAAGTACTAGAACCGCTTAATAAAATCCCAAATCTAGTTACTTTAGGAAAAATGTGAAAAGATGCTAACCCATGAAATTGCACATTACACTTTGTGAAACATTAGTGGAGCGTGTGTGGTTTACCGACACACTAATAGGGGTTCAAAAAGAGTGGTAATGGGTTTCTCATGATTTATCATTGTTGATGGAGCGCGTGTGGTTAACCGGCACATCAATTAGAGCTGATAAATGACATTGAGGTTACCAAGCTAATTTGCATGGTTATTCACATCATGTTTGTGATCCTCGGCATCCGAGTCACAAATAGAAGAGCATATCCGAGATTAAACATGCCATTGAACAGTTCAATGAATCTCACAGATCTAGGAATTTCATAAGACTGAAATTGATAAATGTTATCTACCTTAATGATCATTGTGTTGTGATTACGGCATCCCTCTTCACACCATAGTTGGGGTATTTTGGATCCTAGCCTTATTAAATAATATATTGGGTAATTATTTAAGAGGATTAATTAAACTAATAAATTAAAAGTTTATAAATGTCTTAAGATAGTGTCACTCCTTCTCCTCCTTCACCCATTTCTAAGAGCTTCATATAACACCTTACAATATGGTAAGGCTGACTAGCCTTAACTACGTGGTATGGCTTCGCAAATAGATAATGGTTCTTAGTTTTGCTAGCGATCCATATCTGATTGACTGTCCATTCCCCGAAGCATGGCATCACACAACAGCTTGTGATGAGCATGACCCCATGACTATTGAGTCCAAGGAAGTTCGTTGCCTCATGCTATTGATCATTGACCTCGAGTTCCGCAGGGATTTAGAATTTCTGAGGTCAGATAAGTTAGCACAGCTGGTTGAGGAAAGGTTCTGATAACCGGTTGAAAAGGGACGAGCTAAGATTTTCAAAGAGCTTGAATTGTGCAGGAAGTAGCACTAGTTCACATGTTCTCAAGATAGAGAGACACATAGGTGAACTGTATAAATTTGGTCACCCTTTAATTAGGAGTTGAGCATTAACTCGACTCGCTGGTATGTTCATCCAAATGGACAAGAAGGGTAGCCATATAAGACAATCTTGGAAATGCATTCAATGTTGACTCTGTATGAGTCATTCATCGAGAAGCATAGTTTCATTCATTCAGCTACTTCGGGATTGAGTCCAGTAATAAAGGCACATCAAGAAATGATACAGATCGTCTGGACTAGTTCTTCGATGTATCAAACTGGGAATCCACAAGGTGGGACACAGTCATAGAAAGATTGGAAAAATGCTCTAAAGCCGAACGGTTTGGCAACTAAGGAATATCTTAAAACTCATAACTCCTGATCCTTAATTCCTTGACATGGGATGTGTTTATCACATTTTCTCTGTATGCATGGACTCGGTAGGATGCGGGATTTTGTTGCACAGGAGCACATTCGGATTGGATCCGAAGCTCGGGCAGTTTTGGAGTTTAGTTAGATATTATGATATTGTTATTAGCTTATTAGATGCATGCGACATTATCTGTCATATAGTACATTGTTCAAGGATATTTTGCTTTTATAAAATGTTGATTTTCTTTTAATACATATTTGTTTAAAGTATCCTTGAAATGTTGTATAAGTATGTTAATTGCATGAATGGCAATAACTTGAATGTTGATACATCCAATGGTATTGGATTTATAAATTGTGTTCTTTATGATTGTTAAACTGAATTTTATGAGAATCACTTCAACCAAAGGTCCAGTTGGACAGGACTTTGGAATCATTTGACTTAGAGTCGCATGATGAATTGAATGCTTAATAAAATTAATTGTGACAAGAAATGAATCACCCAAAGATCCAATGGATAGGATTTTGGAGTCAGTTGACTTGGAGTCAGGTGATGATTGCATATCTTGAACAAAATTGACAAAGTCATAAATTTACATAGAGATGTAAAAGATATCAATATTTTGAGCAACAGACACATAAGTTACTGTGTATTGCTTGAATCTTCAAACA
This sequence comes from Cichorium intybus, assembly GCA_023525715.1. NCBI lineage: Eukaryota > Viridiplantae > Streptophyta > Magnoliopsida > Asterales > Asteraceae > Cichorium > Cichorium intybus. The sequence continues at coordinate 71,422,259 of CM042016.1, read as the reverse complement.
CAACACAATTGGTTGTACTTCATGATATTTGTCAATTAGTATGACAAATATGGCTTTGCTATCAGAATAAGCGATTGATTGAAACCTTGAAGTGTTCAAGGATTTCAAAGGAAGTATAAGATCAACAGAACCTGAGTGACAATATAGACTGAGAAAATGTTTCACAATTTATTCTGTTCCAAGCACATTAATAGTTATAATGTGTCTTAGGGAAGATGATGGAGCATTGATCGAAATAGTTTGATCCTCGATGTATAAGATACATTTCCAATTAGTTTTTCGATGAATTGAATATTTAACCAGTCAGACCATAGAAACCATATTCCGACCACATCTTAGACTAAGTAGGTTATGCAGACACTGTCTGAAATGTAAAGTTGGGATCGTCCCACTTGTACATAGAAAAGTCCAGGGTCATGTAGTGTTCGTCCGAACCTCATGACTAGCATGTACCTGATCAGCAGTGTCGTTTCATTGGCTATCCCAAATGTAACTGTGAAAGAAGAGTTCTTTTGGAAAGGACTCATATTCTAAGGAAATAGTGGGAGTAAGAATAATCCTGAATGAGTTCAGGATTAGCCAATTGAAAGAACCTTTAGTCATCACTAGGCTTGAGCAGGAGTCAGATTCCTGTTAAACCTGACATACTCTTCTCTTAACCAGTAGTATTTGTCACTGTCATAAAGTGTTGTGATCTGGGTGACATATCAATTAGTGGTAAAACATTAAAGTTGGTATAGATTAGCAGTCCGACTACTTGGAAGCACTGGTGAGCCCGGTTGCTGCCAAATAAGAGAAACTTAGGGCGAGACACAGTCTACATAACAATTTGATTGATTTTACACCTGGTCTGAAAAACAGTGGGAGTAATTGAATCATCAAAAGAAAGCGACATGGACAGAAATGTACTTACATTACATCTAGTTGAGTGAGAGGATACTCAAAGTAAAGCAATTGATTCCGAGAGAAGCACTCTCAATAGAAGATAAAATCCGAAACGATACTACATGGCACATTGTGAGACATTAGTGGAGCGCGTGTGGATTACCGACACACTAATAAGGACTCACAAAGAGCATGCAAATACAGATGGTACATGGCCCCAGGATTCATCCCACGGGCACCTCACAAGAAAGGAAACTCGGATTCTCAAAATGTGCCAAAAGTTTTGGATTTTGTGAATAGCCTGAAAGATTCCCATAACTATGTCAGAAAGGTTTCAGATTCTCAAAATGTGCCAAAAAAAAAGGTTTGGATTTGGTGAATAGTCTGAAAGAGTCAAAGCCAGTGGGAGTATCGTTGTTGTCTGCTTATGACTATATGTTAGTTACATATTGTTTTTAGGAAATATCTCTTATCATTACAAAGTGTAATGATTTGACGTTAAGAGATGATTCACTCTGAAAGACTTTAAGAGATACAACATACTCAGGTGGTTGCGAACATCTATTAGATAGATAGAAATTCTGCCAATATGATATTGATGAGATTCAAGATGCATAACCCCAGGGAAGGAGTTTCCCATCATTGCAAAGTGTGATGATTTGGCATGAAAGAAATAAAGAAGGTGCAATATACTCATGTAGTTCACAGACATCTATCGGATAGATGAGATAGTTAGTATAGAACAAGCCAATGTAGGCATGATCTTGATAAGATTCAAGATGCATGACAAGAGTCTCTGAAAGAAAATAGTTTTCGAAAAAACATGACACAAGGATTATAAATAATCTTTGGATTCCGAAGGGGTTTGGAATAAGATTAGATCAGGTTCCACAAGCTTCTTGGATCGATCACAGGTGTCATGAACATGTCCTGATAACTTGATGCTTATGGCATAACAACTTGGATTCAGGATATTGTCTGGCTGGGAATACTAGATACATTATTTGAACTAACGTGAGAAATCATTGGAAAATGATTGGGGTGAAAGTGATAGTAATAATTTGAAAGAGTTTCAACGTAGTAATTATTAACGTGAGGACGTGGTGCTAAAGGACTTCATGGCTAAAGAGTTTCGTTGGTATTCTGATGGAGCGCGTGTGGTTCACCGGCACATCTTAACACCTCGAAATAGTCTTAGGGTGCAGTCAAGTAGACTTAAGACGCCGAGAACCATGGGTAGTCACAGTACACATAACCAGAATGGAGTTGTAAGTGATAATGACAGAATGACAAATTTAGATGTCATCGGAAGAGCATCCGATTGGATCATCTGCAATGAAGTGTATTAGTGTAAGACAGTTTTAAATACATAGAAAGAGTGTAATGTTCATGTAGACATAGATATAAAACTTGAATTGAAAGCTTAATAGAAATCTAGAAACCGATAATAGTTTATGACAAGATCCGACTTGGTGATTACCTCGTGGAGACTTGGTAATAAGCAGGAGTAGCTGCCAGTCAGATCTTTAAGTTTCGCTTTCGTATGTTTTACTTCCTGAATAATTTAATTATTTAGAAAGGTCCACAGTCGTTCATACTTTGGGAAGTAAGTATTGAATCAATACTGTCATGAATAGGTTTGTAGACTCTCTAAGGAGTTAGACATAGCAATATGATTGCTACACCATTCATGAGTACATAGAAATAGAGATTTGAGTATTGGATAAACCCACACTCAATAGATTGCTTCATGGATTACATCACGAGCAATGTTGAGACGATAATATCTTATGACCTTGAAGTGGAGAGATGTGAGTTATAATTTACAAGGCAGTTGTTCATTGATAATACAAAAACGCATCGGTAACTCGATGTTATAAAACGTGTTGTTGTGAATGATTTGTCTGGTAAAAGATATAAGCATATGAGTCAAAGCTTATTCGTTCCTTGACCCTGACGGGAAACAGATATCTGTAGGCCTCTCGATGATTTTGAAGTTGACCAAAATGCTGGCCAGCCATGACTGAATTGATGTGTTCAATTAGAAGTCTGATGTCATATGCAAATCAGAAATCAGGAAACAGAGTACCGAACATAGATTGATCTCAATCCATGTCTCATGTCCGGAAATATCTTGTTGGACGGAGGCTCATATGATCACTTATCTATGGACAGAACTGACTGGGTCAGAGTTCGGCAGCAGTTTCTAGGAAGCTACAGTTTGCTGATTAATTAGAGGTTAAATTGGCAATTATAGTCATAGACTTATCCAAGTGGGAGACTGTTTGCTGATTAATTAGGTGTCTAAGCCATGAATAATAATTTGTATTTACCTAATTAATAGAAGCAAAGTCCATTTGGGTTGCCCTAATAGCTAGAGGTTTGGCAGAAATTCCAGGAGAGAGAATGATTGATTTATTATATGATTAATAAATCAATAGAAATAAAATAAATAGTTTATTAATATATTAAAGTGATAATATATTAATTAGAAACTATATTAGTTAATTAGAAATTAATTTGGAATTAATTGGAAGTAGTTTAGTGATTAATTTAATTAATTAAAGGTGCCGCGACTAATATTGTAATTATTCAATAGTTGAGTAAGTGACAGTTTTAGTAGGCCAGATGACCACGAAATTATATATGGAATATATATAATTTCGAAATTAATAAGTTAGGATAAATAGGTTTGAATCAAATGATAAAAGGTTTATCTTGATTTGAATTCAAAAAAGGTTTATCTCTAAGGCTTATCTACTGGCCAGCTAGAAGCTATAAATAGGGGCCCTGGGGGAACCCCTTTTTGCGCTAATTCTCACATATTCTCTCTAGAAATTTCTTGGCTTACCCCTAGCCCTTGGGTGTGACTTCATTTGATGCAAGGCATTTGCGTTGCTTAGCTTGCAAGAAACAACTAAAAGGTTAGTTTTTCTGAATTTATTTCTTTAGCAATTTTCTTCTGGCCTTTTAGGAAATATTTATATGTTCAATAGTAGAAAACATAGATCCTCATAGGTTGCATGTGAACTTAGGGTTTTAGTTCATAGATTTGCATAAAACCTTTCACTTAAGGCATCAGCTACCACATTTGCCTTCCCCTCGTGGTATAAGATTTCACAGTCGTAGTCATTAATGATTTTAATCCACCGACTTTGCCTCATATTTAACACTTTTTGAGTAAAAATGTATTGAAGACTTTTATGATCAGTGTACAACTTGCATTTTGTCCCATAAAGATAATGCCTCCAGATCTTGAGAGAAAAAACGATTGCAGCTAACTCTAAGTCGTGAGTGGTGTATCGGGTTTCTGCGTCCTTCAATTGTCTTGAGGCATAAGCAATGACCTTGCCTCGTTGCATTAATACACAACCAAGGCCTTTAGCGGATGCATCGCTATATACTACAAAATCATCCATAACTTCGGGTAAGGACAACACAGGGGCTTCGCATAATTTCTTCTTCAAAGTTTCAAAGGCTTCTTGTTGCTTCTTGTCCCATACAAACTTCACTTCCTTCCTCGTTAGTTGGGTCAACGGCACCGCGATTTTGGAGAAATCTTGAATAAACCGTCGATAATAACCAAGTAGCCCGAGGAAGCTCCAAACCTCAGTGGGAGTTTTTGGGGGTTCCCATTTCATAACTGCCTCATTTTTTGTAGGGTCAACTTTGACACCTTATCGAGAAACAACATGACCCAAGAATTGCACTTCATGCAACCAAAATTCACATTTTGAAAATTTGGCATACAACTTTTCATCCTTCAAGGTTTGCAGAATCTCTCGCAAATGTGTCTCGTGCTCCTTCGCGCTTTTTGAGTAGAACAAAATGTCATCGATGAAAACGATGACAGACTTATCAAGGAAAGGTTTACAAACCTGGTTCATTAGGTCCATGAAAACTGCTGGAGCATTCGTGAGACCGAACGGCATGACAAGAAACTCATAGTGACCATATCGGGTTCGAAAGGCAGTTTTCTCGATGTCATCATCCCTCACGCGTACTTGGTGGTATCCCGAACGAAGATCGATTTTTGAGAAATAATCGGCTCCTTGGAGTTGATCAAACAAGTCATCTATACGCGGCAAGGGGTACCGGTTTTTGACAGTCACATTGTTAAGCTCTTGATAGTCAATGCACATGTGCTTTGACCCATCTTTCTTTTGAAAAATAAGACAGGTGTGCCCCACAGGGATGAACTAGGGTGAATGAATCCTTTGTCGAGAAGTTCTTGGAGTTGAACCATAAGCTCTTGCATTTCAGTGGCGGCCAAACGATAAGGAGCTCGAGCAATAGGGTTTGCCCCTGATACAAGATCGATTCGAAACTCGACTAGTCGGACGGGTGGTAGACCGGGTAAGTCGTCAGGGAAAACTTCAGGAAATTCCTGAACCACCTTCACATATTCTATTTTCTGCTTTTCTTTCTTGCCATCCATCACATAGGCAATAAAGGAATTGCATCCTTTAAGAAGGCATCGTTGAGCTTCGGTTGCGGTAATTAAACTTTGCATATTATTATGGCGTTCACCGTATACATACACTTTGTCACCATCGGGTGCTTTGATTGCCACCATGCGCTTGCCACAAAGTATCTCAGCATCATACATTCCCAGCCAATTCATTCCTAATACTATGTCGAATCCCTTGATCCCAATCGGTAACAAGTTAGACTTAAAGACCTTCCCGTTAATTTCGACAAGACATTTTTCGTATACATGCCTCATCGTCACAACCTCTCCATTTGTGATTTCTATGATATATGCGACATCTAAGGGCTTGAGTGGTATGCTAAAATGCTTACAAAATTCATGCGACACGAAGGAGTAATTTGCTCCTGAATCAAAGAGGACATGTGCAGGTAAGGAGTTTACAAGCAGTGTACCTGCAACCACGTCATGCGTTTCCTTGGCTTCCTCCAGCGTCATCTGAAAAGCCCATTCCTTTCACTTTTGTTGGTTTCGCCTTCTTGTTCGCCGTTGAAATCAATGTCTCATTTCCCTTTTTCGGACAATTGGCACTGTAATGCCCTTTCTCGTGGTAAGAAAAACATTCAACATCTTTGAGGTCCTTCACCTTGCAGTCTTTAGCTATATGACCGGTTTGCCCACAGTTGTTTACACTCCCTTTTTGCATTCCCCGCCATGTTTCCGTCCACACTTTTGGCAGCCCTTCGAATTGCCCTTCTTCGAACAACCCGAAGAATACCGCCCCTTTTTGTTCGAGTCTATGTGACTGCTTTGCTTTCGTTTTTCACCAAGAGCCTGTCTCTCCTGAGTTCGCTTCAGAATCATATCTTCATCAAAGGTTTTCGCTTTCCTCACTTCCACCATGTACACAGCAGGTAGACCGTGATGGCAGCGATTAATACGACCTCGCTCAGTAGGGAGAGTTTCCTGAAGAAATGGCAGCATATCTGTGAAGTTCTTAGTTTTAACGACCCAAAAATCATGAATTTATATTCGAGAAAAATACTCAAGGAAAAGATTAAAATATTTTGAAAGTTTTAAAATAATGTAGTGGGAAATGTAGTAAAATTTCAAGAGTTTGGAGAAAAATGGTGTAGAAGGGCAAAATGGTCATTTGACATCCAAATGACTTCTAAGTAGGAAAAATATGATTTTTGGAGCTAATATGTAATGAAATAAAAATATTTGTGTTTGTGGGTAAAAGTGTGAGAAGTAGAAGTTGGTGTGATAAAAATTATGTTGTGAGGGTAATTTGGTCATTTTACCATAAAAAGGTAATTTGGTCATTTGACCATCTTCAACATTCATTATGAAATATATTTTTTGTTTTCGGACTAAAAATGTCAGAAAACCAAATTCTATGTGATAAAAATTGATTGTAGTGGTTAAAGTTCAAGAAAGTGAACTTACGGACTAAAAATGTAAAATCTGGAAGTATAAAAGGAGAAAATATCTCCCATCTTTGAGCTGATCATTTGGAAGCTACGGGAAGAAGTTCTAGTCATGCGATTTCTGGAAATCTTAGAAGAATTGAAGCAGGAAAATTGGAATTAAAGCTTGGAAGTTGAAGATTATCAAGATTAAGGGTTAGTAGTTGATCTTATAGTCAAATTCTTGAACATGTTCTTCACGGGATGAACTGAAATTTCAGTTTCAGTTATGATTCCAAACAATTTTTATGATCTTTAAGTTCTGCACATGATGGTATGTTAAGTTCATACCAATTAATCCAAGGATGAGTGAAGAATGAAATCAAATGTTTGATTTTCGGATGGAAATTTGTCCTATGTTGTATAATTCGTAGAAAAATCATACGCTGTCCAAATCAGGCGATTCCAGTGCCCATGGTTTCGTCTCGATATCGTTTTCAGTTCATCAGTTGGGGTTCAGACCTCATTCGGTCGTTTTCTAGGGTTTTGAACCCGATTTCCACGAGTATGATTTCTATGTCCAAAAGGGATTGACTCAGTTCATTGTTTTGGTTTGGACTTTGGTGTGTGCAAACCGACCTCCACAGATTGGTTGCTGCACACCTAGGTCAACTTGTGGGATTTTTATTTCCCAAATGTTCCATGGTTTAGGTGTGAAAATTTGATGGGAAGGTCATCCTCATGTCTACAGTGTTCCATACAAAGGTCTTGATCCAATTCCATTAGGAAGCTAGGGTTCCAATGCCTTCTCTTTGACTGAACCAGAATTGTAGCTGTGCACATTGTCCTTGTTTCACGATTTTGAATTCTCAGTTGGCTTATGTTTTGAGTTTGATTTTTTGATGAGAGCTTTATCTTCATGTCTAGTGTAACTCGTCCAAAAGGTTTGATTTATTTCGTTTTATATGTTAGGTTGTCGGACCAATCTTTTCAAGCTATGCTGAGTTGTGACAGAAATGTTGCTGCTCATTTCCTTCTTGTTGTGTGATTTTTAATTCTTAATTAGTTTGTCTTTTGGGTCTGAATTTCGGAGGATGGTCTCTTGGTTATATCTAGTATGCCTATGTAAGAGGGTTTTCCTTGATTCCATTCCCAAATGGAATGAAATTGGTGGTTCCTCCACTAATCCAGATTTGTGACAGATTGCACTGTCAATCTTATCACTTATGTTCTAAGGTCTTAGAGTGTGATTCAAGTCTCGGTATATTCTCGAGACTGGTCATGTATTGTGTCTATTTTTCAGAATGTCTGAGTTTGTGTCATTCAAGTTTCTGGGTTGGGAGTTATGGTCAATTCTTTGACTATGCGTCTTAGATGTCAAAATCTAAAAAAATGTGTTAATAATGTGATATTAATCTATTAAGATGTAGATGAAGAGGTCTTTAATTGTTACTAAGGCCTAGCTTGTATTAACTAGAGTGTTAAATGAACTCCTTAGGTACTAAGGAGTAAAGTTGAAGGAAAGGAAAACACAACGGGAAGAAGTGATTCTAGTTAGACTTCTCTAACTAGACGAGATGAGTACATGCAGTATTTTTACCCATTTTGGGGTACATGGCAAGTAAGTATATTCAAGATTTCTTATAAAATTTCTATATGTGAAATTATATGCAAGAGTATTATTTATAACTTGTTTGTGAAAGTATAACGCTATATTTGAAGTTATGTTTTTGAACTACAAGTTAAATTAAGTGAAAGTATGTATTGACCTATGAGTCAATTGAGTGAAAGTAAGTTGGTCTATGAACCAATTATGTGAAAGTATACTATGATTACAAGCCATATATGTTTTCAAGTATCAATAGACATATAGCCACAAGATGTTTAAGAAGTATGTTTTGGTTACAAACCGTATATGTTTTCAAGTATGAATGGGCATATAGCCATAAGATGTTTGGAAAGTATGATTTGGCATTAAGCCTAGAATGTTATAAAGACATGTTTTAAACATATGATTAATATGTGATGAAAGTTATAAATTTGGCATTTAGCCATAAAGATAGAAAGTGATGAAGTTTGGCATTTAGCCACTATATATGTAAGTAATGTTCAAGTAAGCAGAAAGTATTTTGTATGACTGGTATTTATAGCAAGCAATGTTAGTAAGGGAACCATGCCGTGTTCCAGCTACCTAGGTTAAGTATGGAGTCTACTAGGGAAAAAGCCCCATTGCGAAGTAGATTTCCTAAGCAACTTCTACTGGTGAGGATTGAGATGTTCTTTCTAGCTGTAGAGACTTGGGGTATCACTTATGGTGATTAAAGCCCTAAGTATAAAAATCCAGCAAGTTTATAATACCAGTCAAAGAAAGTAAGAAATATGCTATTTTTGCAAAGTATGTTATGAAATGATTTTGAAAAGTAAAGAGTTATAGTATATTACTACTATAAAGTTTTGACAAATGTTTTATGTTATAAATTTTATAAAAAGGTTGGAAAAAGAAGTTAAATGTTTGAGTCTAAAAGTCATGTAACTCACGAGACATTATTGTCTTACGTATTCTATGTTTTGCCTTGTATTCCAGGCTAAAATGCTATGCTATAATTGGATGAAGGTTAGCTGGAGTGGAGCTCGAGTTAGTTTATATCTTGGACTCAAGGTTTAATCCTTTCTTGCTTACTATGGTTAGTTTTGGTATGGATTTGTAACACCCACTGTTTTTAAACATATAAATTATCGGTTTTTGATAAACCGTATTTTTGTATTCATGTATTTATACGAAAAATCATAGTATTTGCAAACAGTAGAAGTGGGGTGTCACTAGTTGGTATCAGAGCCATAGTTTAAGCGAATTAGGATTGGATCGTTCCACTCCTAGGCTTAAACTCATGCTATAGGAAAGTTAGTTCATGAAAGTATGCTATATGATGTCTTAAATGACTAAGATATTATGCATCACTTAATATATGCAAATATATAACACTAAGAAATGTTAAGCTAACGCTTTGATTGAGCAAAACAAAATTTGACTGTTCGGAAAATTGTATGTTATTTTCCGTAATTGTCTATATCTATTAAAGATTATGTTTATGAGTAGAAAGATTTCTAGTATTGATCACCATGTATTTATAATGGTGTTATATGTTAAAGGGACCAGTGACCCAAGAAACCTTGTGGTAACAACAGAATCAATATGTATAGGTGGTTATGGTAATATGGGCCCGTAAATCATAATCACAGGATATGTATTGAGACTGGTGGAATCGTAAAGGAATTATGGTAATCTGGTGGGTAAGGGTTTTGAAGAGAGTAATAAGAGTAACATAGGGATTATATGCCTATGTAATAAGAACAAGTAAGATTAAAAGTATTAAAAGATAGTGCAGTGGATATATACCACTTAGTATGGTAAAGTAAAAGAAATCAATAAGATAGTTAATACTCCTTAGACAGGTTGAAAGGCATTAAAGTATATGTTTGCAGAGTCGAGAAAAAGTATGAATAAGAGCAACTTAAAGAGGAATTAAATTCCGCAACCAAATGAATGAAATAAAAGAAGAAATACCAGTAATGAAAGAGTATAACGAAGTATGTTAACTGAAGAAAAACCAAAATAAACAGACGAGAAGTTACTACTTCTGAATGTGAATAACAAGTAAAAGTGTTTCATAATTGTGAGAAGTGGTCGGTACATGGTTAATAATTATGAAATGTAAAGATACGTATATGAGTGTACATATATGTTTATATATGTGAAAGAAAGAGTAAATGTGAAAATTATATAATATAAAAAGTGAGATAATGTATTTGACAAATAACCTCAAAATACAAAAGAACGAAAGATAACGAGAAAATAAGTGGGAGTTGTGTACCACCTAAAGGTATATAAGAAGTGAGTCATATATGAAATATGAAATATATAATACTGTAAAGAAAGGTATGGTGTATATCTCCTTAAGATATGAAAAAGTAAAGAGTGTAAAGAAATGAAGTTTAAATGAAAGAATAATGTGATGTGTTAGGCATGTAGCCTTATGACACATAAAGAGAAATGGTAAAAGATACAATGAAAGAAACTTTGGGTTTAAAACCTAAAAAGTTTATAAGTAAAAAGGTATGAGATGTAAAGATCGAATGTCTATAAAAAAACGATGGTGGTAATCTATATAATTATGAAAGTAGTGTATGCTTAATAAGTATGATGAGATAAAACAAGTAATTGTTGGGTCAGAAATGCAAGTCTTTATGGAAGTATTATTATGATGCAGTTGGGGTGAACGGTAAAAGTTATTTTTGGCATTAGCCAAAACAAGTAAATGGTAATGAATGGAAAAAAGGTAAAACTTAAGTTCTCTATGGTAGTAATTTAATTTTGTTTGAAAAGTAAATGACAGTTAAAATATGTTAGCTATATTTCTTCTTAGTAAAGAAGAAAGAATGTAAAGGAAGAAAAATATATGAAAATAAAGTTTAATGAATGCAAGATAAGTCTAGATGGTAAAGTGGAACATTATTCTAAAAGAATTGTTAGAACGTCATGAAAAGTGTAATAAGTACGAAAAGATGAATTATCATACACAAAATGTATGAGATTTGATATATTATTTGAAAAATCAAATCAATTATGGTAAACAATTCAAAGACCGGTAGAAAAAAAAGAGTAAGTAGGAGATAAAGTGCTAAACTGAGCACTAGTGTCAGAAATAAGAACTACAAGAAAGTACTAAAACATAAGTAATAATATGAGAATGGTACACGGGGTACCTAAGAATATAAGAAGTGTACTCATGAAAATACTGTAAGAAAGCTGAAAATGAAAAAGACATGATTATATTAGTAAGTGTAATGAGTAAATGAGACCGAAATCTCATAAATAATAAAGGAGGATGAAAGAAGCATTTAAATTGCCAATATGTCAAAATTGTGAATATATTATAAATAGAAGTGATATAATGTATGTCTTAATAAAAGTAATACATATAATGTACAGGAAATGAGTAAGAAGTATATGAAAATGAAATATCATAAATTGATAATTAAGAAATGAAAGCAACAATTGAGTCATTAATAAAAGCTAAGATGTGAAAGTAATATATGTACTAAATGGTACGGGATATGTATTTATAGAAAATAATACATGTAGATTATAGAGTGGAAAAGATAGTAATTTATAGTGAACGTATGAACCCTAATAGGGATTAAAATGAAGTATATAATTAGTAATTTAAATGTCAAGAGTAGAAAATAAGGAAGTTGACAGAAATAATAGGTCAACTTCAACAGCAAAACTATACAAATCTACCAGGCCAAAAATTATGTATCATAAATAGAAAGAAACCTACGGATGTCTAGTTTCTAAAACAAAAATCGGTACATCATTTTGACTTTTCTAGAGTGAGATATGCAAATTCTCGTGAGAGGTGTACTGTTTCGACAGATTCTGTCCCAAACAGAAAAGTGAGGATGTAAAGTGTAACGAAAGAAAGAGAATACTTAACTTATAAATGGTAATGAACCGGAAGTTGTTAGTAGATAAAAAGAAGAACAAACTTAAAGTTTAAAAAAAATTAAAGAATAAAATATATAAAAGATAAGAAATTGTAAAACTTCTGGAAAGAAGAAATAGCAATAAATTATCTATGTAATAATGAGTGAGTAAAGGAATGAGAAAAAGAGAAGAGTGAAAAGAATGAGGAGGTGTTATAAAAAAAATTTGCTTAAGAAAAATGTCCACTAAGGGACAAAATTTTACAATAAAAGATTTAGTGTATTTATGAATTTTGTATAAATACAAATTATGTTTAATTGTATTTGGGAAAAAGTTTTATAAGTAAAGAATATGATTAATATAATCTCATGAAGTTTTGGTAAACATATGAGAATGATTACAAAGTAAGCTGCTATTTTTTAATAAGATTATGAAAGTATGAAATCACTTTGTAAAATAAGCTTTACTAAAAGATTTATATATGAATGAAATGAGGTAAAAAGATATGTAATGAGAATATGGGATGGGTGAGTTCTTGAGGAAATGAAGCAGAAATATGAAGCACCTTATGAGAAATTGAAAGAAATATTCAGGAGGAAGAGACTATGTAAATTCCTCATAAAGAATTGAAAATAGAAACCTTTAAAGGTTGATTAAAGAACCAAAAACAATTATAGAATGAAATACAAAAAAAAGATAAAAAAATAAAGAATATGACTATGTCTTGATAAAAGGAAGTATTTACTAGGAACTAAACTTTGGCTGAGAGCCTTTGAAAAGGAGGGAGAAGTAATCCCTTAACTTAGTAGTTGTGTGATGATTCCGAGGACGGAATCCCAATAAGGGGGAGGTAGTTTTAACGACCCAAAAATCTTGAATTTATATTCGAGAAAAATACTCAAGGAAAAGATTAAAATATTTTGAAAGTTTTAAAATAACATAGTGGGAAATGTAGTAAAATTGCAAGAGTTTGGAGAAAATTGGTGTAGAAGGGCAAAATGGTCATTTGACATCCAAATGACATCTAAGTAGGAAAAATATGATTTTTGGAGCTTATATGTAACGAAATAAAAATATTTGTGTTTGTGGGTAAAAGTGTGAGAAGTAGAAGTTGGTGTGATAAAAATTATGTTCGTGAGGGTAATTTGGTCATTTTACCATAAAAAGGTAATTTGGTCATTTGACCATCTTCAAGATTCATTATGGAATATATTTTGTTTTTGGACTAAAAATGTAAGAAAACCAAATTCTATGTGATAAAAATTGATTGTAGTGGTTAAAGTTCAAGAAAGTGAACTTAGGGACTAAAACTGTAAAATCTGGAAGTATAAAATGAGAAAATATCTCCCATCTTTGAGCTGATCATTTGGAAGCTATGGGAAGAAGTTCTAGTCATGCGATTTCTGGAAATCTTAGAAGAATTGAAGCAGGAAAATTGGAATTAAAGCTTGGAAGTTGAAGATTATCAAGATTAAGGGTTAGTAGTTGATCTTATAGTCAAATTCTTGAACATGTTCTTCACGGGATGAACTGAACTTTCAGTTTCAGTTATGATTCCAAACGATTTTTATGATCTTTAAGTTCTGCACATGATGGTATGTTAAGTTCATACCAATTAATCCAAGGATGAGTGAAGAATGAAATCAAATGTTTGATTTTCGGATGGAAATTTGTCCTATGTTGTATAATTCGTAGAAAAATCATATGCTGTCCAAATCAGGCGATTCCAGTGCCCATGGTATGATTTCTGTGTCCAATTTTGTTGTGAAATTCTTGAAAAATCGTGTGTTCACTGGATTGTTCTGATATTTTGTGTGGAGAAGAACCTTGTCATGAGCCATACTCGACCAAAAGGGATTGACTCAGTTCATTGTTTTGGTTTGGACTTTGGTGTGTGCAATCCGACCTCCACAGATTGGTTGCTGCACACCTAGGTCAACTTGTGGGATTTTTATTTCCCAAATGTTCCATGGTTTAGGTCTGAAAATTTGATGGGAATGTCATCCTCATGTCTACAGTGTTCCATACAGAGGGCTAGATCAAATTCCATTAGGAAGCTAGGGTTCCAATGCCTTCTCTTTGATTGAACCAGAATTGTAGCTGTGCACATTGTCCTTGTTGCACGATTTTTAATTCTCAGTTGGCTTATGCTTTGAGTTTGATTTTTTGATGAGAGCTTTATCTTCATGTCTAGTGTAACTCGTCCAAAAGGTTTGATTTATTTCGTTTTATATGTTAGGTTGTCGGACCAATCTTTTCAAGCTATGCTGAGTTGTGACAGAAATGTTGCTGCTCATTTCCTTCTTGTTGTGTGATTTTTTAATTCTTAATTGGTTTGTCTTTTGGGTCTGAATTTCGGAGGATGGTCTCTTGGTTATAACTAGTATGCCTATGTAAGAGGGTTTTCCTTGATTCCATTCCCAAGTGGAATGGAATTGGTGATTCCTCCACTAATCCAGATTTGTGACAGATTGCACTGTCAATCTTATCACTTATTTTCTAAGGTCTTAGAGTGTGATTCAAGTCTCGGTATATTCTCGAAACTTGTCATGTATTGTGTCTATTTTTCAGAATGTCTGAGTTTGTCCCATTCAAGTTTCTGGGTTGGGAGTTATGGTCAATTCTTTGACTATGCGTCTTAGATGTCAAAATCTAAAAAAATAAGTTAATAATGTGATATTAATCTATTAAGATGTAGACTAAGAGGTCTTTAATTGTTACTAAGGCCTATCTTGTATTAACTAGAGTGTTAAATGAACTCCTTAGGTATTAAGGAGTAAAGTTGAAGGAAAGGAAAACACAACGGGAAGAAGTGATTCAAGTTAGACTTCTCTAACTAGACGAGGTGAGTACATGCAGTATTTTTACCCATTTTGGGGTACATGGCAAGTAACTATATTTAAGATTTCTTATAAAATTTCTATATGTGAAATTATATGCAAGAGTATTATTTATAACTTGTTTGTGAAAGTATAACGCTATATTTGAAGTTATGTTTTCGAACTACAAGTTAAATTAAGTGAAAGTATGTATTGGCCTGTGAGTCAATTGAGTGAAAGTAAGTTGGTCTATGAACCAATTATGTGAAAGTATATTTTGATTACAAGCCATATATGTTTTCAAGTATGAATAGGCATATAGCCACAAGATGTTTAAGAAGTATGTTTTGGTTACGAACCGTATATGTTTTCAAGTATGAATAGGCATATAGCCATAAGATGTTTGGAAAGTATGATTTGGCATTAAGCCTAGAATGTTATAAAGACATGTTTTAAACATATGATTAATATGTGATGAAAGTTATAAATTTGGCATTTAGCCATAAAGATAGAAAGTGATGAAGTTTGGCATTTAGCCACTATATATGTAAGTAATGTTCAAGTAAGCAGAAAGTATTTTGTATGACTGGTATTTGTAGCAAGCAATGTTAGTAAGGGAACCATGCCGTGTTCCACCTACCCGGGTTAGGTATGGAGTCTAAAGGGGAAAAAGCCCCATCGCGAAGTAGATTTCCTAAGCAACTTCTACTGGTGAAGATTGATCTGTTCTTTCTAGCTGTAGAGACTTGGGGTATCACTTATGGTGATTAAAGCCCTAAGTATAAAAAACCAGCAAGTTTATAATACCAGTCAAAGAAAGTACGAAATATGCTATATTTGCAAAGTATGTTATGAAATGATTTTGAAAAGTAAAGAGTTATAGTATGTTACTACTATAAAGTTTTGACAAATGTTTTATGTTATAAATTTTATAAAAAGGTTGGAAAAAGAAGTTAAATGTTTGAGTCTAAAACTCATGTAACTCACGAGACCTTATTGTCTTACGTATTCTATGTTTTGCCATGTATCCCAGGCTAAAATGCTATGCTATAATTGGATGAAGTTTAGCTGGAGTGGAGCTCGAGTTAGCTCCTATCTTGGACTCAAGGATTAATCCTTTCTTGCTTACTATGGTTAGTTTTGGTATAGATTTGTAACACCCACTGTTTTTAAACATATAAATTATCGGTTTTTGATAAACCGTATTTTTGTATTCATGTATTTATACGAAAAATCATAGTATTTGCAAACAGTAGAAGTGGGGTGTCACACTTGGTGTAGTCATCAATAGTGGTATTGTCCTTGCGGAGTGCAAAGAATTCATCAACAAGCTTTTCTATGTTTCGAATCGAATAGTACTTTGTCTTCAGCCGCACAACAAACTCTTCCCACAATAAAGAAGGTGTGTTATCATTCTCGAATGCACGACTGATCGCATTCCACCAAGTTAAGGCATCACCTTTCAACATTTGAGAAGCAAATAGTACCTTCTGCTCCTCATCGCAACGACAAATCTTTAGAATTTGCTCCATTTCGTTAATCCAACGCATTGTTACTTTAGGGTCATGAACACCCTCATACTCCTTAGGTCTGCACGTCATGAATTCTTTGAAAGTACATTCCCTCTTTGGTTGAGCAATTTGAGTACTACCTTGAGTAAAGTTTTGAGATGGCGGTTCGTTATCGGGAGTCTTACTCCGTGTAGAGGTTTCAGTATGAGAGTGGGAACGGGTTCCCAAACGTTCATCAAGAATTTGATGTAGTTCCGTTTTGTTCTTTTCTTGCATGTCATTTAGAAGCTTTTGTATTGCTTCCATTGTAACCGAAGCGGGATCGGGGTTATCCCCAGCATTGCCACCCGCTTCGGCTTGAAGTCGCCGATTCACATTGAGAGGCGCCCGGTTAGCCTCTTGATCGTCGTTGCGTGACCCTTGACCGCTTCTCGTACGCATCTTTTCTATAAAATTTTGCATTACTTTAATATTCCATAACATATGTATATATATATATATACATATATATATATATATATATATATATATATATATATATATATATATATATATATATATATATATATATATTCTCAGCTTAGCTATTATAAGCAATTAGCATGGCATCAGCCTAAAGTCATGCATCTACACCATTGAAGTGTCCTATAAGTCTTATTGCTTAAGGCATGCAATGCTATTTTTATAATACTACAGAGTTTAAGCCTAGGTGTGGAATGATCCAATCCTAATTCGCTTAAACTATGACTCTGATACCAACTTGTAACCCCCCAAAATTTGTCCCTTTTTTTTAAAAAAAAAAAAAGAAAACTCAATAATGTTAAAAGCATATTGGCGCGATCATTAACATAGTTTTCAGAAGGTTTTTATATTGCTATGGTTTCAATATGTTCATGTCTATAAGACATGAATACCAAAATATGGTTTAACAAAAACATCAAGTTTGCAAGTTCACAACCATGGGCGTTACAATTTCATATCAAATACACCATAGCAAGCAAAGAGAGGATTAACCATAAACAAAAGCTTGAGATTATATAATGTTCCACTCCATCTAATCTCCCAAAAGCATTCTAGCATAGCAGTCTTGACATCTTAAACTTTCAAACTTGAACCAGAGATACATGGCATTAAAACAAAAATACGTAAGACGAAACGTCTCGTGAGCTACATGGGTTTTAGACTCATATAAAAATTTCGAAGCTTAAACAATTTATTCAGGTCATTACGAATTATACAAAAATAGATGCATATGCAATGCATGATTCGCACACTAATGCAAGGCTCACGGGTTCCGGCCCGTGTCTGAGGTCTAAAAGACCAGGTCACAATTGTGACAAAGGCTCGTGGTTATATACCACGTCTGGAGGTCTATAAAGACCAAGGCTTGCCAAAATAGGAGAACAAATCATCCTATAATGACGTCTAGAAGACTTCTACTTCACGACAGGAGGTACCATCCCAGTAGAGTCTTATTGTCCCGTTACGGGGACGTGTCCGGACCTTACTCGACTCATTTGCATTCACACTCCGTGCATGCTCAAAATACTTCTTTTCTTTTGTACAAAATAATAGTACAATGTCATGAGATGCATGTGTGATAATACAAAAAATATAAATATTACTTGTTTGACTTTTCACAAGCTTTTCATAAATTCTTATTATATTTATCACGGTCTTTTAAAGAAAAGCATATCAAGGCATATAACGCATCTTAGAAAATTCTCACATAATTGCATAAATATAATTTCAAAAACCATAAACATTTTTCTTATTAAAGCCATGTATCCCGTGATGGGAAAAATCCTCATGTACTCACCTTGGTAGCTAGGTTCGTCTAGCTACACCACTCCACTAGCTCTTGCCTTATTTGCCTCCGAGCACTCATTAACGTCTATATCGATAATATAGGAAATTAGTAATATATTCAAATGTTAACATACTTCATATGTTAAATGAGTCGTGTTCCTATAACCCTTATCAAAAGAGTTTAAGATTTATGTTATTCTAAAATATTTCAATTTTAGTCTTTCAACAATTTAAGCGTTCTTTATAAGTATACTATTTCAACATTTCCAAATCAAAGGCTACAACGTATGAATACACTAACTTTTTAGCATTTAACATGGTGTGTTCTTCACACATTTTCGATCCAAGGAATCACAATTCCATCATTTCGATTCCATTCCATTGTCCAAACTCCAATGTTTAATACTAACTTGCACCAAGTTTTATTATATCAAGTGTTAACAAAAATCCAGCCCAAAACAGATTATCTCTACCATAAACTTAACCCTCAAGATCATAAAATCAACGGTTCTTTATCCATTTCAACATTTCTCAAACATGCACTAAGGTTTTCAAACTCAATATCCAAAAATCTTCATTACACCTGTAGCTTTTGACCCATAACAGTGAAAGAAACAAGGTTTTGTGCTCAATTTCAACATGCATGTTAAATTTTCGGGTTTAGAAACTAGGGTTTGAAAAGATTAATCATCCCTTTTTGAAATTTCTATCCAATACTTAAAAAGTTCTGAAATTGAAATGGGTTAAACATAAAATCAGACAAGTATGAGTTGCTCTTGGCTCACCCTTCACTACTGCCGGCCGGAGACACCCGATCGCCGGAAAAATCGCACCGGCAGCGTCAATTTTCTTCTCCTCGTCGACTGTTGCTGCTGTAGCAACCCTTGCTTCTGCCTCTCTAGCACCAGATCGAGTCTGGTCAACAGTTTTTCTCCCTCTTGCTCAAGAATCGTGATTGTGCATCGAGAGATTTGTGTGTGCGTGTTTTTCCTGCTTCGAAATCTCCCTCCCGACCCCCTCTTTTCTTTCTGAAATCAGCTTTGCGTGTTTTGGGGAAGTGAGTCGCACACAGAAATCAAGAGAAAAGGGCTGGTGGGTTTTTAAAGTTGAAATGACGAAACTGCCCATCCACTCCAGACTTAGAAAAATTGTAGTCTTTATTTCTTTGTTTCTCCTGATTTTATTTCAATCATAACTCTCTCATATGGTGTCCAAGTGTTACATACTTTATACTTCTAGAAAGGTGAGAATAAGCTCTACAACGTTCCTCTACTGAAATTCGTCTGTATCTTGATGGATTTTCCGTTATTACCCCTTGAAAATGACTCCTTGGTCATTTTTGTTACTTTTGGGCCATTTTAAAACCTTCATAACTCCTTCGTTATAACTCCAAATGGCCCGATTCTTTTTCCTATATTTTTTATCTCAAATACTACCAAAGTCACCTTGATGACCTTTTCTTAATTCCTTTTAGATTTTGAGATATTAAATTTTAAAGATTGCTAAATAAAAATTCCACTTTAGGTCCTTTATGCGATTTCATTTCTACTCGGGCTCATATGTTATCATTATTTTACTAAAGTTACTTTCTTATTACTATAAGGTTATTAGGATACTTTTATGCACATATAAAATATTAGATTTTGCGAAAGACTAAGTTCATGAAATTTAAGAAAGTTTCTAGTTGTCACATCGAGTCATCCAACTCTTGAATTAGAAGCTTTGTAGGTAAGAATGGTTGTTGATGCCTCACAACTACTACTAGTGTTGTAACAGATATCTTTGGCATATGGTGTCGAAATATCATCATCACTTGGTTTAAAGTGATGAATCGTCTATTTCTTGCAACAAAAAGATAGGGGTGGTTGAGAATGGATTGGTGCGTGTGATATATTACGATATGCAAGCTAACCATCGGCATAGACTTTTTAACTCTCAACTTTGAGTGGTTTCACTTAAAGTTTCTACAAGTTTGTGTTGTTGAAAGACCTTAAGTTTGGTTAAGAAAGGGTGTCAGTGCTTCATACTTACTATGACGTAATAGTAAGAATCACTAGCACTTAAGTGTTACCTCATCAGTGAGTGGTATTACTTGGTGCGTCGTCGGTTGGTAAGGAATGTCTTAGCGAGTCATGATAATAGTGAGTCACATCTTTGACATGAAGTTTTGATCTGTATTCCTGATTGGTATTGATCAGGAACATTGACGATCGTGTAAAATATGTAAAAGAACAATATTTTTGCATTTTGTACTTTTTTGAAAAGAAAGACATGAAGCGAAAGACATATTTTTGGAATTTTAAGTTTTCTGAAAAGTAAAGACATAAAAGTAAAAGACATATTTTTGTAATTTTGAATTTTATAAAGGAAAGAAATAAAAGAAAAACATATTTTTGGATTTTTGGATTTTATAATTTTTGTTGGATTTTTGTTTGGTTTAATTCTCACCCTAAATTTGTGCATGGAGGAGAAGTAGGAAAACATGAACAAATTTAACTAGAAACAAAAATGTAAAAATTATACAAAATTGAACCATTAGTCATCAAAACGAGTCAAATCCAGTTTGGAACGAAGTTACCTTTTCGATCTTCAACACATCGTTAGATACGAGCCCCACGCGATCATCTTTTCCTTTCCCGCAACGGAAACGTACTCTCCTTTAATGATTTAAATGATGTGCAGTTGAGAGACTTCTCCTGGAACAACCACTATCAACAAACCGAGGTCTGATGATATTCCTCCGTAGCTGCTCCTGCACAGATGCGGGATTAATTGGTCTTGGGAACCTAGTCCATTTTGAAACTAGGTCGACCATTGCCATCTACATACTTTACTCTTTCCCATGACATGTCCTGTTTATCAGATAAGGAACATGAAGAGTTAGCAACACAATGTGATGAATTGGAGTATTTGCCTTTGGGTACCCATCGGTAGTTTAGCTTGGGTCTCTTATTGTTTGAACTGATGGGTGTGTTAGCACTTGAGTTTGAAGCAGAACTCCCCCTTGATTTGTGCTTCTGTTGCCAGTGTGGACTCGAGGACGATCCTTGAGATGAACTCGACCTTACCGATTTCGATTTGGCAAAGTTATCTTTCGAATCAGTCTTCTTGTCCTTGGGGGCCTGCTTCGTGGCCTTTGCTACATTCCAATAACCATCTCTTGAACGTGATCTTGAGGGCTTTCTTTTGGAAGACATTCCGTTTGGCACATTCTGCCAGCTTTGTGTGTAGTAGGGAACGTATGGACGATATGGAAAGTTACGAGCGATGTAACCTGCAATCCTACAATCGAAGCATGTTTTTCTTTTTAAGTAAATGAGATTGTGACTTTGTCCTTGTCCTTTTGAATTTTTCAAGGAGTTACCACAAGTACAAGCACAATCACATTTTGTAGGACTTGGTCTTGGTCCACAGGGAATGTCACCCTTTTTCACAAACTTTTGTGGTATGTATTTTTTAACATTTTGATATTTTGAATTCAAAGCATCACCACAAGGTTTAGAAGGGGAACAGGTCTTAGCAGTCTTGTTCTTCTTGATTTCATCCTCCTTGTTCACTATATCTGCACATGAGGTAGAAGCATCAGTAGAGTTTATTTCAGTACTCTCAGTGGTGCCAAATTGATCATTTGGGATGAAATTGGAATGATAGCATTCCTTAGATTCTTCGGTTTCAAGGGATGGGGTAAAATTGTTGTTGAAAGGAGGTGGAACACTCTTGTACCCCAGACCCTGGTAGTTATCCCATTTAAGTTGTTTCTCGATCATCGATTTGACTATCGCGCTTGACCCTTTGAACTTCTTAAAAATAAAATTAGCATCTTTAATTTTTGCTTTCAAGGAGTCAAGTTCAGTAGTCAATTTGGCAATATCCTCATTGGCGAATCTAAGATGACAACTCTTAATGTTGTATTCCTCCTGTAATTTATTAAAATCTGACGTTTTAGCTTCCAGCTTTTCTTGAAGGGGTTTTATTTTCTTTTTAAGACCATAGTTGAGATTTTCGAGTTCAAAGACTTCTCTGACGAGATTTTCGTTTAGTTCTCGATATTTATTGATTTTAATTTCACAATCTGGAGTACATGGTTTTTCGCAAGCGTCTTTTGTCATGGTAGCCATTTTTAACCCCCTTTTTTTTACCGAAACCACTATAGACCGAATTCCTAGGTTCCTGACCGAAATCCTCAACAGAACACGTAAACAAGCCGAAAACTGGAACCGAAAACCAGGATTTCTACAGAAATCTTCAAGCTGAGCCGAAATCACTGAAACCCTAAGGATTGCACCGAAATCGAAATTGGGCCGACCAAAAACCCTCTTAATGGACCGAAAACTCGAATAAATCCTAACTGAAATCCTCGGTTCAGATGCGTCGCCACTGAAATCGACCTTGGCAGGTCGAAATCCTCCAGATCTAACCGAAAACGCCCAGAAAACCTCCAAAAACGCCGTTTTTTTTTGCAGAAAAACGAGTTTTGAGGATGAAAAACTCTGTTTTTGAGGATTTTTCGCTTGAAGGTGCCAAGAACACGAAGAACACTTCGAACAAAAACACCCTAAAACGGTCCAAAATCGCCCAAAAACGTCTAAATCTCCAAGATCCAAGCAAAGGACTGATACCAAAACACTCAAAAATGAGTTTTTCAAGCTCTAATACCAATTGTAGGTCCCGAAAACAACTCAATACGGATCTAAATGGTATCAATCAAAGAATAACAATCACAAGGAGATTCAATAACGCGGATTACTTCAAACCTTCAATGCACTCTATTAAGAATAACAGACGGGTACATAAGGTTATTGATGATTGCTTGAGTGAATACTCTTTCTATGCTAGCACCAATCCCAAGAATCATCAATCTAACAAATGACGGCTCATTTGTCCTTAAATACTCTATGTGACACACACCTAAACCCTAAGCCCAAAAACACAACAAGCCCACCAAAAGCCCAGGCCTGGCCCAACTGAAAACCCTTGGTTTTCGGTCAACATAACCGAAATCCAAGGGGATTTCGGTTCCTGGCCGAAATCCCAAATCAGCCCCTAAACAATGTATATTTTCTATTTTAGTACTTATTAAATACAAAGATTAAACCACTAAAATAATTCCTAACAGATATGTCAGATTTAATATGAATTTCTAGTGATGACTAGAGTTTCTTTCACTTTGGCTAATCCTTGAATGCCTTCGAGTCCAGAAGGACTCAACATTCACAGGCACAGGCGGGATGGCCAATGAAACGACACTACCGAATAGGTTGTGGCTAGTTATGAGGTTCGGATGAACATTACATGACCCTGGACCTTTTCTATGTACAAGTAGGGGTGAACCTCGTTTTACACTTCAGACGGTATTTGTGCAACCGACTTAGTCTAATATGTGGTCGGAATATGGTTTTATGGTCTGACTGGATGAATGTCTGATTTATCGAAACTTATTGGAAGTGTATATAATACATCGAGGATCAAACGCTTTTGACAAGTTCTCGGTTCTGTTACCTAAGACACATTATAACCATTAATGTTCTTGGAAGAGTAAGAATTGTGAAGCAATTTTCCCAAATTTATTTAACTCAGGTTTTGTGGATCTTATACTTCCTTTGAAGTCCTTGAACAGTTCAAGGTTTCAAACACTTGCTTATACCGGTAAGCGAAGTCATATTCGTCATACCAATTGGAAAATATTAGGAAGTATAACTGATTTTGTTTTATTTGCAGATTTGAGCAATTTACATACCTTTTTTATCCTTAGATCTCTTGGAAGCAAGCACCACAATTGTAATGCCTCTAATGGCTCACACCCAAGAACTTAGCAAGCAAGAAAGCAAGAGAGAACAACTAGAGGATCCTTATAGGAGGCTTGGAATATGGGGTGGGGAGGGCCTCTATTTATAGTCTGAAACTGATAATTCATATGACAGATAACTGCCATAATTAAACTCTTGATATGATAACCCATTTATCATACAAGTTAGTTGACTTATCATTACCAAAAATAAGCTAAACTCCATAATTATTTATATATATATATATATGTTATAAATTCAGCGTTACCACGACAATTATGAACAAACTAAAAATTAGAATATAGATGAAGAAAGAAAGAAAGCTTGAGAGCTTGGAGAGAGTAGAGAGAGTTTATATCACTTGTGAAAGAGTTGATATGAGATGCATTTTCTTCCTTACATTGATGGTCTATTTATACTACCAAGTCTACTATTCAAATATAGTTGTTTAATTGGTAAATGCAAAGTGATGACAAAGTGATGACATAATGTTGTCATTCACCAATTACTTGTAACACTCCCCCTTGAATGACATCATTCTACATCAGAGTTCAACTTTGAAGTACTGCCTCATTAAAAACCTTGCTAAAGAAAACCCAGTGGGAAAAAACTTTAGCGAAGGGAAAAAGAGTGCAGTGTCTAGTTGACTCCCCCTCATTTAGATATCGAATGACCATTATGTATTGTGTAGATGTCTCATTCCAATACCATGAACATGTTTTTTAAAGATCTTGGTAGGAAGTGCCTTTGTGAAAAGTTCCGCTGCATTGTTGCTAGATTGAACATATTTTAGTTCAATCTGTTGATTCTTTATACGCTCTTGAGTGTATTCAAAAAACTTTGGAGGAATATGTTTTGTCCTGTCGCTTTTGATGTACCCTTCTTTCATTTGAGCGACACATGCTGCATTATCTTCATAGATTAAGGTTGGAGATTTATCTTTATCTATTCCACAAGAAGTCAGGATAAGTTGTCTCATCGATCTTAACCTTGTACATTCTCTACTAGGTTCATTTAGAGCAATTACTTCTGCATGATTTGAAGATGTGGCGACGAGTGTTTCCTTTTGAGAACGCCAAGATATTGCATTACCTCCATTCATGAATACATATCCAGTTTGAGATCTAGCTTTATGAGGATCAGACAAGTAACCTGCATCTGCATAACCAATCAAGCCTTGTTTTGAACTATTAGGAAAAAATAAACCTAAATCAGTAGTTCCGCGAAGGTATCGTAATATGTGCTTGATTCCATTCCAGTGTCTTTTTGTTGGAGATGAACTAAATCTTGCTAATAGATTTACTGCAAAAGAAATGTCAGGTCTAGTACAATTAGTAAGATACATAAGAGCTCCAATTGCATTAAGATATGGTACTTCTGGACCAAGAATTTCTTCATTTTCCTCACAAGGGCGATATGGATCTTTGTCAATATTTAGTGATCTAACAATCATTGGAGAGCTTAAAGGTTTGGCTTTATCCATATTAAAACGTTTCAAGACCCTTTCTGTATAGTTTGATTGATGGACAAGTATCCCATTTGGCATATGCTCAATCTGTAAACCAAGACAATATTTGGTTTTCCCAAGGTCTTTCATTACAAATTCTTTCTTTAAAAATTCAATCACTTTAAGGATTTCTTTATTCGTCCCAATAATGTTTAGATCATCAACATAGACGGCTATAATCACATATCCAGATGTTGTTTTCTTAATAAATACACACGGACAAATAGTATTGTTTTTATAGCCTTTGCTTATTAAGTAATCACTTAGACGATTGTACCACATACGTCCAGATTGCTTTAACCCATACAATGATCTTTGCAGTTTGATAGAATACATTTGTTTGGGTTTTGCACTTAATGCTTCTGGCATTTTAAATCCTTCGGGGATTTTCATATATATATATCACTGTCAAGTGATCCATATAAGTAAGCAGTAACAACTTCCATAAGATGCATATCTAAATTTTTAGAAACTGCTAGACTGATTAAATATCTGAAAGTGATTGCATCCATAACAGGAGAATATGTTTCTTCATAATCGATTCCCGGCCTTTGAGAAAAACCCTGAGCAACGAGCCTGGCTTTGTATCTCACAATTTCATTTTTCTCATTTCTTTTTCGTATAAAAATCCATCTGTATCCCAATGGTTTCACAACTCCAGGTGTGAGTATAATAGGTCCAAAAACCTTTCTGTTATTGAGAGACGTTAATTCAGCTTGCATGGCCTCTTTCCATTTACCCCAATCCTGTCTATTTTGGCATTCAATGACAGATTGTGGTTCTGGATCCTCATTGATAATATTGCATGCAACTGAATAAGAAAATATTATATCTTCTAATTCATATTGGCTCCTTACTATTTTTATATGACCATAATTAATTTCAATCTCCTTTTCATTTATTTCCTCAACTGGGGAAGTAATGTTATTTTGTGTTTCTTCATGAACACTTTCATTATGCTCAAACATATTTTCCATTCCTCTTCTTTTTCTAGGATTTGCATCCTTAGAACCAAATGGCCTTCCATGCTTCAGGCGTGCTTTGGATTCTTGAGTTACTTTTTCATCAGATTGTCTATCTGGGAGTTCAATTCGAGCTGGAGCATTAACAGCAGGTATATATGATTTAGTAACTCTTTTTGTATCAGTAAATGCATCAGGTAATTGATTTGCAACTTCTTGCAAATGTATTATTTTTTGAACACCCATCTCACATTCTTGTGTGCGAGGATCAAGATATGCTAAAGAAGGTTCATACCATGAAACATTCTTTTCTTGGGTTTTCATTTCTCCCCTAAGTGTTGGGAAATTTTCTTCATTGAAATGGCAATCAGCAAGACGTGCTGTAAACATATCACCTGTCAAAGGTTCAAGATATCTTATTATTGAATTTCTTTCAAAACCAACATATATTCCCAACCTCCTTTGAGGACCCATTTTTGTACGTTGTGGTGGAGCAATAGGAACATATACTGCACTTCCAAAAATTTTAAGGTGGGATATATCTGGTTCTTTTCCAGAAACAAGTTGAATGGGAGAATATGTATGATATGCACTTGGTCTCATACGAATCAGTGATGCAGCATGTAAAATTGCATGACCCCATATGGAAACAGGAAGTTTTGTTCTCATTATTAATGGTCTAGCTATTAATTGGAGACGTTTAATCAGTGATTCTGCTAAACCATTTTGAGTGTGTACATGTGCAACTGGATGCTCAACAATAATTCCTATAGACATACAATAATCATTAAATACTTGAGATGTAAACTCACCTACATTATCAAGTCTCACTTTAGTGATGTTATAATCAGGAAAATGGGCTCTCAGTTTAATAATCTGAGTTAGGAATTTTGCGAATGCCATGTTACGAGTTGATAATAGGCAAACATGAGACCATCTAATTGATGCATCTATTAAGACCATAAAGTATTTAAATGGTCCAGAAGGTGGATGAATTGGTCCACATATGTCTCCTTGAATTCTTTCTAGAAATCTAGGTGATTCCCTTTCAACTTTCATCGGTGAAGGTCTTGTAATTAATTTCCCAAGGGAACAAGAAATACACGGGTTCTTATTACCTATTTCAGGGAACTTCTGGTCCTTCAATGGATGCCCAGATGTATTTTCAATTATTCGGCGCATCATTGTTAATCCTGGATGACCTAGCCTATCATGCCACAAACTAAATATTCTAGGATCACAAAATTTTTCTTTAACCACCAAATTTGACTCAACTATATTTATATATGTAAAATGTAAACCAGAATCAAATTGTGGTAATTTCTCCAATATATGGTTTTCATTTATTATAAACATATATTTCTTGTTTCCTATTGTTTTGGTGAATGTGTCATATCCGTTAAGATATATATCATTAAAACCCAATAAATTTCTGTTTGACTTTGGGGAAAATAACGCATTACTGATTACCAACTTCGTACCATTAGGTAACATGAAACAAGCATTTCCTGCTCCTACGATCAAGTCTACAGGACCTGATATTGTATTTATGTGCCCTTTTACGGGTTTTAGTGTGGAAAAATATTTCTTTGTTTTCAAGATGGTGTGTATGGTACCACAATCAATTATTAAGAGTTCTCCAAGATTTCCTTGGTTTTGTGCTCCAGTTGAACTCATTTTGAACTTCATATAAGAAAAATAAATGATGAGTTATGAACACAATTTTAATAAAAGTGACCCAAAAAAAACTTCATTAAGAAATAAAAACATTACAATGAAAAATTAAAAAATATGTTACAAAAAGGAAACTAGTTTTCTAGGATGTCTAAATCATTGCAAAAGTCTAGAGTGTTTAGTTCAATGTTTCCTAAATCAACACCATCGATGAGGTTGACTTCTTTCCCCTTTCCTTTAATGGAATCTTGGTAAAGTTTACAAAGATGGGGATCTGTACGACAGGTCCTTGACCAATGACCTGTGCTACCACATCTATAACAAGAACCTCCGGGGTTCTGTGATGTTCCGGCATCATTTCTTTTTTCTTGTGGTTGGACATTATTTCCTTGTGGAGTGTGTTGATTATTGTTTCTTTGACCACGCCCACGGTTATAAGGATGACCGCGTCCACGACCCTGAGTATAACCGCGCCCAAAATTTTGGTTTTGGTTAAAATGGTCTCGACCGCGACCACGGCCTCGTCCACGTCCACGACCACGACCACGTCCTCGTTCATACGAATTATTTCTAGGTTCATAAGTGATAGTAGCATTTGCTTCAGGAAGTGCTACTGAACCTGTTGGACGGGACTGGTGGTTCTTTATTAATAGTTCATTATTTTGTTCAGCAACAAGGAGAAGTGTATTAAGCTCAGAATATTTTTTGAGCTTTTGCATACGATATTGTTGTTGCAATGTCATATTTGATGCATGGAATGTGGAGAGAGTTTTCTCCAACATTGAAGCATCAGAAACCTCTTCCCCACAAAATTTTAGTTGTAAACATATTCGAAATAATGCGGAATTATAGTCATGTACCTTTTTGAAGTCTTGAAACCTCAATGATAACCACTCAGCCCTAGCACTTGGAAGTATAACTTCTTTTTGGTGATCAAATCTTTCTTTTAAGCTTTTCCAAAGAGTGCTAGGATCGGTGGTATTGAGGTATTCATACCTCAACATTTCATCGATGTGTTTGCGAAGGAAAATTATTGCACGTGTTTTATCTTGCGACGTGCACTTATTTTTTTCTTTTATAGTTTCAGATAAATCCATGGACTCAAGATGCATCGTAACATCTATAGTCCAAGGCATGTAGTTCTTTCCGCTGACTTCAAGAGCGGTAAATTCAAGCTTTGCAATGTTTGACATATTGTAGTTCCTAAGAAAAATAAAACTCATTAAATTTGTCGTTTAAAGGTGGGGATGAGTTTTACTATTTCTATTATAGTTACAGACATAATTAAATAGATGAATCTCCTCAAATTCCTTTTATTTTAAAATTTAAAATTGTATTTTTTAATCGGTTGCGCATAAATAAATGTTAGTATATATAAATAGATGTCAGAGCATGAAAAATAGTTAGTATACATAAATAAACGTTAGTGTGCGTAAATAAACATTAGTTTATATAAATAAGCGTTAGTATACATAAATAAATGTTAGTATGCGTAAATAAATGTTAGTTTACATAAATAAATGTTAGTTGCCGTAAATAAACGGTAGTTGCATAAATAAACGTTAGTTGCCGTAAATAAACATTAGTTTGCATAAATAAATGTTAGTATACATAAATAAATGTTAGTTGCATAAATAAAAATTAGTATGCGATAATAAAAGTTAGTTTGCACTAATAAATGTCAATGAAGCGTAAATAAAGTTAGAATAAGAAATGAACTTCGTTAGTAGTCATAACGTCAAGGATAAACAAGAAAAGAAATTTGTTAGTAGTCATAACTTCGAGAATAAAATGTTCTTTTTTTTGTCGTTATTATTATTATTATTATTATTATTATTAATTAACATTCTAGTTTTGATGATATTACATACCTTGATTAAGATCGATGTGTCTTTTAATTGCCTTCGTTAGAGCCTCGTGCTGATAACGTGTTATAAATTCAGCGTTACCACGACAATTATGAACAAACTAAAAACTAGAATATAGATGAAGAAAGAAAGAAAGCTTGAGAGCTTGGAGAGAGTAGAGAGAGTTTATATCGCTTGTGAAAGAGTTGATATGAGATGCATTTTCTTCCTTACATTGATGGTCTATTTATACTACCAAGTCTACTATTCAAATATAGTTGTTTAATTGGTAAATGCAAAGTGATGACATAATGTTGTCATTCACCAATTACTTGTAACAATATAGATATATATATATATATATATATATATATATATATATATATATATATATATATATATATATATATATATATATTGTTAGGTTTTCTGCAAATCTATGAACTAAAACCCTAAGTTCACATGCAACCTAGATTGGATCTATGTTTTCTTACTTTGAACCTGTAACTAAATCCTAAAGGCCAAACAAAAAATGAACTAAAAGAATAAATCAGAAAAACTAACCTTTAGTTGTTTCTTGCAAGCTAAGCAGCACAAGCGTCCTGCCTCAAATAAGATCACACCCAAGCTAGGGAGGTAGGTCACGAAATTTAGAGAGAAAATAGAGTCAAAAGTCGTGCCAAATGGTGTGCATGGGGCTCCCTATTTATAGGTTCCAACCGATAACCAGATAAGCCTTTAGAGATAAACCTTTTTGAATTCAAATAAGATAAGCCTTTATCTTACAATTCAAATCTGTTTATCCTAACTTATTATCATCAAAATTATGTATTATCCCATACATAATTTCGTGGTCACTTGGTTTACTATAACTGTCACTTACTCAATTATTGAATAATTACAGTTTCAGTCCCTACACCTTTAATTAATTAAATTAATCACCAAATTAAATCCAATTAATTCCAGATTAATTTCTAATTAATTAATGTAGTTTCTAATTAATATATTATCACTTTAATATATTAACAAACCATATATTTAATTCCTGTTGATTTATTAATCACATAATAAATCAACCTTTCTCTCTACCGAACTTTCTACCAAAACTCCAGCTATGAGGGCAACCCAAATGGACTTTTCTACTATTAATTAGGTAAATACAAATTATTAGTCATGGCTTAGACACCTAATCCAACAGTCTCCCACTTGGATAAGTCTATGACTATAATTACCAATTTAACCTCCAATTAATCAGCAAACTATAGCTTCCTAGAAACTGCTGCCGAACTCTGACCTAGTCAGTTCTGTCCATGGATAAGTGATCAGATGATCCTCTATCCAACAAGATATTTTCAGACATGAGACATGGATTGAGATCAATCTCTATCTGGCACACTGTTTCCCCGATTTCCGATTTTACATATGACTTTTAGACTTCTAATTGAACACATCAGTTCAGTCCTGGCTGGCCAGCACTTCAGTCAACTTCAAAATCATCGAGTGGCCAATAGATATCTATTTCCCGTCAGGGTCAAGGGACGAATAAGCTTCGACTCATATGCTTATATATTTTACCATACAAATCACTCACAACAGCATGTTTTATAACATTGAGTTACCGATGCGTTTTCGTACTATCAATGAACAACCGCCTCGTAAATAATAACTCATATCTCTCCACTTCAAGACCATAATATATTATCGTCTCAACATTGATCGTAAGGTAATCCATGAAGCAATCTATTGAGCGTGGGTTTATCCAATACTCAAATCTCCATTTCCAAGTACTCGTGAACGTTGCAACAATCTTATTGCTATGTCTAACTCCTTAGACAATCTACAAACCAATTCATGACAGTCTTCCTTCATACTTACTCCATAAGAGTATGAACGACTGTAGATATTTAAATAATCCAATTATTCAGGAAGTAAAACATGCGAAAGCAAAACATAAAATCTGACTGGCAGCTACTCCTGCTTATTACCAAGTCTCCACGAGGTAATCACCAAGTCGGATTTATCATAACTATTATCGGTTTCTTATTCTCTTTTAAACTTTCAATTCAAGCCTTTTATATCTATGTCTATTTTAACTCAATGACCTTTTCACTCTTTCTATGTATCCAAGTGTCTAACACTTATACACTTTATTGCAGATAATCCAATCATATACTCTTCCAATAATATCTCAATTTGTCATTCTGTCTTTCTCTCTCACAACTCCATTCTGGTGATGTGTACCGTGATTATCCATGGTTCTCGGGGTCTTTAGTCTACATGACTACACCCTAAGACTATTTCAAGGCATCATGATGTGCCGGTGAACCACACGCGCTCCATCAGAAACCAACGAAACTCTTTAACCATGAGGTCCTACAACACCACGTCCTGGTGTAAACAATTACTGATTTGAAACTCCTTTCAAAACATTTACCCTAATCATTACCCAATGATTTCTCACGCGTGTTCAAAATCCATTTAGTATTCTCAGCCAGGTCATATCCTGAATCCAACTTACTATGCTCTAAGCATCAAGTCATCAGGATATGTTCATAACACTTCTGATCGGTCCAGGAATCTCATGGAACCTGATGTAATCTCATCCCAAACCCTTTCGTAATCCAAAGATTACTAATAATCCTTGTGTCATGACTTCCGAAAACCATTTCCTTTCGGAGACTCTTTCTTATGCATCTTGAACCTCATCAAGACCATATTCTCAATGGCTAAGTCTATGTTGTCAATTTCATCTATCCGATAGATGTCTGTGAACTATGTGAGTATGTTGCACCTTCTTTATTTCTTTCATGCCAAGTCATCACACTTTGCAATGATAAGAAACTCTTTTCTTGGGTTTATGCATCTTGAATCTTATCAAGATCATCTTGGCAGAATTTCAATCTATCTAATAGATGTTCACGACCACCTAAGTATGTTGTATCTCTTAAAGTCTTTCATAGCGAATCGTTTCTTAACACTAAGTCATTAGACTTTGTAATGATATGAGACGTTTCTTAGAACCAGTATGTAACCCACATACATATGATGGCAGATAACAACGATACTCCCATCGGCTTTGATACGATTATATGACTTTTTCGGTCTATTCACAAAATCCAGAACTTTTGGCACATTTTGCTAAACCGAAATCCAAACCTTTCCGACATATTAAAGGAAATCTTCCAGGCTATTCACAAAATCCAAACCTTTTGGCCTATTTTGAGAATCTGAATATCCTTTCTTACGAGATGCCCAAGGGACGAATCCCGGGGCCATGTACCTTTTGTAATGGCATGCTCTATGTGAGTCCATATTAGTGTGCCGGTAAACCACACACGCTCCACTAACGACTCACACTATGCCACGCAGAATCCTCTCGGATTTCATCTTTTATTGAGAGTGCCTCTCTCGGAATCAATTGATTAACCCCAAGTGATGACTAATTCAACCAGATGTTCTGTAAGTACATCTCTATGTTCCCTTCTTTTGATGATTCAATTACTCCCACTGGTTCCTAGACCAATTGTAAAATCAATCAAACTGTCTCATAGACTGTTTCTCGCGCTAAGGTTCTCTGATTTGGCAGCAATCGGGCTCACCAATGCTTCCTAGTAGTCGGATTACTTATCCGTACCATCTTTAGTGTTTTACTACTAATCGGTATGTCACCCAGATAATAACTCCTTATAACGGTGACCAAAACTACAGGTCAAGAAAGAGAGGGTATGTCAGGTTTAACAGGAATCTGATTCCTGGTCAAGGCCCAGTGGTGACTAAAGGTTCTTTCACTTGGCTAATCCTTGAACTCCTTCAGGATTATTCTTGGTTCTTTCACTTGGCTAATCCTTGAACTCCTTCAGGATTATTCTTACTCCCACTGTTTCCTTAGAACATGAGCTCTTTCTAAAAGGACTCTTCTTTTAAAGGATAACCGGGATGGCCAATGAAACGACATCGCTGATCAGTTTCAGGCTTATCATGAGATTCAGACGAATGCTACATGACCTTAGACTTTCTATGTACTAGTGGGACGATCCCAGCTTTACATTTCTGACAGTGTCGGCATAACCTACTTGGTCTAAGATATGGTCGGAATATGGTTTCTGCGGTTTGACTGGTTAAATATTTAATTCATTAAAATACTAATCGGAAATGTATCTTATACATTGAGGATCAAAATTGTTTTGATCAATGCTCCATCGTCTTCCCTAAGACACATTATAACCATTAATGTTCTTGAAAGAGGATAAACTGTGAAACATTTTCTCAGTCTATGTTGTCACTCAGGTTCTGTTGATCTTATACTTCCTTTGAAATCCTGGAACACTTCAAGGTTCCAATCAATCGCTTATTCCGATAAGCGAAGCCATATTTGTCAAACTATTTGGCAAATATCATGAACTATAACTAATCGTCTTCTGTCTGAAGATTCGAGCAATACACAGTAACTTATGTGTCTATTGCTCAAAATCTTAAGGTCTTTTACATCTCTATGTAAATTAATGACTTTGTTAATATTGTTCAAGACATACAATCATCACCTGACTCCAAGTCAATTGATTCCAAAATCCTATACATTGGATCTTTGGGTGATTCATTTCTTGCCACAATTAATCTTATTAAGCACTCAATTCATCATGTGACTTTAAGTCAAATGATACCAAAGTCCTGTCCAACTGGACCTCTGGGTGAAGTGATTCTCATAAAATTCACTTTAACAATCATACGGAACACAATTTATAAATACAATCCCATTGGATGTATCAACATTCAAGTTATTACCATTTATGCCATTAACACATTCATAAAACATTTCGAGGATAAATAAAAAAATCATATTTTAAAAGAAAAATATTTTATTATACCAGAATTATCCTCAGAACAATGTACTATGCGAATCCATGTCATATGTATCTATAAACTAATAACAAGAAAAAATATCTAGCTTAACTCCAAAAACTGCACGAGCTCCAGATCCAATCCGAATATGCTCCTGTGCGACAACATCCCGCATCCTACAGAGTCCGTGCATACAGAGCAAATGTGAGAAACACATCCTGTATCAAGGAAATGAGGATCAGGTGTTCTGAGTTTTTAAGATATTACTGAGTTGCCAAACGGTTTGGCTTTTGAGCATTTTTCCAATCTTTCTGTGACTGTGTCCCACCTTGTGCATTCCCAGTTTGAAACATCGAACAATCGGTCCAGACGGTCTGGATAATATCTTGATGCACCTCAATACTGGACTCAATCCTGAAGCAGCTGAATCAAGAGAACTATGCTTATCCATGAACGACTCATACAGAGTCGACATCGAATGCATTTCCACGATTGTCTTATCCGATTACCCTTTTTTTTCATCTGGATGAACGGATCAGCGAGTCGAGCTAATGCTTAACTCCCGATCACAAAGGGAAACCCGTTTTATACTGTTCGCCTATGTATCCCTCAATCTTGGGAACACGCAAACTGGTGCTACTTCCTTCTAGCTTGCAACTTCAAGCTCTTTCAAGATCCTAGTTCGTTCCCTTTATTCAACCAGTTCTCGGAACCTTTCCTCAACCAGTTGCGCTAACTTATCTGACCCGGGAATTCTAAATCCCTGCGGAACTCGTGGTCAATGATCAATAGCATAAGCCAACGAACTTCCTTGGACTCAATAGTCAAGGAGTCATGCTCATCACAAGCTGCTGTGTGATGCCATGTTTGGGAGCGGACACTCAGTTGGATATGGTTCGCCAGCAAAACTAAGAACTATTCTCTAATTGCAAAACCATATCACACAGTCAAGGCCAGTCAGCCTTACCATATTTAACAGGTGCTTTCTGAAGCTCTCAGAAATGGGTGAAGGAAGGGAAGGAGGAGAATGACACTTTCTTCAGACATATATAAATTTTGAATTTATTAGTTTAATTAATCCTTTTAAATAATTACCCAATTAATTATTTAACAAGGCTAGGATCCAAAATACCCTAACTATGCTGTGAAGAGGGATGCCATAATCACAACACAGTGGTCATTAAGGTAGATATCATTTTTTAATTTCAGTCTTATGAAATTCCTAGATCTATGAGATTCATTGAACTGTTCAATGGCATGTTTAATCTCGGATATGCCCCACCGTTTGTGACTGGGATGCCGAGGATCACAAACCGGGTGTGAATAACCATGCAAATTAGCTTGGTACTCTCGGGGTCAATTACCATCTCAAATTGATGTGCCGGTTAACCACACATTCTCCATCAACAATGATAACACCCGAGAAACCCATTGCCACTCTTTATGAACCCCTATTGGTGTGCCGGTAAACCACACACGCTCCACCAACGTTTCATAAAGTACAATGTGCAATTTCATGGATTAGCATCAAATTCACATTTTTTATAAATTAACTAGATTGGGATTTTGTAAAGGGTTCTAGTACTTTGATCATTATACTTTTAATGATTAAGCGGTCCTATCAAACCCGTTCGGCTAATGACCCTCCACTAATCAGGCGAGCGTTGGGTGAGAGTGGACACCCATTAGACCGCATTTTATAGGCAGTCTTCTTATACCCACTTTATAGATCAGCTTCATGAATGAGGCCTACTATTGATTTGACTAACCAATTTATCTTATACATATAGTATTAACCTTTAATAATATATATAAGATATATTTTAAACCTTTTAAAATATTCCAGGTTTATCTTTTAATTTTTTCAAATTTAACTATTAAATTTAAAATTAAATTAAACCTTTTAAATTTGATTTAATTATCCTTTAATTAATTAATTAATTAAATTAATTAAATCTAGATATTTTAAACCTTTTAAAATTTTTAGGATTTATACTTTAATTTTCGAAATTTAACCATTAAATTAAAATTAAATTAAATCCTTGATTTATCTTTTAATTAAACAATTAATTAAATTAATTCAAATGTAGATAGGTTTCACAAATTAATCATATTAATTTATACCTATCTTAAACCCCTACTTATCGAATTCAAAAATGGGTTTAAGGTTATCCATTTAATTAACCAATTAAAGTTGCCAAAAATAGAAAACATCCTAAAACCCTAACTAAGAAAATCGAAAAAGAAGGGGGAGGGGCTAGGGTTTCAAAAACCCTAAACCCCAAAATCGAAATTAGGCCAATTAGGGTTTATAAGCTTTAAACCCTAATTTTAGGAAAATTATTACAGCCATTCAACAAGAAAACAACCAAATGCTCTGATACCATTGTTAGGTTTTCTGCAAATCTATGAATTAAAACCCTAAGTTCACATGCAACCTAGATTGGATCTATGTTTTCTTACTTTGAACATGTAACTAATTCCTAAAGGCCAAACAAAAAATTAACTAAAAGAAGAAATCAAAAAAACTAACCTTTAGTTGTTTCTTGCAATCTAAGCAGCACAAGCGTCCTGCCTCAAATGAGATCACACCCAAGCTAGGGAGGTAGGTCACGAAATTTAGAGAGCAAATAGAGTCAAAAGTCGTGCCAAATGGTGTGCATGGGGCTCCCTATTTATAGGTTCCAACCGATAACCAGATAAGCCTTTAGAGATAAACCTTTTTGAATTCAAATAAGATAAGCCTTTATCTTACAATTCAAATCTGTTTATCCTAACTTATTATCATCGAAATTATGTATTATCTCATACATAATTTCGTGGTCACTTGGTTTACTATAACTGTCACTTACTCAAATATTGAATAATTACAGTTTCAGTCCCTGCACCTTTCATTAATTAAATTAATCACCAAATTAAATCCAATTAATTCCAGATTAATTTCTAATTAATTAATATAGTTTCTACTTAATATATTATCACTTTAATATATTAACAAACCATATATTTAATTCATGTTGATTTATTAATCACATAATAAATCAACGTTTCTCTCTACCGAACTTTCTACCAAACCTCCAGCTATGAGGGCAACCCAAATGGACTTTGCTACTATTAATTAGGTAAATACAAATTATTAGTCATGGCTTAGACACCTAATCCAACACACACACATATATATATATATATATATATATATATATATATATATATATATATATATATATATATATATATATATATATATATATATATATATATATATATATATATATGTTATAAATTCAGCGTTACCACGACAATTATGAACAAAATAAAAACTAGAATATAGATGAAGAAATAAAGAAAGCTTGAGAGCTTGGAGAGAGTAGAGAGAGTTTATATCACTTGTGAAAGAGTTGATATGAGATGTATTTTCTTCCTTATATTGATGGTCTATTTATACTACCAACTCTACTATTCAAATATAGTTGTTTAATTGGTAAATGCAAAGTGATGACATAATGTTGTCATTCACCAATTACTTGTAACACTCCCCCTTGAATGACATCATTCTACATCACAGTTCAACTTTGAAGTACTGCCTCATTAAAAACCTTGCTAAAGAAAACCTTGTGGGAAAAAACTTTAGCGAAGGGAAAAAGAGTGCAGTGTCTAGTTGACTCACCCTCATTTAGATATCGAATGACCATTATGTATTGTGTAGATATCTCATTCCAATACCATGAACATGTTTTCTAAAGATCTTGGTAGGAAGTGCCTTTGTGAAAAGATCTGCTGCATTGTTGCTAGATTGAACATATTTTAGTTCAATCTGTTGATTCTTTATACGCTCTTGAGTGTATTCAAAAAACTTTGGAGGAATATGTTTTGTCCTGTCGCTTTTGATGTACCCTTCTTTCATTTGAGCGACACATGTTGCATTATCTTCATAGATTAAGGTTGGAGATCTATCTTTATCTATTCCACAAGAAGTCAGGATAAGTTATGTCATCGATCTTAACCATGCACATTCTCTACTAGCTTCATTTAGAGCAATTACTTTTGCATGATTTGAAGATGTGGCGACGAGTGTTTGCTTTTGAGAACGCCAAGATATTGCAGTACCTCCATTCATGAATACATATCTAGTTTGAGATATAGTTTTATGAGGATCAGACAAGTAATCTGCATCTGCATAACCAATCAAGCCTTGTTTTGAACTATTAGGAAAAAATGAACCTAAATTAGTAGTTCCGCGAAGGTATCGTAATATGTGCTTGATTCCATTCCAGTGTCTTTTTGTTGGAGATGAACTATATCTTGCTAATAGATTTTCTTTTAATATGTGCTTGATTCCATTCCAGTGTCTTTTTGTTGGAGATGAACTAAGGTGCTGTTTGTTTTTGAAGAGGTAAAAGACCTGCAGTCTGCGGACCTCATCTACAGAGCATCTACAGAGAAAAGGTGGACTAAATGTCTGCAGACAGCAAGAAGAAGAATGTTTGTTTTTTAAAGTCTGCAGGTTGTGAAAATAAACTGAAATTTAAATAAACTTTTTTTTAAGTAAAACACATGAGTATGTTAAATTTATGATATTAACGAATTTAATGATCAAAGCAAACATTTATTTTTTTAAATAATAAAAAATAAAAATTACGTAACCAAAGTTGGATTTAAAAATAGTTTGTAAAGCTAAAAATTTGCGTAAGATTGTGAACCAAAGTTCTAATGTTAAAACATATTTGTAGGTTTCAAATAGTTTATAAATATGATTTACGATAAAAAAGCGTCTATTATATGATATTAACGAATTTAAATATCAAAGCAAACATGTCTTTTTTTAAGTTTGTGACATTTTTTTTAAAAAGTTTTACAAATTTATCTTCATTTTGTTTAAAAGCTTAGAAAAATAAATATTATTTACTTCGAAAAAGTAATATTGATAAAAAAATCGGAACTATCAGTTAAAAAAAATCAAAATGTTTTTTAAAAACAAATATACGTATTTCTTTTTTTTTAAATCGAAGGTGGCCGGCGGCTACGGTTTGGTCGCCGACGCAAGGAAGAAAAAACGCGAGACCGGTTGGAGGAGAAAACGATATGCGTATTTCTTTTTCTTTTTTAGGTTAAAATTATATTAATTTAATTACTAGAAGAGCTCTGCAGACCCTTGAAGACATTGGTCCATGTTTGGCCCAAAAAGAGGACGCGCAGACCTTTTTAGGTCTGCAGTCTTCGAAAAAACAAACAATCTGCGAAGGTCCATGTCTGCGCGCCGTCTGCGTGGCGCAGACAAAAGTGATCAGGAAGATCTGCAAAGAAGAAACAAATAGCCCCTTAATCTTGCTAATAGATTTACTGCAAAAGAAACGTCAGGTGTAGTACAGTTAGTAAGATACATAAGAGCTCCAATTGCATTAAGATATGGTACTTCTGGACCAAGAATTTCTTCATTTTTCTCACAAGGGCGATATGGATCTTTGTCAATATTTAGTGATCTAACAATCATTGGAGAGCTTAAAGGTTTGGCTTTATCCATATTAAAACGTTTCAAGACCCTTTCTATATAGTTCGATTGATGGACAAGTATCCCATTTGGCATATGCTCAATCTATAAACCAAGACAATATTTGGTTTTCCCAAGGTCTTTCATTTCAAATTCTTTCTTTAAAAATTCAATCACTTCAAGGATTTCTTTATTCGTCCCAATAATGTTCAGATCATCAACATAGACGGCTATAATCACATATCCAGATGTTGTTTTCTTAATAAATACACACGGACAAGTAGTATTGTTTTTATAGCCTTTGCTTACTAAGTAATCGCTTAGGCGATTGTACCACATACGTCCAGATTGCTTTAACCCATACAATGATCTTTGCAGTTTGATAGAATACATTTGTTTGGGTTTTGCACTTAATGCTTCTGGCATTTTAAATCCTTTGGGGATTTTCATATATATATATCACTGTCAAGTGATTCATATAAGTAAGCAGTAACAACATCCATAAGATGCATATCTAAATTTTCAGAAACTGCTAGACTGATTAAATATCTTAAAGTGATTGCATCCATAACAGGAGAATATGTTTCTTCATAATCGATTACCGACCTTTGAGAAAAACCCTGAGCAACGAGCCTGGCTTTGTATCTCACAATTTCATTTTTCTCATTTCTTTTTCGTATAAAAATCCATCTGTATCCCAATGGTTTCACAACTCCAGGTGTGAGTATAATAGATCCAAAAACCTTTCTGTTATTGAGAGACGTTAATTCAGCTTGCATGACCTCTTTCCATTTACCCCAATCCTGCCTATTTTGGCATTCAATGACAGATTGTGGTTCTGGATCCTCATTGATAATATTGCATGCAACTGAATAAGAAAATATTATATCTTCTAATTCATATTGGCTCCTTACTATTTTTATATGACCATAATTAGTTTCAATCTCCTTATCATTTATTTCCTCAACTGGGGAAGTAATGTTATTTTGTGTTTCTTCATGAACACTTTCATTATGCTCAAACATATTTTACATTCCTCTTCTTTTTCTAGGATTTGCATCCTTAGAACCAAATGGACTTCCATGCTTCAGGCGTTCTTTGGATTCTTGAGTTACTTTTTCATCAGATTGTCTATATGGGAGTTCAATTCGAGCAGGAGCATTAACAGCATGTATATATGATTTAGTAACTCTTTTTGTATCAGTAAATGCATCAGGTAATTGATTTGCAACTTCTTGCAAATGTATTATTTTTTGAACACCCATCTCACATTCTTGTGTGTGAGGATCAAGATATGATAGAGAAGGTTCATACCATGAAACATTCTTTTCTTGGGTTTTCAATTCTCCCCCAAGCATTGGGAAATTTTCTTCATTGAAATGGCAATCAGCAAGACGTGCTGTAAACATATCACCTGTCAAAGGTTCAAGATATCTTATTATTGAATTTGTTTCAAAACCAACATATATTCCCAACCTTCTTTAAGGACCCATTTTTGTACGTTGTGGTGGAGCAATTGGAACAACCTTCTTTATGTAAAATTGCATGACCCCATATGGAAACAGGAAGTTTTGTTCTCATTATTAATGGTCTAGCTATTAATTGGAGATGTTTAATCAGTGATTCTGCTAAACCATTTTGAGTGTGTACATGTGCAACTGGATGCTCAACAGTAATTCCTATAGACATACAATAATCATTAAATACTTGAGACGTAAACTCACCTGCATTATCAAGTCTCACTTTATTGATGTTATAATCAGGAAAATGTGCTCTCAGTTTAATAATTTGAGTTAGGAATTTTGCGAATGCCATGTTACGAGTTGATAATAGCAAAACATGAGACCATCTAGTTGATGCATCTATTAAGACCATAAGTATTTAAATGGTCCAGAAGGTGGATGAATTGGTCCACATATGTCTCCTTGAATTCTTTCTATAAATCTAGGCGATTCCCTTTCAACTTTCATTGGTGAAGGTCTTGTAATTAATTTCCCAAGGGAACAAGAAATACACAGGTTCTTATTACCTATTTGAGGGAACTTCTGGTCCTTCAATGGATGCCCAAATGTATTTTCAATTATTCGACGCATCGTTGTTAATCCTGGATGGCCCAGCCTGTCATGCCACAAACTAAATATTCTAGGATCACAAAATTTTTCTTTAACCACCAAATTTGACTCAACTATATTTATATCTGTAAAATGTAAACCAGAATCAAATTGTGGTAATTTCTCCAATATATGGTTTTCATTTATTATAAACATATATTTCTTGTTTCCTATTGTTTTGGTGAATGTGTCATATCCGTTAAGATATCTATCATTAAAACCCAATAAATTTCTGTTTGACTTTAGGGAAAATAACGCATTACTGATTACAAACTTCGTACCATTATGTAACATGAAACAACCATTTCCTGCTCCTACAAACAAGTCTACAGGACCTGATATTGTATTTATGTGCCCTTTTACGGGTTTTAGTGTGGAAAAATATTTCTTTGTTTTCAAGATGGTGTGTGTGGTACCACAATCAATTATTAAGAGTTTGCCAAGATTTCGTTGGTTTTGTGCTCCAGTTGAACTCATTTTGAACTTCATATAAAAAAATAAATGATGAGTTATGAACACAATTTTAATAAAAGTGACTCGAAAAAACTTCATTAAGAAAGAAAAATATTATAATAAAAAATTAAAAACAAGTTACAAAAGGAAACTAGTTTTCTAGGATGTCTAAATCATTGCAAAAGTCAAGAGTATTTAATTCAATGTTTCCTAGATCAACACCATCGATGAGGTTGACTTCTTTCCCCTTTCCTTTAATGGAATCTTGGTAAAGTTTACAAAGATGGGGATCTATACGACAGGTCCTTGACCAATGACCTGTGCTACCACATCTATAACAAGAACCTCCGGGGTTCTGTGATGTTCTGGCATCATTACTTTTTTCTTGTGGTTGGACATTATTTCCTTGTGGAGTGTGTTGATTATTGTTTCTTTGACCACGCCCACGGTTATAAGGATGACCGCGTCCACGACCCTGAGTATAACCGCGCCCAAAATTTTGGTTTTGGTTAAAATGGTCTCGACCGCGACCACGGCCTCGTCCTCGTCCACGACCACGACCACGTCCTCGTCCATACGAATTATTTCTAGGTTCATAAGTGATAGTAGCATTTGCTTCAGGAAGTGCTACTGAACCTGTTGGACGGGACTGGTGGTTCTTTATTAATAGTTCATTATTTTGTTCAGCAACAAGGAGAAGTGTATTAAGCTCAGAATATATTTTGAGCTTTTGCATACGATATTGTTGTTGCAATGTCATATTTGATGCATGGAATGTGGAGAGAGTTTTCTCCAACATTGAAGCATCAGAAACCTCTTCCCCATAAAATTTTAGTTGTGAACATATCCGAAATAATGTGGAATTATAGTCATGTACCTTTTTGAAGTCTTGAAACCTCAACGATAACCACTCAGCCCTAGCACTTGGAAGTATAACTTTCTTTTGGTGGTCAAATATTTCTTTTAAGATTTTCCAAAGAATGCTAGGATCGGTGGTATTGAGGTATTCATACCTCAACATTTCATCGATATGTTTGCGAAGGAAAAATATTGCACGTGCTTTATCTTGCGACGTGCACTTATTTTTTTCTTTTATAGTTTCAGATAAATCCATGGACTCAAGATGCATCGTAACATCTATAGTCCAAGGCATGTAGTTCTTTCCGCTGACTTCAAGAGCGGTAAATTCAAGCTTTGCAATGTTTGACATATTGTAGTTCCTAATAAAAATAAAACTCATTAAATTTGTCGTTTAAAGGTGGGGATGAGTTTTACTATTTCTATTATAGTTACAAACATAATTAAATAGATGAATCTTCTCAAATTCCTTTTATTTTAAAATTTAAAATTTTATTTTTTAATCGGTTGCGCATAAATAAATGTTAGTATATATAAAAAGATGTCAGAGCATGAATAATAGTTAGTATACATAAATAAATTTTAGTATGCGTAAATAAATGTTAGTTTGCATAAATAAATGTTAGTTGCCGTAAATAAACGTTAGTTTACATAAA
Organism: Cichorium intybus; assembly: GCA_023525715.1. NCBI lineage: Eukaryota > Viridiplantae > Streptophyta > Magnoliopsida > Asterales > Asteraceae > Cichorium > Cichorium intybus. The sequence continues at coordinate 71,377,728 of CM042016.1, read as the reverse complement.
TAAATGTTAGTATACATAAATAAAAATTAGTTTGCGATAACAAAAGTTAGTTTGCAATAATAAATGTTAATAAAGCATAAGTAAAGTTAGAATAAGAAATGAACTTCGTTAATAGTCATAACGTCAAGGATAAATAAGAAAAAAAATTTGTTAGTAGTCATAACGTCAAGGATAAATAAGAAAAGAAATTTGTTAGTAGTCATAACTTCGAGAATAAAATGTTGTTTTTTTTCGTTGTCGTTCTTATTATTATTATTATTAATTAACATTCTAGTTTTGATGAAATTACATACCTTGATTAAGATCGATGTGTCTTTTAATCGCCTTCGTTAGAGCCTCGTGCTGATAACGTGTTATAAATTCAGCGTTACCACGACAATTATGAACAAACTAAAAACTAGAATATAGATGAAGAAAGAAAGAAAGCTTGAGAGCTTGGAGAGAGTAGAGAGAGTTTATATCACTTGTGAAAGAGTTGATATGAGATGCATTTTCTTCCTTACATTGATGGTCTATTTATACTACCAACTCTACTACTCAAGCTTTCTTTCTTATATATATATATATATATATATATATATATATATATATATATATATATATATATATATATATATATATATATATATATATATATATATATATATATATATATATATATATATATATATATATATATATATATATATATATATATATATATCTGTCTATTGCTCAACTTTTGAAAAATTATAATTCCACCCATGCATATTTAATTAATCCATTTAATCCCAAAATTAATTCCAAATTAATTTCTGATTAATCTTTAATTAATAGCATAATTTTTAATTAATATATTATTCCCATAATATATTAACAAATTAATTATTCCTTTTTCTAATTAATATATTATGCAATATTGCCAGGTTATGAGGGCAACCCAAAAGGACTGTGTTGTCATCAATTCAAGCATATGTAAAAATTATAGTTATGGCTTAGACACCTTAATCAAACAGGACTATGTTCAATGCTTGTGGAAGTTTCTTGTGAACCATGTAAGAGTTTTGTGGAATCGGACGATTGATTGTCTGTTGCGTTTACTCTAGCATCCGCAGCCCTCACAGGTGGATCGAAGAGAAGATAGAAATTAGCATCAAACGATAGTAATGGTAACGCATCCGAAGTTGATTCAGGAAATATGGAAGACATAGGAAAAGCAGTTTGAGATTTCTCGATGTAGCTAGATGTCATCAAACAAGCTATTGAATGTTTCTTTTATTTTTCTTGTTCTCTTGTTCATGACTCTATAAGCTTTTGAGTTAGAGGAATATCCCAAGAATATGCCTTCGTCTGACTTGTCTTTAAACTTGAATAATGGATCTTTCAAATTTAATATGAAGCACCGGCATCCGATGATGTGAAGAAATTTGACACTTGGTTTTCTTCTGTTGAGTACTTCATATGGAGTAATGACGTTCAACAACCCCATTTTGTTGAGGGATGTAAGGGGCTGAAAAAACAATCCCATTTTGTTGAGGGGTTTAAGGTTTTGAAAAGTTGTGTGTAATGCCCTTTTCTTTTAAAAATACATCCAAAGTGTTATTCTTAAACTCGAGTCCATTATCACTATGTATCGTTCGTACGGTTCTCTTCAACAGACATTCCATGTTCTTGATAAAATCTATGATTTCTTTTGCAGCATCGGATTTCTTTCGAAGAAATAAAACCTAAGTTAATCTAGAGAAATCATCAAATATCACTAGATCATATTTCTTCTTTCCTAGTGATTCAATTGCAAATGGACCACACATATATATGTATAAAAAGATAAAAAGGTTTGGTGATCTTCAGATCAACAACAGTTGGATGCCTTTTCTTTATTTGTTTACCATGTTCACAAGCAGAACAAAGTGTGTCATTATCAAATTTAAGCGCAGGCATGCCACGAACCAGTTTCATAGCCACTAACTTGTTAATTGCTTTGAAGTTCAAATGAGCCATCCTCCGATGCCATAGCCAGTTGAGATACGAAGTAGCCTTAGATAGTAGGCAAAATGAAGGGCCCCCAGTTATTGGCTTTAGATCCAAGGGAAACATTGATCCCTTCCTCTTTGAATTTAGCATGACTTCCTTTGTTTCCTCTTTGGTGATAATACTTCATTGATTATTGAATGTAACAACATTTCCATTTCCCAACACCAATTGCGAAATACTCACCAAATTATGCTTCAATCCTTCAACATATGCTACTCGATTGATTGTAAATCGTCCATTGGTAACATTTCCATATCATTTATTTGGACTTGTTTCATTGTGTTAGTCCCAAAACTCTCTAGATCTACTTGGTATCAATCAAAGACACTCGATTGGTGCATAATCCCAACGAGTATGAATCGAAACAGATAAGAATCAAGAACACAGAATACTACAAACCTTCACTGCACACTATATTGATAAGAGTCGGGTACATAAGGTTCCTTGATCGAATGACGATGAATCTCTATGAGTATGCTCCTCTAATTCGACCATCCTTTACAAATGACACAATAAAGGGTATTTATACCTAACAAAGACCTAAGCCCATCCACACCCAAGCCTACCGAAATCGTGAGCCTTGCCCAATCGAAATCCATGGGGATTTCGGTCAAGACCACCGAAATCAATGTGGTTTTCGGTCCAGACCGAAAACCCCATAAAGCCTAATATTTTCGTTTTAAGCCCTTTCAAATGCAAAGATTAAACCAACTAAAATATGTCCTAACAATCTCCCCTTGGTTTAATGCTTTCATTTAACTTCAAACTTCGTCTTGATCTTGGCTTCGGTTGAACACTGCAGTAGAATTCTAACAATCTCCCCCATTGCAGGTGACGGGTGTAGATGTTAGTAGCATTCAGCACATTGTAGAGGCAACTTCATCTTCGGTATTGGACTGTCTTCTATATGACTTTGAACGCGCATTGGGTGAACAGGCTTCAGCATAGGTCCTGAAATCATGAGATCTAACTTTTGATTTGACTTTGACTGGAACTGGTGTCTGACTTTTCACTTCTCATCTTCTCGATCACTAAAGGTACGAATGCAGCAACAGATACTGATTGAGGAAGAAATCAACACAGCTTGTCACATGGAACTACGCTTCACCTTTCTCTAGGGTTGAAATGATTTTGTTGAAAACTTCAAACTTCACTTCTGGCTCCATCACTTGAAAGACTCCAATGGATTGTCTTCGACTATAACCAACGCGTAATGATGACCACAAATCATGTGGGTCACGGAGTCATAAACTCTCACTACAGTTGTTCAAGGACTCAGCCTTGCCTCAGAATGAGACTTCTCGCAGTATCTATGTGAACCCGGAGGAACGCACTGCGATTGTTTGAGTATCGGAGAACTACTTGTGGCCTTTTTGATTTTGGCCCCTGTATATCCTTGATCAAAGATCTCAATGCAGTTAACAAGTCAACAAGTTGACTTGGCTCTTGGCGAGACGTTCAATGGTATCCAAACTCTGCGGAGTGTACCATCCTAGTGCCAATTTTGGTTCCGGTGAAGTTGTTAGGGTCTCACACCTATTATGGCAATCAACAGCGATCACAGACCCAGTGTTTTGATGTTTCATCAATGCGAGGTGAAATCACATTGAGTCACAAACATCTTTATTAGAAGAAATTTTAGGGTCAAGAGTGGTATGAGCGTGTAATATATCTTGGTTACTAGATATACCCATCGGCTAGACTTTCGAATTGTCATCAGTGTATGGTTTATTACAATGAGTCATCCAACTCTTGGATTAGAAGCTTTGTAGGTAAGAATGGTTGTCGATGCCTCACATCTGCTACTCGTGTTGTAGCAGAGATTACTGGCATAAATTTTCGAAATATCATCATCACTTGGTTTTAAATGATGAATCGTCTATTTGTTGTAACAGAAAGATAGAGGTTGTTGAGAATGGATTAGTGCGTGTGATAGATTACAGTATGCAATCTAACCATCGGCACATAATTTTTAACTCTCGACTCTGAGTGGCTTTACTCAAAGTGCATAGAAGTTAGTGTTGCAGAAACAAACTTTTAGGTTGGTTAGAAAGAAAAGTTGTTAGTGCTTCATACTCATTGTGGTGTGCCAATGAGAATCATCAACACAAGTTGATGTGTCTCAGTAGTGAGTGGTACAACTCAGTGTGTCCTTGACAGGTAATGAATATCTTAGCGAGTCACGGTAATAGTGAGTCACATCTTTGACATGAATTTTTGATCTGCATTGCTAATTGGTGTTGATCAGGAACATTGACGATCGTGCAAATATGTAAAAGAACAATATTTTTGTAATTTTTAATTTTCAAGCTCATTCCACGTTGATTGATTGCTGACAAAACAAAACATTCACCATATGATACATTTTTGAGTGGTAGATAACATGATAATCCTCAAGAAACAATACAAGATCTTGATGTGGTTTTAAGAGAATCTGCTTCCCAAAATCGTGAAATACTTAGGAGATCATTGTTTAGTACCGAATTTGGGAAAGGTGTGCTAGGTGATGGTATTGAATACTGGAAAGGGTTTTATCAGAATCTAAGATCCACTCAGATGGAATTATCTCTCAATATTGATATGTATGCTAGGGTGTTTTATAAACCAAAGATGGTTACTGAATACCACTCTCTCATCAAGAACGTATCAAGGTAAAAAGAGCTTTGAGAGGTGTTAGGGTGGAAGTTAGGAGAACTGATTACATGAGGCGGTACAAAGTTCAGGGATTATCAACCCAACCAACAAGCCAATTGACGTTTCCTGTGGATGAAACTGGTGCAACTATATCAGTTAGGAAAGACATGAAACGAAAAAACATATTTTTGGATTTTTATGTTTTCTGAAAAGTAAAGACATAAACGGAAAACATCTTTTTGGATTTTTGAGTTTTCTGAAAAGTAAATACATAAAAACAAAATATTTTTGTATTTTGGAAATTTTGTAATTTTTTGTTTTTAATTCTCCCCCTAAATTTGTGCATGGAGAAGAATTAGTGGAAATAACGACATGAACAAATTTAACAGGAAACAAAAATGTACAAGATTTGCAAAATTTAACTATTAGTCATCAAAATAAATCAAATCAGTTCAGGAACGAAGTTACCTTTGCAATTTTCAACACATCGTTAGTTACGAACCCCACGTGCCTGGAACAACCATTATCCCGCAACAGACACATACTCCCCATCAATGATTTGAATGTTGTGTAGTTGAGAGATGTCTCCAGTCATGTGCCAGGAACAGCCATTAACAGCAAACTAAGATCTGATGATATTCCTCCCAGCTGCTCATGCACAGACACGAAATTAATTGGTCTTGGGAACCCAGTCCATTTTGAAAATGGGTTTGCCATTGTTGTCAACACACTTTACTTGTTCCAAGATCATATCCTGCTTATCAAATAAAGAAAAATGAAGAATTAGCAGGACTATTAGATGCTTTGGAATATTGGCCTTTGGGTACCCATCGATAGTTTGGTTTGAGTCTCTTGCTGTTTGACCGGATGGGTGTATCAGTACTTGAGTTTGAAGCAGAACTCCCCCTTGATTTGTGCTTATGTTGCCAGTGTGGACTTGAGGACGATCCTTGAGATGAACTCGACCTTACCGATTTCGATTTGGCAGAGTTATCTTTCGAATCAGTCTTCTTGTCCATGGGGGCCTGCTTCTTGGCCTTTGCTGCGTTCCAATCGCCATCCCTTGATCGTGATCGTGATTTGGCAAAACTCCCTCTTGACAGGTTCTGCCAGCATTGTGCGTAGAAGGGAATATAAGGGCGATGTGGACAGTTCCTGGCGATGTGACCTGCAATCCCACAATTGAAACACGTTTGTCTTTTCAAGTAAATGAGATTGTGACTTGGTCATTGTCCTTTTGAGTTTTTCAAGGAGTTGCCACAAGTACAAGCACAATCACATTTAATGGGACTAGGTCTAGGTCCAACAGGAAGTCCCCCTTCCTTCACAAACTTCTGTGGCTTGAATTTTCCAGAGGCCCGATCAGTTGAGCGTGTAGCAGCATCATTACTTTTCTTTGAACATCCAGCAGCTTCAGTGCCTTTGCCCACATGGTAATCAGAAGTAACTGTAGATGAGGTGTTTGAAGATTTCTTTTCAGAACCGGACTCATCATCATCTTTCTCAGTTTTATCTGCACACTCAACAAGAACATCAGTATTTTCTAACACAACCTTCTCAGCCTGGCTGGATTTTTCAGCGACAAATATATCGTTTAAATCGAGTGGTGGGGTATAATTATAATTAAACAGGGGTGGGACACTTTTGTATCCAAAACCTTGATTCTCATTCCAGTTGAGTTGAGACTCAATCATCGATTCGACCATCGTGCTTGACCCTTCAAATTTTTTGAAAACAAATTCTTTATCTTGAATTTGAGCTTTCAAAGAGTCACGCTCGACAGTCAATTTGACGATGTCTTTGTTAGCGAATTTGAGAAGACAATTTTTAGTACTGTAATCATCTTGTAATATTTTAAAATCGCTTATTTTTGCTTCAAGTTTTTCTTGTAGAGGTTTTAGCTTCTTTCTAAGACCATAATTGAGATTTTCAAGTTTGAAAACTTCTCTGACAAGATTCTCGTTTAGTTTGCGAAGTTTGGCAATTATCTTTTCATAATCAGGATTGCATAGTTTTTCGCAAGCTTATTTTGTCGCCATTTTAAAGGTTTTAGAGGACCGAAAAAGCCTTCAAACGCCAAAAAGTTAATCGAAAACCCCCAAAAAAAATTCCCCGAAAAACCAAAATTTGACCCAGTGTTGAAACCTTTCGAAATTCTTTTAACCGCCTTTTTGACCGAAATCACTGTAGAGCGAAGTCCTAGGTTCCGACAGAAATTCTTAACCGAACACCCTGGCCGAAAACCACTAAAATTGACCAAAAAGTATCTCTGACCGAAATCCTGACCGAAAACCTCAGAAACCCTAGCTGCCCCGAAATCCTTAACTGGGCTGACCGAAATCCTCCTTAATGGACCAAAATCCTCCTTAATGGACTGAAATCCAGTCAAACCCTAACCGAAAACCTGCACAAATTCCGCCGCCACCAAAATCCTCTGGAGCCTGACCGAAATCCTCCATATCTGATCGAAATCCTCCAAAAACATTGTTTTTTGCAGAAAAAACGAGTTTTCAGGATAAAAAACAGAGTTTTTGAGGATTTTTTGCTTGAAGGTGCCAAGAACATGAAGAACACTTCGAACAAAAATGTCCAAAACAGCAAGAAATCTTCCAAAATTGCCAAAACCACCGAGATCCAAGCAAATGTTTCGAAAAATTGATACCAAAACACCCAAAAACAGGGATTTTAGGCTCTGATACCACTTGTTAGTCCCAAAACTCTCTAGATCTACTAGGTATCTGTTGGTTTACAAAGATCGATCAAACAAGAATAAGAATAAGAACAAGAAGGTTTTCACACAGAAAACGTGTTGATCTCACACAGAGATCCTTTTGATTGATTAACCAAGATTCGATTACAGAAACCCTAGCTATGTATTTATACAATGCTATACTACGTATATTTAGAGTAATCCCTACATACCAGGAAACTCCCAACTATAAACATGATAAGTATGGTAACTAGATAAACTACAAAAATAAGATAAACACTACAACACGCTTCAGCTGATAGACTTCAGACGAACCAATCAGTGTCAGTGTGTAATCCTCCCTTTGACAGCATTAGATTCAAATGTTGCTGTTGCCAGATCAGCTGGTGCTGATATTGAACAGCCCAACAATCTCCCCCAATCTGATGATGTCAAAACTTTTTCAACCAAGAGAGGATTGGCCAAGAGATGCAATGTACTCAGCCTCAGAGAGATTCTCAGGCTTAATCCATTTGTACTCAGGAGCATGAAGCTGAGGCTCTTTTTTTCCAAGCTCATGAGAGATCAGCATATGGAACCCATCAGCTGACTTGGCTTTAAAACATTCAAGACGAAGATTGAAAAGATGTTTAGTAGATGCTTTCTTCAAATCAGCAGTACCCATGAAACACATCTTCCCATTTCCATTTTCATAGGTCATCCCATGGACTGGAGCCCTGACCAGGGTAAGAGCTTCAGCAGGAGCACCAAAGGGAGTAATGTTTTTGAAGTCCTTAGTCCCGTAGAGAGCCATATGATGTGTCAACTGAGTTTTCCTTTTTCTTTTTTAGGACCAGAGGGACCACCTTTGACAGATCGAGCAGAAACTAGAAATAAATCAAGACTATAGGCCTTATCTTTCCATTTCTGAAGGGCAGCACGAAGTTCTTGGGAGTAAAGACCCTTATGCTTCTGAGTGACATGAAGCATCTCCTCCTATTCAGTAAATCCATACCTCGTAACTTCATTTATGAATACTTGTTCAGGAACAAGTACTTCTTTGTCTTTCCTTTAAAGATGTAGAAGCAGAATCTTTTCTCCCTTATTTTTGGAGTAGCCCACCTTGACAATGGGAAGACACAAGTGCCTTCTTGAAAAGATACCAGTATATTTTGCCATATTAATTTTTCGATAGCCACTTTCAGCTTTGCAAAGAATCTTCCTTTATTCCATAGTCATGGAGTCAAAACGACTCATAAGATCTTGATGTTGGCTCAATCCTCCTTCTTCTTAAACCAACTGCTTAGCAACCTTAACATCCTTTGAACAGATGATCCGGTTTGTCATGACCAGATTGTGTTCAGCAGCTAACTCTTCAACCTGATCAGGTGACATGCACCACTCTTTAGCCAGCTTGATTACTTGAGAGGATGTCTTCTGATGTTTTGATGATTCAGGAACTAAGGAAGACTCAGTAGTGTGTTTTCTTTTAAACACCAGAGGGACGTCATCATCAGACATGTCAGCTGAAAGGTGATCAGCACTTGGAATGGAGGGACCTTCTGGAGCAAAGGAACTTGGGTTTTCAAAAGGAAAAGGTTGTCTTGGATATAGCACAGGCGATGGGAGCAACATGATAAGGCATATCGAAAAAGCCTTCTTCATCATCAATATCAGATGTGTATTCTACCTCTGGCTCCCCCTCATCCTCAGCACTTCCTTTAGACTTTTGCTCCCCTCAGTAGGAGCAAAAATTTGAGAGCTGAAGCGCATTTGGCATTGAGGGAACTTCTTGAGGCACGATAGTTTCTGCATGCTCCCCCTCAGCATGAGACAGGTTAATATCTCCACTTATCAAGGAAGAGATGATATCCCCTTCAGGAAGAGTATCTTGAGTATGGGGAGTATCTTGAGTATCTGGTACGTTCTCCCCCTTTTTGACATCATCAGAAGGAGGAGGAGGTGGTGGAGGAGATGGTGGTGGTGGAGGTGGTAGTGGTGGAGTGGATTTTGGAGGCATGTAATGATGATATGTACCATCGGGTCCTGTGGAGGAGTGTGTGGTAAGTTAGCAACAGTTGTGTTTTCAGGCAGGACGTTGACCAAGGACCAGTAAAACAACTCCTTCAGATAAGCAACATCAGTTTCCAATTGTTGAAGTCGAGATGGCTTAGTTTGATAGTTCTCAATCAAAGTCTTGAGGGAGGCTTGAATGTCATCCAACTGTGAGGAGCTAAATGAGGGGGCAGGATCAGATGATGGTCCAAGGTCAGGGGAGGAGAAGTAGATGTGTTGGGACGCAGGAGGGGAAGTAACTGCTGGTGGTTGTTCTTGGATTTCAGGTTGAGTTTCTGGCTCGGGTTTAGGTTCAGGAGATGCAAAGTGAATATGCCCAGAGCCTCTTATCGGGGAAGGAATCATCTGAAGATCGATCTGTGGACCATATACGAAATCCTCAGGTACAACCATAGCAACATCCTCAACGTCTGAGGAGTTAGAGGAAGACTCAGACGAGGCATCAGTAGAAGACTCTGATGGAGTTTCCTCTGCTTCTGACGAACTTTCTCTTAAGGGAGAAGGGATGAATGCATTTATTGAAATGTACACAGTGGACTTGTAAGAAGAGTATAACATTCAGAAGATCGGAGGAGCATGATGTGATGAGGGAGGCTGAGACCCAGGGGCAAAGGAGTCCTCAGGATTAGCAAGAAATACCGGTGGAAGAACAGGATGAGTGGTCCTGAGAAAACATTCCCCCTGATAGGGAGAATTTATCCACCTAGTCATGCATGCAGGCATGGGTGTATCAGTGGCAGTTGGAGCAGAAGGACTAAAAATCTTGGGAGATAACATTGGAAAGGTGCACGCAACATCAGCAGTTGAGATATATTCGATAGATTCAAAGCTTAGAGCCAGAGCCAAGAATCTTGGAAATGCAACGTAGCTCGTACGATATTTACATGACACAAGGGTTACCAGCTGATCGAAGATAAGATGAGCATAATCAAAATTCTTGTTGAGGGCCATTCCATATAGAAGATGGAGTTCGTATGTGTTTAGTTGATCCAGACTACTTTGTTTGTAGCCTAGACATCTCCCGATGACCCCGGTCACAAACTTCCACCCTGCAGGAAAACATTGGCAGAGAACCGTTTTCTCTGCATCTCGCTTCCTAGCAAGATTTGGGTCATTACCTAGTATGTACACAACCATTTTAGAGCTTTCTTCAGACGGAAGATCGAAGAATAGAGCAGAGAAGGCTAGACAGAGGCAGCGTCTGAAAGTGTCGACGGTGAGAGAGACTTGTGCTTGACCATTGCCAATGGTACCAACAATGGAGTCTGATTCAGAGAGAAAGTTACAGGTGTACCAGAATTCAGCAACCATGGAGGGCTTAAACACATCTGGCATACCCGAAATTTCAAAATTCAGGGGATGCCCTTTCAAGAAGTCAATGAACTGCTCGAAACCCTGATCATTGAACTTGGGTGGAAGAGCGAAGATGGCCGCAACATTGGTGGAGAGCACGAGAACGTTGGACGCGGGACTAGCAGCAGCCTTGGAGAGGCCAGTTGGAGGGACAAACTCAAACACACGAGACATTGTAGATGCAGCGAGGCAAATTAGGGTTTAACAAGATGGGGTGAGGATGAGAGGTGTTTGCGTGGGAAAGAGGGTTTAAGGTATTTTGAAAGGATATATATCTGTGGGGAGTTATTTTGAGATGGCGAGATGGAAGGCGAAAACATCGGGAGGAGATTTTATGATGATTGAGGAGCCGAAATGTCAGGGACAGATGGCAATCATCAACGGTCAGGATCTATGGCTGAGATAAGATAGATAAAGGCGGAAGAGTGAACGGTTAATCTCTACGACAGATGACCAAAAGATCCCTTGGCTAAAAGGTCCAGCCAGTGCTTCATATACTGAAGACTTTGCTTCAGTACATGGAGGGATCAAATGCCTTGCAGGGCGTGCATACAGCAGCAGCTTCTAGGAACATGGTCTGGTAGAGAAATTTCATAAGAGAAATTTAAAGATTAACAGAAACCCTTTGTCTTTTCAGGACTAGACAATACAGTCATCAGCTGATACAATGATTAGCTGATGAGGCGGGTCAGTGCTTAATGTCTCAGCAGGACACAAGACTTGACATACGGCAGCATGTTTCCAGGGACAGGGTTAGGTTGAAACAAAAACAAAAAAAATCACTCAGGCCCAAAAGAGAATTTTATCAGAGGGACAGGGCAATCTCTCATCAGTGGATAGACTGTGCTGGAACACTGATGAGAGTGAGTGGCTCTATTACATCTCAGGGCCTGTCTTGCCACTGAGAAACGAGACATAGACAAATACAGCAGCATGCTTCTAAGGACGTAGGTGTCAGAGTTGCAGACTAGATCAATGATCACCGTCAAATGAAAAAATCTCTGACAAGATCACCTTGAGAGGATTAAAAGGTGATTTGTCACATCAAGCATTTACTCCATGAGAAATGAATCGCCTCAAAACGGAAGTTTCAAGATTGCTGCCAGAGTCTATAAAGGGAAACAAACATCAGAGTACCAAGATCACACAAAACAACTAAAATATATACACAAAAAATACACTCGTATACAAAGGATGGCTGAAAGTCCATTCAAGCGCTGGGACAAAGTGGAGGTGAAGATGCTGGATGAAGGAGAGTTTCATGGTGGAACATATGGAGGAGTGATAGTTGGAATCTAGTTCCGTAGGTATGAAGTGAAGTTGACAACTCTGACTGACAGTGCAACGGGGAGGCCAACGAGGGTTTCTTATGTTTGGGGAGCGCTTCAGCCAGTACTACCGAAAGTGTTGGTTGAGTATAAGCCCTTTGACATGGTGGAGCTTTGGTACAGGAGAGGATGGTGGCCGGCGACTGTCTTGAGGGTAACGGACCAGAAGCAGTGTGTGGTGAAAATCTCAGAGGAGGTTCAGCTGTTTGTAGATGAGAGTGAGCTTAGAATTCATCAGCTGTACACGAGGGGAAATCCATCGTTATGGCAGTATTTCAAACGTTAGTAGAAGTTAGTAAAAGAAATGTAATGAAAAAAATGTAAGATATTGACTTTTAATGAAATGAATCGTATTTTTTGTTTGTGATTTTTCAAAGCTAAAGAAAGACAAAAAAAGTAATAATAAAAGAGAAATACACAATTTACTGAGAAATCATTCCCAATTCACCAATGAAGTACAACATCTTTTGTTCATCGAGAGGTTTGGTGAATATTTCTGCCAGTTGTTGCTCAGTGGGAATGTACAGAAGCTCAATCTTCTCTTTCTGAATAATGTCGCTGATGAAATGGTGTCTGACATCAATGTGTTTGGTCTTCGAGTGCTGAACAGGATTTTGAGAGATGAGAATAGCACTTGTATTATCACAGAAGATGGGAGTCTGTGGCAGAGTGAATCCGTACTCCATCAGTTGATTTTGAATCCATAGCACTTGGGCACATCATCTACCAGCAGCTACATATACAGCTTCAGCAGTTGAACATGCGACTGATGACTGCTTCTTGCTAGACCAGCTGATTAGTCGATTTCCTAATAGTTGGCATCCTTCAGAGGTACTTTTACGATCCAAGGAACAGCCTGCAAAATCTGAATCAATGAAACCAACTAAATCGAAGGAAGACTCACATGGGTACCAAAGACCCAAGGATGGTGTGTGCTTAATATAGTGAATGATTCTCTTGACAGCGTTGAGATGAGACTCTTTAGGCTTGGCTTGAAAGCGAGCACACATGCTTGTAGCAAAAACAACATCAGGACGACTGGCAATGAGGTACAGAAGAGATCCAATCATGCCTCTGTAAGATGAGGCATTGACATCAACACCAGTGGGATTAGCAGATAATGACACTAAAGTACTCATAGGAGTTTTGGCCGGTTTGCATTTAGAGAATGAGAACTTCTTCAACATATCCTGAAGATATTTGCTCTGGCTGATGAAGATTCCTTGAGAGGTCTGCTTGACTTGAAGACCCAAGAAGAACGACAGTTCACCCATCATGCTCATTTCAAACTTTGATGACATTACAACAGGAAACTCTTCACTTAGTTTATCATTGGTTGAGCCAAAAATAATGTCATCGACATAGACCTGAGCACGAATAATGTCATCACCTGATCTCTTGATGAAGAGAGTGTTGTCGATAGCTCCTCTGTGATACCCCTTATCAAGAAGATATGATGCCAGAGTGTCATACCAGGCCCTGGGAACCTACTTGAGTCCATAAACAACTTTGTCTAATCGATACACATGGTTAGGGAAAGCATTATTGCTGAAACCAGGAGGTTGTCTCAGATAGACTTGTTGAGGAAGGTCACCATGCAGAAAAGCAGTCTTCACATTCATCTGAAACACTTTGAACTTCATGAAAGAGGCAAAGGCAAGGAACAGTCTAATAGCTTCCAGGCGAGCAACTGGAGCAAAAGTCTCATCATAGTCCAGCCCTTCCATCTGAGTGAATCCTTGAGCAACCAAGCGGGCTTTGTTTCTGATGACTATTCCATCTTCATCCATCTTGTTTCTGAACACCCACCGAGTACCAATAACTAACTTTCCTTGAGGATGTGGAACCAGAGTCCAAACATTATGTCTCTCGAATTCATGGAGTTCATCCTACATAGCCTTAATCCAGTCAGCATCAAGAAGGGCGTCATCCACTTTCTTGGGTTCAACCAATGAAACAAAGTTCACATAGAGGCAGAAGTTGCTAGTGACTTGTCTTCGAGTTCGAACTCCTGATGTAACGTCTCCAATAACCTGAGTGATAGGATGATCTCTAACAGTTGGAAGAGGTTGCGAATGAGATCCCTCTTCGCTTTCAGCATTATTCGTAGGCATAATGTCATCAGAGGGAGCTTCAGTTTACAAAGGAGATTCAGGAGAGATATCGTCAAGTGCCTGAGTTTCATGAGAAGGCATATCATCAGCGGGAGAAGATGTGGCAAGATCATCAGTAGAAGACAAGTCAGAGATAACAAGGCTTTGATTATGTGGAGCTGAGGAGATGGGATTGAGAAGTGCTTCAAGGACTGAGTGCTCATGTGACTCGTGCTGATGTGGAAAGGTTGATTCATCGAACCGCACATGGATAGACTCGATTACCTTTCTTTTGTTCATATTGAAGATCCGAAAAGCTTTGGAAATAGCAGAGTATCCCATGAAGATGGCATCATCAGACTTTGCTTCAAACTTTGACTGCTGCTCCCCCTGTTTCAAAATAAAACATGCACAACCAAAGGTGTGAACGTAAGAGATATCAGGGGATCGACCTTTCAGTACTTCATAGGCTGTTTTCCCATGTCTTTTGACAATGATAGACCGACTTTTTAGTATAGCAAGTAGTGTTAACAGCTTCAGCCCAGAAGGACAGAGGAAGACCAGCATCAACCACGATTGTTCTGCCAGCTTCAATCAAGGTTCAATTTCTTCGTTCAGCAACACCGTTTTGCTCTGGTGTTCTCACAGCAGAGTAGTTTTGCAGGATTCCCTTTTCTTCACAGAAGGCTTCCAGAGTCTGATTGCGAAACTCAATACCATGATCACTTCTCAGCTGCTTCACTTTAAGATTGAAGAGAACCTCTGATTGCATAATCAATGAGATGATTTCAGCAGCAGCATCACTTTTACTTCTTAGAAACATGACCCAGGTGTAGTGAGAGAATTCGTCCACAATCACCAGAAAATACTTTTTGCCAGCAAGTGAAGCCACATGAACAGGTCCAAAGAGATCCATATGCATCAAGCTGAAAGGAGACACAATAAAGGAACACTGGTTAGATTTAGATGTAGCTTTAACTTGTTTGCCTTTTTCGCAGGCTGGGCACACGTTTTCTTTGACAAAGTTCATCTTTGGAAGACCCTGAACCAGCTGGTTCTTTGATATATTTGATATATTCTTGAAATTCAGATGAGAAAAGCACTTGTGCCATAACCAGTTGATATGTGATTGTGCTTGTGAGAAGAAACATCTCTTCAGGGTTTGATCAGCTGAGAACATGTCCATGATGTAGATATCATCAGACTGCTTGGCAGAGAGAACAACTTCTTTAGCAGCATTGACAATTTTTCCTTCTTTTTTGTTGAAGCAGACTTCGTAATCAGCATCACACAGTTGAATGATAGAAATGAGATTGTGCTTTAGACCTTTAACATATGAAACATTAGAAAATCGTACAGATTTACAACGAATGGTGCCATATCCCTTGGTTTGACCCTGACTATTATCACCATATAAAACAACTGGGCCATTTTTCTTAAAAAAATCTTCTAACAAGGACTTACCAGTCATATGACGAGAGCATCCAGATACCAAATATTTTCATGGCCCTGCAGTTACTAAAGCACATGTGAGAACCTCAGTGAACCCATTTGGAAATGGGTTTGAAACAAGAAAAGATATTGTAGAATTAAGATGGAAGACAATTTAAGGAGTTTTCTTTTTAGTCCATTTATCACAACGAGTAGCAATATTTTTCTTAACAAAATCTTCTGTAACAGGTTCTGATGGGTTTAGCTTTCTTTGTTTTTGAAAATTTGAATTTGTTTAATGCTTTTGAGAAGGGAAATTTCTTTTTAAGATCATTAGAGATAGTGGCAGATGTGGGATGCTCAGGAGCTTCACAGGCAATATTCGTCACAGTATGAAATTCACCATCAGAGATTGGAAATTTGATGAGATTTTTAGTACTAACACAAACATTTTCCTCTTCAGTTCCTTTTATGGAAGGATCAATAGCACTAATTTTGGTTTGAATGTTGATGTCTCCTTCCTTGTTAACAGAACAATGTTTTTCAATGACTTCAGTTTCTTTTTGAAATCCTGAAGGGACAAATTTATTTTTAAAATCCTCAATCAATTCTTCTTTTGTAGGAAAAGTAGGTTCAGATTCAACCTTTTTGAAAATCTTGACAGCAGATTCAAAATCTCCACCAAGAATTTTGGTGGCCTGAAAAGATATTTGATCATTTATGATTTTGGAGATTTTCTTGTGAGAAAGAGTCCAGTTTTTTATGATTTGTTGAATATTTTTAGTTACATTTTCAGCAATTTTTTTCCTCAAAAAGCAGTTTGTTAAACAAGATAAGGTCACGACATTCAATTTTTAATTTAGAGTAGTCAAGATCTTTGTTTTTTATTTGATTTTCAGTTTCTCATTTTCAAGAGTCAGATGGTGTCTGTTAAAGTTAGAGTTTTCAAGAAAAACACACAAATACTCAAAAGCTTTAGTTTTTCCATTCAGAGATAAATTTACAAAGTCTTTGACCTGATACAAAGTGGAAGAGTCATAATCTTTGGCAGCATCAGCATCAGCAGCGTTGGTGCTGCTGCTGGACTTTTCAGCAGATCCACTAGTAAAAGCCATCAAGCACATGTTCTGATTCTCATCATCAGAGGAATCAGCTTCTTCTTCCCACTTCTCTTTCTCCTTTTCAGCAATCAACACTTTGGAGCCCAGATTTTGCCTTTTAAGAGAGGCCACAAGTCTTTTGTACTTGACTTCATAAGACTCATCCTTTGAGTCGCCTTTCTTCACATTGCAGTCCTTGGCGAAGTGCTCAGTACTTCCACAGTTGAAGCACTTGCCATCATTCCTCTTGTCAGCAGTGGGTTTAGGACTGTTATTGATGGACTTCTTGAAGTTTGAGAAATTTGGTTTAAACCCACCAGAGGAACATTGAGGCCTATTCCTCCTACTGTCCATGTACTGATTGAATTGTTTGACAATCAGTGCTGCTTGAGATGCAAGGTCTACCATATGCTTTAATTCTTCATCTTCAGCATCTGATTCTTCAGCAGCAGTAGTCTTAGATTCAGTGTCCTCCTGGTTATTTGAAAAGAAGGCAGCAGACCTTTCACATTGACTGTCTCTCATAGTCTCTTTGTTTGAGCCTTAATCTCCTCATGACTGCAGAGATTTCCAAACAGGCTCTGAAGGCTCATGGTGTGAATATTCTCACTATTTTTTAGAACATCGTCATGATGCTCCCATTTGTCGTCCAGGGAGTCGAGAAACTTGAGAACAAGTACAGAGTCAAGCTTGACAATGTTGAACCTTCTCATGTCGTTTACCAGGCAGTTGAAGCGATTGAAGGTCTGAGTGACAGTTTCATTTTTGTAGGCAAAGAAGTGTTCGTACCTTCGGTTGAGGGTGTTCTCCTGAGCAACTCTCACTTCAGTAGTGCCTTCAAAGGTGATAGTGAGAGTGCTTAACATGTCTTTAGCAGATATGCAGTTTCGAACCTGATGGTAAATCTCATACAGAAGAGAGTTTCCAATAGCAGCTCTAGCTCGAGTGTCAAGGTTGACAAGTTTCTTGTCATCCTCAGTGAATTCGTGAACGGGAGTGGCCTTCTTCTCGCCAGGAACAACATCCTTGGTAACAGTGAAGTGGGGCACATAGGGGCCGTTTTTGAGAATATTCGGCATGTGATAATCCATGGTTTCAAGAACCATGAGGGCTTTGCTTTTCCACATGCCGAAATTGTTGGCATTGAAGGGAGGGATTTTGTTCCTAGAGGCGGAAGAAAAAGAAGAAGACATTCTTGAATGATACAGAAACCCACTCTGATACCAGTTGTTGGTTTACAAGGATTGATCAAACAAGAATAATAATAAGAACAAGAAGGTTTTTCACACAGAAAACATGTTGGTCTCACACAGAGATCCTTTTGATTGATTAACCAAGTTTCGATTACAGAAACCCTACCTATGTATTTATACAATGATGTACTACATATATTTGGAGTATCCCTACATACCAGGGAACTCCCAACTATAAACATGATAAGTATGGTAACTAGATAAACTACAAAAATAAGATAAATACTACAACACGCTTCAGCTGATAGACTTCAGACGAACCAATCAGTGTCAGCGTGTAATCCTCCCTTTGACAGCATCAGATTCAAATGTTGTTGTTGCCAGATCAGCTGGTGCTGATACTGAACAGCCCAATAGTATCAATCAAACACACTCGATTGGTGCGGAATCCCAACGAGTATGAATCGAACCAGATAAGAATCAAGAACACGGAATACTACAAACCCTCAATGCACACTATAGTGATAATAGTCGGGTACATAAGGTTCCTTGATCAAATAACAATGAATCTGTATGAGTATGCTCCTCTAATTCGACCAACCTTTACAAATGATACAATAAAGGCTATTTATACCTAACAAAGACCTAAGCCCATCCACACCCAAGCCCACCGAAATCCTGAGCCTTGCCCAACCGAAATCCATGGGGATTTCGGTCAAGACCACCGAAATCAAGGTGGTTTTCGGTCTAGACCGAAAACCCCATAAAACCTAATATTTTCGTTTTAAGCCCTTTTAAATGCAAAGATTAAACCAACTAAAATATGTCCTAACACATTGTTACCAAATCTTATGTTTCCAGCATCGTCTAGCATCCGAAAGTCTCTAAAGTACTCTATCTTCCCCGTCATATGCCTTGAGCAGCCACTATCCATGTACCATTCTGTGTCATACTGCTCATCAGCCATACCCTGCATTTAATCAAGAAGAAGTTGGTAACCGATCAATATTGTGTCCTCAGGGTAAGTGAAAGACTCTTCGATCCATTTTTCAATAGCCTCTTCGGATATGTTATCACATGAAAAAGTTATCATATTTTTAGAAGTATCATTTGAAGAATTATCAGAACTTGATATTGAATTGGATGAACTTTTTGTGATCCTTGAAGAGTTTGATGATTCAGAGATTGAAATAATTGAGGTTTTTGGAATCCATATTTGCTTTGTGTTTTTGGAAACTTTGGAATTCCTTGATGTTTTTGAATGATTCTTTGATTTTGAAGAACGTTTGGATTTTAAAGTCAAATCTTCGTTTAAATCTTGTCTTTTCCAAGGTTGTTTTTCAGTTGTTGATTTTCTTGACAGTGAGCTACACAATGTAGATGTACATAGGTACTCTTCGTATGCCAATTTAAAATTATTTAATGAGAGATTTTTGCCATTGAATGAGTCCAAATTTTTGTCCAGCCAATCGTGAAATGTATCTATCAGGTTTTTCCCTTTTGTAAAGTTTGATCTTGTTGGCTTTTGATATTTGGAGTTTTGAAAATTTGGCTTTGTTGGTATGAATGATGGTTTTGAAAATTTAACAATTTTTGAAGTAGATGCCTTCGTATCCAAATTTATCTCTTTTGGTTTTGTGACAACAATTGAATGTTTAGGTTTTGAAATCACAATTTTTGACTTTGGTTTTGTAATTACAACAGTTGATTTTGAAATTGAAGCTAAAATTTGATGATTTATTGAATATGTTTGTTATTGCAAAGCTGGTTTTGAAGATCCGAAGGGAAACTTCCTATTTTGAATAATTTTGTTTCTGAAACTAACCCCTTCATAGTTTTGATGTTTTCTTTTGGTTTTGAAATCATTGGTTTTGTTTTTGAAGAATCTTTTTAGTTGATTTTCCAATGGGAATGCATTCTTTTGATTCAAGTATTTCAAAAACATCCATTTCTGTTGTTTCGTTTCATTTCTGATTTGTATCTGCTTGTAATTCCTTTGATTTTGTGATTTTTCGGAAGTGGTTTCAAATGATTTGAAATTTTTTCTTTTTATAACATAAACGATTTTAAATGTTGTGACCATGCAAATCTTGTTTTCATACATTAATTTTTACTTCCATGTGTTCATTCATATTGTTTTCCAACATTTTGGACGAAGAGAATAATACTTCCACAGTAACTGTGGAGTTATCATCCTTAACAATTTTGACCAAATCATTGTCAACTAGAAGTGACGCACCTGGTCGTACAGAAATTGAGTTTTTGAAATATGAAACCTTCGGATATACACATGCAACGTGGACTAGTCTTTTTGAAGTATCCTTGGAATAATCTTCATAAGCCACACAATCAACAGAAATTTGGATCTTTGATTTCACAATATCTTTGCTTCCTTTTAATTTTGAAGATTCATTATGAGCACCATAAAAAATTTTAATTTTTTCTATATCATCCGAAGGCAATTGTGAGATGTCTTCAGAGGTTGATGCACATATACTGGATGACTTTAAAATTGTTAAAGAAGCACAATCAATTTCCTCCATATCTGAATCAGAGTTGGAATCACAATCTTGAACATTTTCAATTTGAGGAATTGATTTCTTGAGAATTCGCACATCGTTTGGTAACCATTTTAGCAAATCATTAGCAGTTAAGAATTTTTCTACCAAAACCAAACCATGATTATAAGAAGTATTTGGCATATCAGACTTTGAAACTATTGACTCACATTCATATGAAATCTTATCAACTTCCTTAAGAACAAATTCAATGAAGGGTAATAATTTCCTATGTTGATCAGTGCACACATCAGATGAATGATAAATTCTAGTTATGTGAGCAAGAAGGCGTTTAGCAATTTCTAAAAATATGTTACGATGTTTCAAAATTACATCTCCAGAATTTAAATACTTGTCCATAGCCACTTCTAAAATTGAAATGCTTAAGTTTGTCTTTTCTAGGGTTGCCTTCAGACCCTCAATTCTCCCTTGCAACTTAAGAATCTCCTCATCACAGACTTTTGCCCTACTGTTAGCATCAATTAGCATTTTATTCATAATTGAACAATCAAAGGTAATTTCAGTAATATCAGAAGAATATGTAGATTCAAGAATATTAAAAGAATAGAGTAAGTTTGATACCTGTTCCGGAATGGTAGGGCGATTATCGTTTGCCATAAAAAATAGTACATCATCCGAAGCCATGCCATCCCAATCTTTATCATCATCGGCAGCAGGCACACCATCATCACCAACATTCTTATCAACATCTCCTAGAAACCACTTACCATCATCAATGGCCATAAGTGCACCATGAGTTGGCTTTCTAACTTCATCATCATTTGAGTCCGAAGACCAAAACTGATATGTGCATTAACCTTCGCCCAAAACCATATGTGCAAGATCCTGCGTCTTCTTTTTTACCTCATCTAACTTCCTGGCATAGTAAGCTTCATCTTTTACTATGTTTTTCTTCTCATTTTTCTTCCGAAGCATACAGTCCCATGCAAAATGATTCTTACCACGCCAATAATTGAAATCGTATCTGGAATCACTTGAAGCCTTCTCTTCATTTTTCTCAGATTTAGTAGATGGTTTGTCAGCAACCTTCGAGGCTGAAGGCTTCAGATTAGAAGAGCTTTCTCCCTTCGAATCAGTGTAGGACTTCTGATAGATCTCAGGCTTGGGTTTTGAGGAAAGAGAAGGATTATAGTTTTTAACAAATGGTTTACCAGATCCTTGAGGATTGACAAATGGCTTCTTAAACCTTTGGTTGTTAGCATCATACAACGCTATGGTTCCACCGTTTTTATTCACCATGTAGCTATCAGATTCATCCTTGTCTTCATCATTAAGAGCTTCAACGCTATCATCATTTGATATCAAGTCTAGAGAACCAGTGTTAGAAAATTCACCACAACCTCCTATAATATCAGGTTCATGGGATTTCAGTAGGTTGAACAAAATAGGAAGTTTATATGTCTTGATTTTCTCAAGTGACTTCACCATCAGCATAATGGGTTGCCATTCCTTCCTTCGATAGTACAAGAACTTGATGTTCACCTCTTATTGGCTTCGAGTCTCTCCAGATTTTTCAATAGTATAACCATATCACTGTAACGTTCATATATCTGATCGAGGGTTTCATTTTCCAGTTGTTGAAAGTTTCTGAGATCAGCAAGGACTCCAGTTACAATACTTGATTGAAAAATAGCATCACCAGCAAACCGTATAACTAATCTATCCCAGATGTCCTTGGCGGATGTGGATCCTTTAAATATGGTGAGTGACATCAGGACCCAAACCACTTCTGAGCTCCCTCATATCTGGTTGATCATTCTCGATTTTCTTCAGATTTGTAGCAGTAACAACTTTAACATCGTCGCCTTCAGCAAGGATGAATCAAGCACCAATATCGACATGAGGTCCGTCCTTAACAGATCTCCAGAAATCCTTGTCTATAGTAGTTAGGTAATCTTCCATTCGATCAGCCCAATATTCATAGTAAGCAGGTACTAGAACTGGATCCTTTGTTGAAGAACCAATGAGATTTGTGTAGTTGAGCATATATGCATATGATACTGTTGAATCGGCCATTGTAATAAAATTTTGGACTAGATCTTTTCAGAAAAACATGTAAAAGAAGATGAATACAAATTGCGGAAACCTAGATCTAGGAATGAGAGCTAGATCTAGAACTTGTATTGAAGAACGATAAATTTTTCTTTCATAGGTTTTCAAGTTGAAACCTGCTTTGATGCCACGTGTTAGATGAAGAATTCAAACAATGACGATATTGTATGAGATAAGAGATATGATTCAAGCAACAAAAGAATGATGAATAGTTGAATTGAGTAAACAAGGTGTCGAAAGATTGTATTGATGTTGTGACATATTCTACAATTGGGGTGATCACACGCACACTCGACTTAGATGATATGATTGATATTTATACATAATCATCGATATCAATAGTACAGAAAGATATTTAGAATATTCTATACTAGTACTATCCAATCAAAATGCAGCAACGTGTAACAATAAGTCTGACACAACAATGTGCTGAGTAGATAAGGTTAGTTACATAAGTCTTCGGATCCTCCAGTGTGAGACCTTCAGATCTTTAGATGCAAAAGCCCGACTCTTCGGATGGATGGGGTCTTCGGATGTGACATTGACACTTCAGCACAAATATCTTCAACTGTTCTCCAACGTTATCCATAACCGTCAGCCATACAAGGAATGGTAGGTATGACATGACATATATGTTGGGTTTTGATCATAATAACAAAACTATTTACACAATAGACGACTAACTAAGATCAAATCATACAATCATACAAATTATCATAACAAGAATCGTAATGTTCATAATCTAGGATCATAATGTTTATAACAACTCCATCAACTAACAAGATGAATTAAAAATTCAAACCTCTTTTTGGATGTAAGGATCCATAGTAGAATCCCTCTATTGACTCACACCTAAGAACACGAGAAACCAGAAAACCTGAGTGACAGAACCTCCTCTAGGTTGAAGGCAATTTTAAAAAACCTTTGAAAATGGTATTGAAAATCGACAAAAGGGAGAGAAAGGAGAAGGGAGGAGGGTAGCAGCACACAAGGAGTCCAAAGGATGCTTATGGTTTGAACCCTAAGCTTTTATTTATACTGGAGGGCTCCTAGGGTTTCAAACTTAAGGAGCCTCCTTACAAACTGCCCCCAGTCTGTCTTTAATTAATTAAACTATTAATTAAATGCGATCCAACCCTTGTAATTAATTCTATCAAATTAACTCGTAATTAATTTATCAATAAATTACCAATTAGTTTTAATTAATTTATTTCAACATAAATTAATAAACTAATTATTCTTACTTGATTTCTGTCAGTGTTTGTTTTTACTGGGTCGTGAGGGTAACCCAAAAGGACCCTGCTGTTATTAGAAATATCACCAAGAATTAATGATCTTGGATACTATTTCCAACAGTCTCTAACATGGAAAAGTCATCAACTTTTTGTGATCTGATACTTTCAGATAATCAGCAGAGAGTATATGTAACGACCCAAAAATTTTGAATTTATATTCGAGAAAATAATTAAGGGAAATGTTAAAATATTTTGAAAGTTTTAAAATAATTTATTGGGAATTGTAGCAAAATTCCAAGAGTTTAGGGAAAAATGGTGAAAAGGAGTAATTTGGTCATTTTACCATAAGAAGGGTAAAATGGATTTTTGATCTATTAGTAAGACCATTTTGTAAGATAATATGTATTTGTGAAATTTGGAGTTTTACCGTGTGAATAGTGAAATTTGACCAAAAAGGGCAAAATGGTCATTTGTCATGAAAATGACCAAAAATGTTAAGAAAATGACAAGTTTGAAGTTAATGGAACATATTGCAAGATTTGGGGTCTTAGGACCATTGTTGAAAAGAAAGTGTAAATTTAGGACCAAAATGCAAAGTTTCTATAATAATTAAAAATATAATATATAAGATATTTATGCTCTATTAGTTGAGGAATTCAGTAGACATATCCAGAAGAAATTAGAGAGAACGAGAGAGAGAGCTAGAGTGAAGGAATACGGGAAGATCAAGTTGCCAAGAATCAAGAACAAAGCCTTGGAATTAGTGATTCCAAGCCCTTAAGAGGTATTATCCAAGCTTTTGAATTCAATTTCTTGAACGGGAAACCAATCTCAACTTCTGATTTTCCAGAAATAATGGTTCTAATGATCCTACCTTGCTCAAAATCATTCATTTAGCATGTTCTAACACTTGAATGTGTTAAAAGCTAAGAAATGGAGATTTTGGCCAAGAACCCTAAAAACGGGTTTTGCAAGATCAAAGCTAGTTTTTATTGTTTTGTTAAGTCCAAATGATCATTTAGGATGTATTAAGACACTCCTAAGTGATTAATTTCAGAAATTTGGATTTTTGGACCAAAAATGTCAAAAACGGGTTTTTGGAGAATTGGAATTGGAATCAATGATTCCATGGCTTAAAACCTGATGTAAAGCAAGGGTTTTAGTCATGGAATGATAGTAAAATGATTAAGATAAGTATTAAGCACTTAATAGGTGAAAATAGAGGTCTGTAGCACAAAAATCGAACTTAAAAACTGAGTCTGCAGAAAGACACGGGTCGTGTCTTTCTTAGTACAAAAAACACACGGGTCGTGTGTTTACTGGAAATCCATTCTGTCCAATTTTGAGTTTGGAACTCGATGCTAGACTTGTCCGATTGGTCTATAATTCATACCATAGGCTTAAAATGGTGTGAAAACACATGGAAAATTTTTAAATTGAGAATACGACCTTTCGAGGGTACTGTAGTAAAATACGTACACTATACGGGTTAAGTAAAAGTGTTTATTTAAAAGTTAGACACTTGTGTTGACCGTTAATGGTATAATAAGGACTCTAACATGTTATAGAGTCAATTAGAATGTAAAATAATGTATCAAATACTATATATAGGTGCAAGTCAAATAATTGGGCACCGAAAGGGTAAAGAACCGAGGAACGTCTAAACGACTTTTCAAGAGTTATAAGGTGAGTACATGCAGTATTTTTACCCATTCTGGGGTACATGGCAAGTAAGTATTTTTAAGATTTCTTATAAAATCTTATATGTGAAATTATATGCAAGAGTTTTTATCTCTAACTTGTTTGTGAAATTATAATGTTATAATATTGAAGCTATGTTTTGGTCTATGAACCAATCATATGAAAGTATATATATATTTTGAATACAAGTTATATATGTTTGAAGGTATGTATAGACACATAGCCACAATATGTTTATGAAGTATGTTTCGGTTACAAATAGTATATGTTTTCAAGTATGAAATGGCATATAGCCATAAGATATTTGGAAAATATGATTTGGCATTAAGCCTAAAATATTATATAGACATGTTTTAAACTTTTGGTTTATGTGAAATGAAATTTATAAATTCGGCATTTAGCCATAAAGATAGAAAGTAATGAAGTTTGGCGCTTAGCCACAAGTTGTACGTATGTAAGTAATGTTCAAGCAAGCAGAAAATGTTTTGTATGACTGGTAATTGTAGCAAGCAGCTTTAGTAAGGGAACTATGTTCCAACCTTCCCGGGTTAGGTAAGGGATCTACTGGGGGCAAGCCCCATCGCGAAGTAGATTGCCTCAGCACTTCTATGGTAAGGATTGATCCGTTCTTTCTAGCCATAGAGACTTGGGGTATCACTTATAGTGATTAATGCCCTAAGTATAAAAATCCAGCAAGCTTATAAAACCAGTCAAAGAAAGTAAGAACAATGTTATTTTTGTAAAGTATGTTAAAGAATGATTTTCTTGAAAAGTTAAGAGTTGTATTATGATTCTATTATAAAGTTTTGAAAGAATGTATTATGCAAAGAATGTTACGAAATGATTTCGAGAAGTAAAAAGCATAGTATGATATTTATATAAAGACTTGACAGAAGTTTATATTATAAGTTTTATATGAGTTAGTAAAGAAGTTAAAGGTTTGAGTTTAAAACTCATGTAACTCACGAGACATTATTGTCTTACGTATTCTATTTTTTTTTATGCCATGTATTCCAGGTTATATGCTATGCTATAATTGGATGAAGTTTAGCTGGAGTGGAGCCCACATAGCTCCTATTTTGGACTTAAGGTTAAATCCTTACTTGCTTACTATGGTTAGTTTTGATATAGATTTGTACACCCACAGTTTTAAATTTTGTAAATAATCGGTTTTTGATAAACCGTATTTTTGTATTCATGAAATTTTATGAAAAACCATAGTATTTGCAAACAGTAGAAATGGGGTGTCGCAAGTTGGTATCAGAGCCATAGTTTAAGCGAATTAGGATTGGCTTGTTCCACTCCTAGGCTTAAACTCATGCTATATAAATTTTAGAATATGAAAGTATGTTATATGATGTCTTAAATGAAAAAGACATTATACAATGTTTAAACATGTAGATATATAACACTAATAAGTGTTAAGCTAACGTTTAAAGTGAACAAAGATTTGACCGTGAGGAAAATTATAAGATATTTTCCGTAACTGTCTATACTTACTAAAGGCTATGTTATAAAGTAGAAAGAATTTCAGTAGTGATCACATGTATTTATATGGTGTTTTATGTTAAAGGAACCAGTGTCCCGTGAAACCTTGTGGTAACAGCAGAATCAATGTGTATAGGTGATTATGGTAATATGGGCCCGTATTATCATAATCATAGGATATGTATTGAGACTGGTGGAATCACAAAGGAATAATGGTATTCTGGTAGGTAAAGTTTTAAAGAGAATGATAAATAAGACATAGGAATTATATACCTATGTAATAACAATCAGTAAGGTTATGAGTATTAAGAGTTAGTACAGTGGATATATACCACTTGGTATAGTAAAATAAAAGAAATAATGTGATAATTAATATTTTAAACGGATTGAAAAATATTAAAGTATATGCCTGTCAAGGCGAGAGGAAGTATGAATAAGAGCAATTTAAAGAAGAATTATGGGTATTGATTACCTATATGAGAGTTGTAACACTCTTACATGAAGGATGAAAAATTATAAGTAGAATGTATTAATAATATATGAATTTGTAATAATAAAAGAGTGGTAAAGAAAAGTTTAATGCAAGCAAGTGGTGTGCATTGAGCATGACCATTGAATTTAAAAATTTTGTTTAAAAGATGTATGAATAATATATATATCAGGGAGGCAGAATATCGTTGTAAGACGATAAGATTAAAATGATGAGAAAAGCTAAAGATGGAAGATGTCTATGGTAACAGAGAATGGACGACTAACTGTCGGGGTTGAACAAAGAAGATAAATGAACGTGTCCAAAGATTGGACAATTGATTAAGTCATAAGAATAGTGGTGAGCCAATTAAAGTGACAAGCAGCAAGATAAGTGAAGAGTAAATGAAGATGAAGAATGAGTAACGATCGGTGCAGAAGTCCAATAGCTTCGTTGTGCACAGTCGAAAAGAAAGAAATTCAAGTAAAACAAGGATATTATACCTTATTTATTACATCATAAGAATGTGAAAACCATATTGAGATGGTAAATCGAATGCTATGTTTACAAATGGACTTGGAGGTTGTTGGCGTGAAGCAGCCTGTAGAAGGAGTGGTATTCAAATAAAGATGTAAGCAAATGATGTACCCGAATAAAAGTAACGGCATGATAAGTAACAGATTGTAACCATTGTAGGTTATGCGAGGCATCACAATATGATAGGTGATTAGGAAGATTTTTGGTTGTTTTCAAGAATTTCTTTATAACAAAAGTTAGAATTTGGTCAAAGACAAAGTTAATAAAACTAAAGCTTGAAAGTAGAGCATGCTTACTCTACAATCATGGGAAAGCAGTTTAAATTGTAAAAAAAAAAAAAAAAAAAAAAAAAAAATTTATAATTCATTCTTAAAAGAAGAATATTAAAGTTGTCCCAGGACAAATAAAATATTAAGATAAGTAGCATCGGGTCTAGTACCTGATTATGAGAATTTGGAGACATAATGAGAAGATGTTGGTTATTAGGAATTAAATTCCACAACCAAATAAAAGAAGTATAAGAAGAAATACCGGTAATAAAATGGTATAATGACGTATGATATCTGGAAAGAATCAAAGACAAGATAATTTTTTTTTTTTAAACAGACAAGAAGTTACTACTTCTGTATAGGAATAATGGCCAAAGGTTCCCAAAGATTTGGAGAAATGGTCAGTACATGACTAGTAAACATAAAATACAAAGAAATGTAAACCTGTTTATACGTGCTTATAAAAATAAAAGCATGAGAAAGTTATGAGAAGTATGTATAAATAATGTGTAGAAAGTATAAAGGTGTTTATGAAATTAGTATTCTAATTAGGATACTGCAAGATATGAAATAAAAGAGTAAAATAAGGTATTGGGATATTGCCTCGAAATCCAAAAGAATGAAAAATGATGAGAAAATAAATGGCAATTGTGTATCGTCTAGTGATACGTAAGAAGGAAGTTTAAAAAGAAATATGAAATATATAATGTTGTAAAGAACTATATAGTGAAAAGAAGTTGAGTATAAATGAGAGAACAACTTTATGTGTTAGACATGTAGCCTTATAACACATAACAGAAATGGTAAAAGATGTAAAAATGAGAAAAAAAAATTATTGTTTTAGCACTAGCTATAACAAGTAAAGAGTAATAAGAAGTAATGGTAATTGAAGGTTAAGACAAGAAATTGTCATGGGACGAAAATGACTAAAGTGTTAATTTGAACTTTTAAACCAAAAGAGCATTAAGTATATAAAACATACATTAAGAACATGTATGTATGTGTTAAGAAGTTATTTGAGACAATGGGTTATATCATAATGTCAAGCTGGAATCATGTTATGACTAAAAGTATACAAGGTTGGTAAATGAAATTTTTGACAGCTTTGACTTTTATAAAAGTCAAAAAGAGAATATATTATAAAATAAAAATTTGGAGCATGTATGAATTGCATTGAAATATAGATTAGAATAATGAAATACTAGATAAAATGAATGGGAAACACCAAAGAATCCGCATGGTAAAGTCGAGAAGCTAAGCAGTAATCAAGAGATAGTATTTATTTATAAAAGACTAAGGTGGGACAAGAAACTGAAAGTTTAAATTTGAAATCAAGAAATTAATAGATATGATTATGAAACCTAATTGCTCCACAGGATAGTAATATCATGAAAAGAAAAATAAGTATGGAATGATACGGGATATGTAAAGAAAGTAGTACATGTAATGTACAAGAAGTGATAAAGAGGAATGTGAAAATGTAAATTCATCATTGGCAAATGATATGACGGAAAAGTAAAAAGATTCAAGACATGTATGATTAGATACGTGTAATATATAGAATAGAAACTAATGACAGTAATAATTTATTGTAAACGTATGAAAGCTAGTAAGGATGTGAAATAAAACAAAAAGGAATGTATTCCTTATATGTGATGATAAGTCGAGAATTGTTAATAGATGTAAAGAATAATAAAGTGAAGTTTAAATGATATAAAGAACAATTATGTAAAGATAAGAAGTTGTAAACTTCTAAAAAGAAAGAAGAGGTTATGATCGAGTAAAATGTCCGTTAAGGGACAAAATTTATACGAGAAAAAAGTCTTTGATGTATTTATAAATTTATAAAAATATGAGACATATATATTCATGTTTAATGGTATTAGAATTTTCATAAGTACAGAATGTGGTGAGTATAATCTCACATGTTTTAATGAAGATATGAGGAGAATTATAAAGTAGATTGTTATTAATGATAAAGTATTGAAGTATGAAACTATTTTGTAAAATAAGTTTACAAAAGATTGTGTATTAATGAGATGAGGTGAAATATGAATGAATGAATAAAAAGTTTGAGAAAACAGATAAAATGACCAAAATGATATTTTGGTTAACTGGGATGATACAAAGTTTTAAAGAAATTATAATAATCCTTTACAAAGGATTGAAAGTAAGAACTGTTAAGAACTGATTACAGAATCAAAAACAACCAAAGAAGAAAATATTTAAAAGATACAATAATGAATTATATGATTGTATGTTGGTAAAAAGAAAGTGCGGAGAACATTTGAAAAGGAAGGGAAGTGATTTCCTTTTAGTAATTGTGCGATGATTCCGAGGACGGAATCCCAATAAGGGGGAGGTAGTTGTAACGACCCAAAAATTTTGAATTTATATTCGAGAAAATAATTAAGGGAAATGTTAAAATATTTTGAAAGTTTTAAAATAATTTATTGGGAATTGTAGCAAAATTCCAAGAGTTTAGGGAAAAATGGTGAAAAGGAGTAATTTGGTCATTTTACCATAAGAAGGGTAAAATGGATTTTTGATCTATTAGTAAGACCATTTTGTAAGATAATATGTATTTGTGAAATTTGGAGTTTTACCGTGTGAATAGTGAAATTTGACCAAAAAGGGCAAAATGGTCATTTGTCATGAAAATGACCAAAAATGTTAAGAAAATGACAAGTTTGAAGTTAATGGAACATATTGCAAGATTTGGGGTCTTAGGACCATTGTTGAAAAGAAAGTGTAAATTTAGGACCAAAATGCAAAGTTTCTATAATAATTAAAAATATAATATATAAGATATTTATGCTCTATTAGTTGAGGAATTCAGTAGACATATCCAGAAGAAATTAGAGAGAACGAGAGAGAGAGCTAGAGTGAAGGAATACGGGAAGATCAAGTTGCCAAGAATCAAGAACAAAGCCTTGGAATTAGTGATTCCAAGCCCTTAAGAGGTATTATCCAAGCTTTTGAATTCAATTTCTTGAACGGGAAACCAATCTCAACTTCTGATTTTCCAGAAATAATGGTTCTAATGATCCTACCTTGCTCAAAATCATTCATTTAGCATGTTCTAACACTTGAATGTGTTAAAAGCTAAGAAATGGAGATTTTGGCCAAGAACCCTAAAAACGGGTTTTGCAAGATCAAAGCTAGTTTTTATTGTTTTGTTAAGTCCAAATGATCATTTAGGATGTATTAAGACACTCCTAAGTGATTAATTTCAGAAATTTGGATTTTTGGACCAAAAATGTCAAAAACGGGTTTTTGGAGAATTGGAATTGGAATCAATGATTCCATGGCTTAAAACCTGATGTAAAGCAAGGGTTTTAGTCATGGAATGATAGTAAAATGATTAAGATAAGTATTAAGCACTTAATAGGTGAAAATAGAGGTCTGTAGCACAAAAATCGAACTTAAAAACTGAGTCTGCAGAAAGACACGGGTCGTGTCTTTCTTAGTACAAAAAACACACGGGTCGTGTGTTTACTGGAAATCCATTCTGTCCAATTTTGAGTTTGGAACTCGATGCTAGACTTGTCCGATTGGTCTATAATTCATACCATAGGCTTAAAATGGTGTGAAAACACATGGAAAATTTTTAAATTGAGAATACGACCTTTCGAGGGTACTGTAGTAAAATACGTACACTATACGGGTTAAGTAAAAGTGTTTATTTAAAAGTTAGACACTTGTGTTGACCGTTAATGGTATAATAAGGACTCTAACATGTTATAGAGTCAATTAGAATGTAAAATAATGTATCAAATACTATATATAGGTGCAAGTCAAATAATTGGGCACCGAAAGGGTAAAGAACCGAGGAACGTCTAAACGACTTTTCAAGAGTTATAAGGTGAGTACATGCAGTATTTTTACCCATTCTGGGGTACATGGCAAGTAAGTATTTTTAAGATTTCTTATAAAATCTTATATGTGAAATTATATGCAAGAGTTTTTATCTCTAACTTGTTTGTGAAATTATAATGTTATAATATTGAAGCTATGTTTTGGTCTATGAACCAATCATATGAAAGTATATATATATTTTGAATACAAGTTATATATGTTTGAAGGTATGTATAGACACATAGCCACAATATGTTTATGAAGTATGTTTCGGTTACAAATAGTATATGTTTTCAAGTATGAAATGGCATATAGCCATAAGATATTTGGAAAATATGATTTGGCATTAAGCCTAAAATATTATATAGACATGTTTTAAACTTTTGGTTTATGTGAAATGAAAGTTATAAATTCGACATTTAGCCATAAAGATAGAAAGTAATGAAGTTTGGCGCTTAGCCACAAGTTGTACGTATGTAAGTAATGTTCAAGCAAGCAGAAAATGTTTTGTATGACTGGTAATTGTAGCAAGCAGCTTTAGTAAGGGAACTATGTTCCAACCTTCCCGGGTTAGGTAAGGGATCTACTGGGGGCAAGCCCCATCGCGAAGTAGATTGCCTCAGCACTTCTATGGTAAGGATTGATCCGTTCTTTCTAGCCATAGAGACTTGGGGTATCACTTATAGTGATTAATGCCCTAAGTATAAAAATCCAGCAAGCTTATAAAACCAGTCAAAGAAAGTAAGAACAATGTTATTTTTGTAAAGTATGTTAAAGAATGATTTTCTTGAAAAGTTAAGAGTTGTATTATGATTCTATTATAAAGTTTTGAAAGAATGTATTATGCAAAGAATGTTACGAAATGATTTCGAGAAGTAAAAAGCATAGTATGATATTTATATAAAGACTTGACAGAAGTTTATATTATAAGTTTTATATGAGTTAGTAAAGAAGTTAAAGGTTTGAGTTTAAAACTCATGTAACTCACGAGACATTATTGTCTTACGTATTCTATTTTTTTTTATGCCATGTATTCCAGGTTATATGCTATGCTATAATTGGATGAAGTTTAGCTGGAGTGGAGCCCACATAGCTCCTATTTTGGACTTAAGGTTAAATCCTTACTTGCTTACTATGGTTAGTTTTGATATAGATTTGTACACCCACAGTTTTAAATTTTGTAAATAATCGGTTTTTGATAAACCGTATTTTTGTATTCATGAAATTTTATGAAAAACCATAGTATTTGCAAACAGTAGAAATGGGGTGTCGCAGTATACCATCCAATGCAACTACCGAGCTGTGATCAAAGTCATGAGAAGACCCTTATATAATTGATCAATTATTCATCTATTTTACAAGATATCATTATGAACTGGAGACATCGATAATGTCAATCTCGGAGGTTCAAATTTCTATTTCTCGATAGCGATTTATGATAACCATGACAGACTACTCAATTGAACACATCAATTTAGTAAGAGCCCGTTACAAACAGCATTTGAGCAGACCAATGCATAACAAACTTGCACAATAAAAACCTCATGTATCTCAGTTTGAAGAATAAGAGATATTACCATCTTAGAATTACTTGTGACTTAATCCATGAAGTAATCTCTAAGTGTGGGTTGTTTCAATACTTGAATCTCTATCAAGTACTCATGAGTGTTAGTCGCAATCTCCATGATATGTCTAATCATTATAGACAATCTACTAACACTGCATGACAGTCTTCAATCACTACTTCCTTCCAAGAGTACGGCGACCATGGAAGTTTTAGTATGTTAATACTCGGGAAGCGGGTTCTAAACATACAATACGAAACACAATTTTAAATTAATGTAAATGGTAGCAATGCAGGTTATTATTTAGTCTCCACAAAATAATCACCAAATCAGATACAATTTGTACTGATATATGTTTCAAATTATCAAACTAACAACTAAAACATTTATGTCATATTGCTCGCAAATCTAACACCTTTGGACCTAGAATAACCTTCATGCTTGGTCCTTATCAACACTTTTGGAATCAATCAATCAGATACTTTTTTGATGATACCCAACTTGCTATCATATTTCCTTCCTTAACTCGATTCTGAAATGTAGGGGCACTCCCTTAGTATACACTTCGACTTTCCATGGTCCATGGGTTCTTTAGTCAAGGCTACTGCACCCTCAGTATCTAGAAGATTTCAAGGAATGCATTGATGTTGAGGACAACATCAATATTCCCAACGAAATCCTTCTGCCGTGTAATCTGTCTTACAACATTACTAGAAGTAATGTACTCGGAGTCAGCCATCAATTTCAGCTATGAACTTTCCAAGTTACCATTCTTTCTAAACATAACTCTTTGTTTTCTCATATGCTCAATAATGTCTTCAACCATCGTCTCTGATAACTTTTCCCAAGAATGTCCTAAAACCCACTTACTATGGTGAAAGCATACAAGTTATCAAGATAAGTATATGTCATGACATTTATGACCTATCCTATAGCAGAAGAATAAGGACTTGAGTCATTCTGTCCAGTGCTTCTCTAGTACTGGGATATTGATTTTCTAATCAATTTCATGTCTATGAGTAAAAATCTTATCTTAGAGTCATGCATCTTGAATCTCTTCAAGATCATACACAAGTATGTACTTCGGCTAAGTCTTTATTAGATGTTTTGATTGTTAGTATTTATTGTTGAGTCAATTGCGCCTTATGATTAGCTTTTGTATAACGGATGGCCTGTCTATTCCGTAATTAGTTTTCGACTATTTAAGGCATGCACGTATCCTTGCTAGGGTTAACATTTTTGTAATTCATACTTTGTAACTTAGGTTCACGATACACTCATACAGAATAGTTCTCTTTGCATTGTTCTTGAGTGTTGAATACAAATCATTCGACAACTGTTCTTCCATTTGATCTTGTTAATCTTATTCTTATTCCGCATTCTTGAATCAAACGATCTTTATTTTACATCAACAATTGGTATCAGAGCAGGAGATAGTGTATTCCAATCGCTACTCTTCTATCGATTTTTTGATTGTGTTCAAACGTAGATCTGTTCTTGATTGTCTTTATCGTCTCAATCGATCGTAGACATCAGATCCAGATCTGTCGGTTCTTTCTTTCACTCGATCTCAAGTTTACACATCTGATTCTATTCGAATACAAGATAAATGGCTCAAGAAGATCCTCACTCGTTGACATTCAACCTATCTAGCAGCATCGGATCTACCACACGGATTCCCATTCTCTTTCCAGAAGACTATGAAGTTTGGGCCTGTACATCGAGGACTATGTTCTTGGAATTGATGAACATGGTGCCACAATATGGTAGGCAATAACAGAAGAAACGTATGCTCATACTATTTCAAGGAGAGTAGTAAAAACGTTGGGTGATTACAATGCTCTTCTCATCGATCATCTGAACACACCCTTAGACGAGAAAAACAAATTGATGAGCAACATCAAGGCAATGAGAATCATCATATTCGCATTACCTCCAAATACGTTTCGGCTTGTAAGTTCTTGGGACACGGCTAAAGGAATCTGGGATAGACTAAAGGAGTTGTAATCCGGAGACGCTGACCTTGAACATTCGGTTCAAACAACTCTTCTTTCTGAATTCGGATCTTTTGCCCAAAAGTTCGATGAAAAGCTTGTTCAAACGTTTAATCGTTACAATCATCTATTGAGCAGAATGCTCAAATACCGACTTGAACGAAGCAATATTGAACAGAAGGTAACCTTCTTAAATTGCTTGCGATCGGAATGGAAAGCCATCGTGTCTACCATTAAGGCACATGAGCAATTCAAAAGCTACACCTTGGCAAAACTCGCCGGAATTCTGAAGTCGCATGAAGACGAGATTACCAAAGAAGACAAGCTTGTGTCGAGCATGGGGTCGCTCGCTCATGTTGCGAAGGGAAAGAAGGCAGTTGAAGAAGATTCTGAATCTGATATCTTGGATGATGATCTATCAAGAGAAGACAAGGCACTAATGGTGTCTAATCCCAATAAGTTCTTCAATAAGAACTTTTCCCAATTCCAAAACAGAGCTAACCAAGGAAACTTCTCTTCTGAAAAATCTAAGGAAGAAAGTTACAAGAAGACCAAGCCTGACGAAGAGAAAAAGTTGGTAGGTGATTCTTGTTATGATTGCCACTATTGTCATGGCAAGAACCATTTCGCAAAAGAATGTCTGCTCCGAAATCAAAATGAAAAGAAAGAGCAGGTCAAGGATGAAGCGTATTACACTCAAAAGATTGAGGACCTGAGAAAGAAGGACGTCTCAAACATGAAACCAGTTTGCGTAGTCCAGGAAGATGATGAAGATGGTGCAGTTGAGGTTTGGTCAACAGATTCGGAGGATGAGGAGGTGAGAAAGTCATCACATGGGAGATGCTTGATGGTTCAGAAGGACGTTTCGGAACAACGGGGTACCCCACTGATGGATGCCAGACTTCAGCAAGCTGCTTTGCTGCAAAGCCCGTTTCGAAATAAGTCAAGGAATGTGAGATAGTCGTTGACAAGGTACACTGTATTCTTAAAACTCTTAATATTCCCTCTATTAATTATGATACAGAATTAAACGATTTAGATTCACTGTTTCTAATTTTAGTGACAGTTTAAAACGAACACATCTAAGTAATTCTAACATGAATGATCAATTGAACAGGGTATTGTTTAAGAATGAGGAGAGGAGGTTAAAAATTGAAGATTTGGAGTTAGAGTTAGCTAGGTCAAAAGATGATGTCATTTATGTTAAATGAGACAATCTTGCACTTTTAAAACAGCGGAATATTTTTTGTTTAATTGCAAAACGTTTGTATTACAATATTACTCAACTGCATCTTGATTGTGATATAGGCATGGGTTTGCACAATATGCTTTTGCCATTTCTTGAGTTGAAAGAGGACGAAATCGATGCTGATTGTTATAAGTGTGAAGCCATTGTTTCATCTGATGAAGTGTAAGAATCTTATCAAATTGGACTTGAGAAAATAGAAAGTTACATTCAGTCCAAAGAACATAAAAGCATGT
The DNA here is from genome assembly GCA_023525715.1 of Cichorium intybus. Lineage (NCBI taxonomy): Eukaryota > Viridiplantae > Streptophyta > Magnoliopsida > Asterales > Asteraceae > Cichorium > Cichorium intybus. The sequence goes on along the minus strand of CM042016.1, from coordinate 71,340,589 downwards.
TAAAAGAATTTTTGACAGAAAATGATAAGAATGAAATCAAACCAGCTTCTATTCAGAAATATCATTCATTATGCAAGAAATTAAATTCGGAAGATTCTCTTGGTACTGACAATATTTCTGAGTTTGACAAAAGCGAAATGAGTGAAATTTCAATAGAGGATGATATTGATTGTTCAGTTTTTGCAAACGAAAACAATGAACCTAAGAAACACCTTATTTCTAAAACTCGGTCGAATTCATTCGGATTGTGGAAAATAAAGGTTCTCAAGTTTTGAATGAACAAGCAACAATTTTTCCGAAAGTGAAAACTGTTCCAAATCAGGTTTTCGTAAAAGCTGGACTGGACATAATAGACACATTAGAAATCACTGTCCTCGTGATTAAGCAATCGTTTCTTTCTAATATCAGTTTCCAATTTCCAATCAACAACGGGCAGATCTATAGGACATACACGAACACATACTTCACAAGCAATGCATTTATCAAATTCAAAGTGGATTCGGCCGCGGAAACGCTCGGATGTGATCAATTTTTCGTAGGGGTATTGAATAGTTACAGGTAAACGATTCGCGTGTGATAAGGTAATCATGAAACCTTGACCAATATACATTGAATAATGATAATGCTGATGGATGTGATGCATTCTTTTGGTCCGAACCAATTGACAATGCAGATGAAACGAAGGGTCTTTCAGAAATGACATCATGGAAATCAAAAGGAAAATACATCTCGGAACCATTGAATCGTGCAGATTCTTTCTCTCAGCCAGGAACAAGTGGCACAAAACAAATTCTGAATGATCACCTCTCTAATCAAAATAAAATACCAGCCAAGCATTCAAAACCGATACCTAACATTCATAAGTCTTCTGAAGAGCTTATTGCTAGAAGAAGGAAAATGAATGCTAGATATAAAAAAACTTACAATAGCGAAAAAGATTTTGGAGAAACAAAAATGAAAATAAAAGTTGTCCATTCTGAAATAAGTTCTAATCAAAAACATGGTTCGCCTCTAATTCCGAAAACGAAACAATCTTCCAAACCAAAACAAAGTTTCCAAAAGTCGTTTATTCCGCAATCACCTAAAAAACCAAAATCATATTGTCCTACTAAAACACGGGCTTACAAACCTGTCAAAAAAGCTAACAATTTGAAGGGCAAAACCAAGTGGTTTCTAAACCGAAAATCAATTTTAAACCAAGAGAAGCGAAGGTGATAAAAGTAAAAAGAGTATTTTCTCCAAAAGTAAATTCAAAATCCAAACATTTTGTTCAAAAGAAAACTAACTTTGTTAATCAAAATTGGTACTCCAACAAAATGAAAGTGTTTCGGATCGAAAAAGGAAAGAACCAACTTGCGAAAAGAAAATCATTATGGGTTGACAAAACATATATCTTTCCTGTTTCTAAAAAACTCTCACAAGGACCCACATTGGTTTGGGTTCCTAAATCTCTCTAATTGTTGCAGGTAATGCGTGACAAACAGTATGATTCGGAATGGTACATTGACAGTGGTTGTTCGTGTCACATGACTGGAAGGAAGGAGGATATAAGAGAATATTGATCGTTGAAGAATGGTGGAAGGGTTCGTTATGGAAACAATGCGACAGGAGAGATTAAAGGCTACAGAATTATCACAAATGGAGAATTCTCAATCCAAAAGGTAGCATTCGTGGAAGGCTTATAGCACTATCTCATCAGTGTTTCGCAACTGGTGGTGGGATCTGGATTGAAAGTGCCGTTTGATGAAGACGGCTCAAAAATCATCGAAAAGAAGACCAAGACCATCGTTCTGAAGTCTAAGAGAAAGGGAGAAATGTTCCCTCTGAACATGAAACCGATCCGAGGGAAGCCTTCAATATGCCTACTCACAAGAGCAGCGAACAATGATAGTTGGCTCTGGCACTGTTGTCTTTCTCACTTGAACTTCAAAGATATAAACAAGCTCGTACTTGGTGATCTGGTTCAGGGATTGTCGCTGCTGAAGTACAACAAAGACCATGTGTGTGCTGCATGCGAACTCCGAAAACAAAGCAGAAAGAGTCACTCCACTATCATCAACACCAAGATAATCGAACCCCTTGAGCTTCTACATATCGATCTTTGTGGTCCTTTTGCAATCGAAAGTGTAGGTCACAACAAGTACATTTTGGTTGTTGTTGACGATTTTTCTCGATTCACGTGGGTGTTCTTTCTTAAACAGAAATCCGAGGCAACACAGAACATGATCAACTTCATCAAGCAGATTGAGCTGTTGCTCCAAAAGCCGGTTTGGAAGATACGAAGCGACAACGAGACGGAATTCAAGAACCAAGCATTTGAAGAATTTCTAGTCAACAAAGGGATAACGCACAACTTCTCTTCTCCTTACAATACGCAACAAAACGGATTGGTGGAAAGACAAAATCTTTCCCTCTGCGAAGCAGCTCGCACAATGCTTTCCTTCGCATGATTACCGTTGTAGTTCTGGGCAAATGCCATCGCCACCGCTTGTTTCACACAGAACTGATCTTCCATCAACACGCGATTCTCAATCACTTCCTATGAGATTCTTAATAATCACAAACCGAACGTGAAATTCTTTAATGTCTTCGGTTCCAGATCCTTCATATTCAACTCCAAGGAGAAAAGAATCAAGTGGGATGACAAAGGCGATGAAGGAATCCTTCTGGGGTATTCTATAAATTCGAAGTCTTACAGGGTTCTCAACAAAAGATCTCGCAAAATTGAAGAAACGTATTATGTCACCTTTCATGACAAATACATGACGAGGACTCAGAATAAGGAGAGTCAGTTAGCCGAGATCTTTCCAACGTCAAATCAAGCAACAACTCCTCTCATGAACTTATACGAGGAATTCATGAATTTGTTTGATGAACCTGAGACTGCAAATTCATCCGAAGCAAATGTAGATGACAATCAACAGGATGAACTACTCAAGATAGTAGATGATGCAGTAAACGATGCAGAACGAGCTTCCAAAGAACCAACTCAGACTGAGCATCCCATTCGAGGGGGAGTATCCGATTCACAATGACGACTCACATGCAAACTTCCAGGGGGAGAATGAAAATAATTACTTCAATGCAAAATCTAAAGTTCAGTCCGACTTTGAGTAGGTTTTTGCCGAAATCAATCCAAAATATGATCAGAACTACCCTGTCATGGTAAAATGGACATGAGATCATCCACGATCTCAAGTGATCAGAGAAACGTCAACAGGAGTTCTGACAAGAGCACAACAAAAAGCGAAGCAAACTGCATTATTTTCGAAAGTGGAATTTTGTATGTTTAATTCGTTCATTTCCAAAATTGAACCAAAAAATGGTTAATGTTTCTCTTGATCATGGTGATTGGGTCCAAGTGATGCAGGATGAGCTAAATGAGTTCGAGCATAACAAGGTCTGGAAATTAGTTCCTACTCTAGAAAATGCACCGGTTCTTGGAATGAAGTGGGTCTTTCGTAATAAAATGGATAAAGAAGGCAACGTGATTCGCAACAAGGAAAGATTGGTTGTGAAAGGGTATTGTAAAGAAGTAGGAATCGACTATGAAGAAACATTTGCACCGTTGCAAGACTGGAATCTATTCGGATCTTTCTCGTATATACAGCTCAAAAACATTTCGATGCATATCAATGGATGTGAAGTGTGCATTTTTGAACAGAGAATTGGAAGAAACTGTGTATGTTGAGCAACCTCCTGACTTCGTCAATGAAATGCTCCCGAATCACTGCTATGTTCTGGATAAAGCGGTATACGGTCTGAAACAAGCTCCCAAGAAATGGTACGAGACGTTGACTCGCTTTCTCAAGCAGTCCAAATTCAAACAAGGTTCAGTTGATCCAACTTTCTTTCACAATAAGGAAGGTAACCATCTTATGATAGTCCAAATCTATGTTGATGACATTATTTTCGGATCTACTCATCCAAAACTAACAGCTGAATTCCGAGAACTAATGGAAACTAAATTTGAAATGAGTTCGATGGGAAAAATGAACTTCTTCCTTGGCTTGAACATTAGACAGTGTACAGAAGGGATCTTCATCAATTAAGAGGCCTTTACGAAGACTCTACTTGCGAAGTTCGGGATGGTGGGCGACTCAAAGGTTAAAGTTCCAATGGCGTTCGGAACAAAGCTCACACCTTCTCTCGACAAGCCTGCAGCAAACATCACGGTTTATCGACAAATGATCGGTCGCTACTTTATCTTACATCTACTCGTCCTGATATCATGCTTGCTGTTTGTTATTGTGCCAGGTACCAAGCGAAACCGAGAGAACCACACATGGTCGCAGTCAAGAATATCTTTCGATATCTGAAGCGAACAACTTCACTTGGATTATGGTATCCTTCGGGCTCAGGATTCTTTTTGCAAGCATATTCCGACACAGATCTAAGCGGATGCGGACTTGATCGGAAGAGCACTTCTGGAGGATGTTAGTTTCTGGATTTCAAACTTGTTAGTTGGCAATCTAAGAAACAGACTTGTGTCTCGCTTTCTACCGATGAAGCTAAATACATCGCAGCTGTGTCATGCACCTCTCATATCATTTGGATTCAGAACCAATTGAGAGACTACGTGATCAACATGAAGCAAATTCCATCGTATTGTGACTCCGAGAGTGCAATTCGAATCTACCATAATCTAGTACAGCACTGGAAAACAAATCATATTGCACTCCGATATCACTTAATAAAAGATCATGTGGAGGATGGCAATGTTGAAGTTCACTTCGTACGCTCGTCAGATCAGTTGGCTGATATCTTCATGAAGGCCCTACCTGAACCTACATTCAATCGCATTTTGCAAGGGCTTGGAATGATAGATGCTACTCAGTTCCGAAATCTACATAGTAATCGGAAGTTAATGATCACGTTCCGAAGGGTTCCGAGGCTCGAAACGGTTCGGAATCGGAAAAGCTGGTGTTGATCTCGGAACATTTCTGTATATCCTTTTATACATTAATTGCTGTTCATTTCTGTTTTTACTCTTTTTCAGAAAACAAAAATCACAAAAATATTTTCATTTATGTTTTTATTCTTTTTTAGAAAATCAAAAATCAAAAATATTGTGTTTCATTTATGTAGTTTTTATCCTTTTTCTTTTATTTTCTTTTCTCTATGATTTTTCTTTTCTTAATTTGAAAAATAGAAAACAAACACAAAGATTTTTCATTCATCAAAAGGATAATAGATTAGATAGTACGGTTTTACATTTTGTTACTAACGTTTTACATAGAAGGATTTCCCAAAGAGAACATCTGATGAAGCCTCAGCCCGCTTTCATCCACAAAGAGCTGAACATCATCCAAGAATCTTACAAAAAACTGATTCTGAGATGTTTCTCTCAAGATTGTTGTTGGCCACCGTCCCCTGCGATACCACACTTCAACCATGTCAAAAGGCTTGAAATCCATCAACACCTTTGGTGGAACTAGCTAAAGTGCTCCAAAACCTACGTGCACCACCTTTGGTCCTCCCGTATCTCCATCTGTCAGTGATGTTAGCCGAACCTCATATCTTTTCTCACTCCATAAGCTTTACCTCCACCTTATCCTATCGCCTGAAAGGACTATCAACCATTTTTAGCATATATGTTTGTTGTATATTTTTCTTGTGTGCTTTGTACATATTACTTTCCTTTTCCTTTTATAGACATGTGCAGCAATCTCGAGAATTCCACTTTTGAATACTCTCTCTGCAGTTATTCTGATTTGACAGATCACCTTTTGGACTTCTCAAGGTGATCTTGTCAAAGATCTTTGATTTGACGGGGATTTATATCCAACCTGCAACTCTGATACTCTCTGTCCCAGATTGTGACCGTTGATGTTTGCCACCTGTCCCTGACATTTCGGCACTACCATCATCACAAGATTTCTTCCCGTTCTTTTCACCTACCTTCAATAGGAAGCTCTTGAGAGCCTTTGCTTTGGAGATGATTAAGCATGTTGCAGTTGATGCCAAGGTGAACCAAGGATTGAGTAATCAATTCCATAGGTTGCATTGGGCCGGTTAGGGGGAGTGGGGGGTTCGGGGCAAAGGGAACATGCAATAGGAAGCTCTTGGTCACTTGCTCTCCTCGACTTCCTTATCTTCAGCACAGGATCGTTGGGTGTGGTCCTTTATGCGATCTGATGACTTCTCTGTTTCTTCTGCTCAATCGTTCATTGATGAGTCTTTAGAGAAATTTGTTACTAGCTGGGTCAGACTTGTTCCTATTAAAGTCTAACATTTTTTTCTTGGAGGTTGGCTTTAGATAGACTTCCTACTAGATGGTATCTTTCTAATAAAGCGTTGGATATTCTGTCGATTTTATGCTTTGTTGTGGGACTGAGACGAGGTCTAAAGTCAACTGCTTTTTTCGTGCCAGGTGCCCATGGGAATGGCTGCAATGGTTCTTGTGCCTTGATTATGTCGTGTGGAGAATGCTTGCAATTGTTACAAGGGATTCGACTAATGAAGGGCATCAAGTTTTTCTTGACGCATATCTTTTTTGTGACGTGGTGGCCTTTATGGGGCTTTTGTAGTAAAACTATTTTTGCGAAAGACCAACCCAAAGAGGCGTTGTTATTTGATAGTATGGTTGGTATAATTATAGGTCTAAGGGAATGATTAATTAGTAGGTTGGCTTCAAAACCCGATGATAGCTATTTTGTAATAATTTCTTAGTTCTTTTAGATCTCGCTCATTGCTAACTATTTATTGAAATATCAAACAATTTAAATAGTAAAATTAGACAATTTTGCATTTGTGCTTCAAAAGAAACATGTTAAACGGAAAGAACGTTTTAGAACAGTCCAAACTATAGTAAAGTGATTACAACCTTTTTAATCGTTTTATATATCAATTTATTATGGATTCCAAAAACAAAGAGTAACAAAATCTTGAAAGGTCAACTAAACTTGTTTTGACCCATTCTGGTATGTGCCAAGTTTAATCTATTGCTCGATTCTCTATTACGTTCATTATAGTAATTATTATGTGCTAGCTAGAGAGGTTTTAGTTGATTTATATTGTTAATTATTTTGGGACAGGGATAGTATTGAAAACCCATAGTTACGGTAGGGTGTTAGGAATAGCGGTAGCTATCAATTGCTTTTGGCTTTTGTAGTTGTTGGCAAGTTAGGAAATTCCTGAATTCTTAAACCTTATGTTTCCTAACTACTTGGGTCCCTCCTTCCTCTCTCACATCGGTTCTTTGACTTTAATGTTTTTAGTCAACTCTTTTCTTGTACATCATAAGTTTTATTGGTTCACTTTCTTTGTATTATATTAATGATTGACAATATTCATCATTATTACCCATAAAACATACTCCAACACGCAACATATATATTAGAGAAACAAAAAATCTTTGGAAGTTGTTGGAATGTGATTCTGCTGGCAGTATGCATCCTGTCTTCTTCCTGCCTATGTTTCTAATATTTTGTGCCATTTTCATGTTTTTTACCATAGTTGTTTCACATGTAGATGCAAATTGACTAGGTGACTCCCGTAATCGGAATGGACTGAATGTTACCGTCGTATGAAATTGATGTATTTCTTCATTAATGTGTTTCTCTCTTCGACTATCACGTAAACGGTGTTCACTTTGTTCCGTATAATCTTCAAGATTGATATTGAAAAAAGAAAACTAAGAATCCAGTAATTCTCAAACTTGAGTGCATGAAAAGTATAATTAACAAATACACTCAAACTGATCAAATAAAAAAAAGTTGGAACCAAAGATTCATGAGTAGTAGCAAGTATACTGATTCCATTCATAACGACTGATTATATATACACAAGAACCAGCCCCATGAGGCATCTCACACACTACATAGAAGGGACGTAACACATCTTCTTCGATCCTGCCAAAAACTATTTTTGTTGACTGTAAAAAAGGGATAGGCCACCCTCGGCATCCCCACCAACCGTTACAGCCAACATGGGAGGTAAACCACAATAATGTACGTACATCGAGCAAGGAAGGTATGCCCAGACTTGAACCTAAGGCCTTTTCCTTGAATGTATAATCGGCATACGAAAATACATTCAAGGAAAATTAGTATATAATTCTACATTACAAGCCACCCAATATCAGGAAATGATAAAAACAGATGGTACTACACACCATATATATACATTCTATCTAAAAATTCTTTAATTAGAGTATATCATGAAATAACGGGTCTTCAAGGAGGAGGTCAGGCCAAAACTGTGGTGGAGCTTTTCCACAACGGGAAGTAGTAGGAATACTGCATGCATCATCACTAGTACTATTCGTCATGGAGGTGACAGGTGGAGCCACCGGGACAAAGACAGCGGCTGATGAAGAAGAAGGGTTTGCTGCCCGTGCGTCATCAGAAGAAGTGTGAACAATATTTTCTGGTAGCTGCAAGTTCGGCATGTGAGAGAATGGTAGGGTCATGTCATCATCGAAATTTGGGATTCCTGTCGAAGAAGAAGATCCATAAAGACTGAGGTAGTTTAGATTTTCCATGTTGGGTGGATGATTTGTATGGCCAGTTTGCAGGGAAAGTGGTGGGGTGGATTGAAGGAGATTGTTCATGTACTGAAGCTTGGCAAACTGATGAACCGCTTGTTCGGTTTGTAATTTTGCAATCACGGAGAGTTGTTGTTCCAAGGATGACGGCCAAGAGATGGAGGAATGGTGGTCCACAAGCTCCTTCAGATTGGCCAAGGCCATCAGCTGAGGGAGGCATGCAAAGATATCCGTGCAAGGACGATGCGTCATTGGGTCAATACCCATCTGAATCAACTTCTTTTTCAAATGTGTGTTCCAAAAGTTCTTAATCTCGTTATCTGTTCTTCCTGATAAGTGAGTTGCAATAGCCGACCACCTATAGGAACATATATAGAAGTTAGAACACACCTCTTCCAGAGAGCAGTATTTGTCAAAATCGTGAGAGAGTTATATACTTATTCCCTAGAATCGAGTGGAGATGAAGAATTGTTTGCTCTTCTTCGTGGGAGAATTTCCCTCTCTTGATATCAGGTCTCAAGTAGTTTGTCCACCGCAATCTACAGCTCTTCCCACAACGATTAAGACCTGAAAACGCACCAAAAATATTGAAATGAAAACCCCATTTGATAGAAAAAATGAAATGCCTGTGTGTGTCAGTGTATACGTACCTGCAAGTCTAGGAAGCGCTCTCCAGCTGCTATGGCCGTGTTTCTGAATATGTTTAACAAGTTTGTCATCTTCTTCAGATGTCCATGGACCTTTTTTCAGACCAGATTCGTCACAAGGAGGCCTTCCCATCTCTTATGTTGACGATTGCAATATCAAATATATGTAGAGATATACATATCAAACCACCATTCAAAGATTTGTAGTTTCAAACATCGATGGGGGTGTTGATTGCTTATTGTAGTAAGGAAATCGTCAGCAAGAAGAGCAGGTGGCAACTTGTTGATGGTCAGAGGAATCAATCTCGTCATATGCATGAATTATTGGCATATGTTTTTTTCCCATCAAATTTGGGTCCACAATTTCGAAACTTCTCGCTTCCTTGTTTTGACCTGTGCGTGTTCTACACTCCTACGTTGGTAACAGATCTTTAAGCAAGAGCTGTGACAAATATTGACATCCTTCATTTCTCATAAATTAATGGCATATCTTTAGTCTTACTCTCAACATCAATTACTGACAAAATGTTAACAGACATACAAAATGCTAAGCTTATGGCTCCGGATGTATGCTTCTACGTCATTTCATGGCTTAAATGTAATATTGGTTCCAGATACACAGTGGCGAATCTAGAATCGAAATTCATGTGGTTTCCTATTTAAATAAACCGAAAAAATGAAAGAGTAAAAAAAATAATAGTAGCGGTTCGAGTCGGGTATTATCTTAGAAAAATAAAACACTTCAATAGTTATATTAAAGTTCTTACAACTGTATCCGACGAGGTCTTATATCTTAAAATATTTTCATGATCGTATCATTTTGATACTTTCTAAAACGTTTTTTTCAACATACAGACATTAAATTTATCACTAAAAATTTGATAGATCATTTTGTTGCGTGTATCGGTCTTTATCAACTTCATTGTGGTAATCGCCGATCAGGCGACAATGTGAGAAATCAAGCAAGCAACGGGCAACGATCGTACGTTGTTCTGTTTGGCGTATTTTATTTTGCTTTTTTTGTTGTATTTTAGTGTATTGGACTATTTTATTTGATTGAGCTCCTTAATATTAAAAAGATGGACTTGATTCTTTTAATTTGATTGATATTTATTGAGCTAAGATAGGTCCTTAATTATTTTTAAGATGGTTCCTAATTTTTCTATAGATAATCAATAATACAAATTAATAAAATAGGTGGGTCCTAGGACCCACCTTGGTTTAACATACATTCGCCCTTGTAGATACGTAGACCTTATTATATCATTGTGTCGTTAGATGTAAGTGTTCAATTTCTCTTACGGGTTGCATCGTAATTAGATATTAAAATATAAATTATATCCAAATAACGTAATACATACTTTAGATTTGAAAGAGAATTTCACGGAAAAATATTTCTATAAATTGAAGTTACATTGATCTTTGCAAAAATTGGTCTTCAAAAAGTTTCAATGGCCATAAACACTAATTTATAATCATCCATTAACCCGATCTTAAAATAAGTGTGTGCGCGCGCGCACACACACACATACACACACACACACACACACACATATATATATATATATATATATATATATATATATATATATATATATATATATATATATATATATATATATATATATATATATATATATATATATATATATATATATATATATATATATATATATATATCGTTACTAACATCTTGGATATATAGTCAATTTTTTGTCATCAAGCCATAAGTATGTCCAAAATCAATGATCGGATTAATATCTTGGAACTATTTAACACCATGACATGATTATCTTGATTCGATATCTTGGCTAACATATTACATAATTTTTTTCTGGTGACAGGATTTTGACAACATCAACATTTTGGATTAACATCTATGATCTTGGAATTATCTAACATCTTGAACATTTCTTTATACGATTTATGTAACAATTAATCCGAATAATCTAGGATGACCAAGACCAGGTTAGAGGGGTGTTACCTAATAAGACTAAGTTTAAGCTCTCCAAAGGTAAAGCAACGAAGCCAACAGTCAAGTCTTGTCACCCCGAAGACCATGAAGATGTTACCTTCGAGATTTTAGGATAGTTTGTTACATGAACTTATATAAAAGAATAGGACTAATAAACTCAGGACACATACACTCGAGCATTGTAACACACACTATAATGATTATTCATTCACTCACGATCCAATTCAGTCACTTGTACTCCAATTTACAATGATAAAAATCTAATGCGGCGTGACATTTGTCACCTCCCGAAGGTTTTATGTCGGGGAAGCCAACATGAGTATTGTCTTTATGTTAAGGCTGGAATCTTTGCTTTCATGACTCATCTTGGCTTCCTGAGAAACCAAGATGAGTCTTATACATGACTCTTATACGTGTTTTATTGTTGTTATCTTTCTCGTAAAACTTTACATTCTTGGACCAATTATCCCCTTACACTCAATTTTCACCAATATAATTAAATATAATATATATGTACTCTTTTACCTTTTTGTAAGTGTTAATGAAACACCATCGTTTAAGGCTTTTCATAAAACATCGTTTTAACCCATGATTTATCATCTTTATTCAATAAAATCATCCTTTAGTGAAAATTTAAGTTTCAACATCTTCAATAAGTCATTTTTCTTTCTAAAACCATTTTAAAACACACGGGCTTCGATGAATAATAAATTAGGTTTAAGTTGCGGAAAACATTGTTTGGTCCCATTTTAGATAAAACATTTGTTTAAAAAGTAGCGAGGTTGTAACAATTCAAATAGCATTACACAGTTTAAATGAAACCACACAAACCGTGGCCTTCTAAACGTCCAGCTCTTCTAAGTCATCTAAACTCCTCAACCTGATTACACATCAAAATAATTCAGGCAATTAAAATGCCTAGTGAGTTTACCCGAGGTTGACCCATTTCGAGTGAGTATTGAACTACCACACTCGGGACGAACCCCCAAAAATAGTTTTAACCCACACTTCAAAAGTTATTTAAAACATCATAAGGGTTTACTCAAAATAGATAGTTATGATCATATGCAAATGGAATGCATGATGCAACTATCCCAACCTACGTCCATCTCATAAAAGTCCAACTCACCTCAATGGTACCTACCTAAGTTCACAAATGACACGCACAAAGCATGTCACTTGATCCCCGTATAGGTTAAACTAGAACTAGTGGCCAACACACTAGCCCCATGAGGGTTAGCAACTCCCTCATGCGATTTCCTATTATCGGAAACAATCCCAAGACATCGTTGAGGGTGGCTATCCAGCCCAAAAGGCCCTTTACATGGGTATAACATCATAAAGGTGGATATTTTAGCCAAACATCATTAAACATCTTTAAGGTCATCATAAGGTTCACTTGGTCAATTCCATCCTATATGCAATGCAATGCACAAATAGGATGCTCAAAACATCTTTCAAAACCTCATCATCATCTTTATTTGAAACCATCTTTAGAAACTCATTTTCATGCAATGCACAAGTAATAATCATATAACACATTGCACATAATATCATGCATGAAAAGTGATTGACAACACACACAAAAGATAGTTGGAAGGATGTGTACTCCCGGTAAACTCACCCAAGGTCAACTGACGAGTCAACACTAACTCCACACAAGGTTGAAGCATTTGAAGGCGCTCCTAGACATCATCTCATCCATCACATCCTTTAATTGAGTGCTAGCTCAAGTCCTTAGTCTCACCTCCAAGTCACTACAACATAAATCCTTCCTACAATACAAGAACGGAAGATATCATACTCGATTCATCTAAAAGTCCCACTATAATTACTTCTTTAGAATTAAGAAGGAACAATCGTCCAACATCCAAAATGAAATCCTTGATCCTCTAATATAAGGAAAATCTTAGTTAAAACGTCCCCAAAGATTGGCATTAAAACAAGGACCCAAAGCCCAAACCATAAAGCTCAAAACCCAAAAACTGAGAATTTTGGCCGGACCCAGCTACACAGGTCGTGTAGGACCCAAGGCAAAACTAATCTGAAGCCCCAGAGACCCTACACGGGTTGTGTATCAGCACACGGGTCGTGTACGCTGTGCAATAAGTTGGTTTTTTGTCATTTTAACCCCCTTTTGACCCAAATGAAGCTCCAAATCAACTCAAGACCAAATATGCATGATAATACACATTTAATAATTCATTTACAAGCATTCCACTCCCAATCCAAGTGTTCATGACTTAAACTAATGAAAATCACAATTCAAGTTCTTATCTCTTAACAAGTAATTCATGAACTATGTTCCAAGTCAATCATTACACTTAACACCATCAAGTAGCCAATTAAGTACTTAACCAAGGTCATATCTTAAGCGAATCATTCCCACACAAACCCAAAGAAGATAGCCTCATGGAATCTCAGATTCCAATCATTGGTCAAAATGATTTAACCCATGGAATACCCAATTCCAATCCATCAATGGATGATTACAAGTGGAGATTGCTTCTTCCATTCCATGGAATCCTTAGAAAATGATCCTTACTCCAATATTACTTCCAAATTGATGCATTAAACTCATTCATCTATTAAACAAAAGATCCATCCCTTATATACTTGAGTTAAACCCATTTCAACACCCAATTCCCATATTCTAGTGATTCAAGGTTTCAAATTACACATCAAGGGTTGGAATCCTTAGGGAATCATTATAAATGAATCCCCTCATCCAAAGCCACCATAATCATCCACCAATTTGTAGATTCGTCAACAAATTACAACAGCCCAAATTTCTAGGGTTCATAACACTCAATTCAACCAAGTAATTGAATCTAGAGCATCCATGGATTGAATGTAGACTCTAATCAACTTAGAAACATCAAATAAACATTGGGGAATCATAGGAATAACCTCATCCCACCATAAATCTCAAATTGGGTCAAAACCCCAAACCCTAACTCAAATTCAAAGCTAGAAGAGTGGGTTTATACCTTAGATTGCTTGAATTCTTCAAGAACTTTGATCAATATTCAAACTCTTGCATCTTATCCTCCATGATCTCTCAAAATCGCCACTCTGTAAGACCCGTTCCGCCGAGTCGCGGCCCGGAGGAATCCGCGGCGCGGCTTTAGGAAGAATCTAGAATCGCGTAGGATTTGTGCGCGCGACGCGGTTCGAAAGAACCCGCGGCGCGGTGCGCCTCTATTGTGAAAACCCTAATTCGGATGTACACGCCTATATAAAGGACCCCAGCCCTAGGGTTCGTGTTTTTGGAAGTTCTCTAGAGTGGAGTCGACTGGTTTCAGCAGAGGCTCTTCGGTTCTAAGGCTTTGAAGGTTTGAAGGATGAGATACAACGTGGGGAAAGGCTTGTAGCCGATCGGGTGCGTTTCTCTGTTTCCCAGAAACAAGGTAAGAGGATCTACCTTCTGATATTTCATTCTATCCCGTCTTTATGGTGTTATCCCTTGATTAGTAGTCTTTGATGACTTGTAACACTTAGGGTTTTGGACCAAGGACATGCATGGACTTACATGTCCATAAGGAAGTGATCTTAGGGTAGTTTCTGATCCCAGGAAGGGTGTAGAGTGGAACCCTAACCGATGACTGTTCTGGTTAAGAGCAAAAAGAGTATTTCGGACTATTGCGAGTCCGCGATGCGGACAGGCTATGTCGGCGATGCGGGTTCGAGTAAAACCCCGTAAGTGTAATGATAGTACGCGACGCGTAAGAGGAAGGTCCCGCCGCGGCGAGCGGCTGTTTGACCCAAAAGCTTATTTTCGACCAAATGTTGGGTCTAACCTTTAGGCCAGTCTATAAGAGTTCGGTCAGTGATTAATATGTTGTGTATGTGGGATTTAGGTGATCGGACGAGCCTAGTTTGGGATATTAGCGATTAGCCGGACGGTTGTGATTCAGGTGAGTATCCTCACCTTACTATATGATGTTGCATGTTAGGCATCTTGTGTGTTATTTACAGTTATATGATATGCTCTATATCTGTGGTTATTTGTCGTTGGGCTCAGTACTGATGCGTGTCCCCTCGTAGTTGTTGTATGGCGAGTTGGATTATTGCCTTGTCCCATAGCTGTTGTATGATGGGCTGGGCCATAACCGGGAACCCATAGCTGTTGTATGATGGGTAGAACCTTCCCGTGTCCATAGCTGTTGTATGATGGAAGCTCGTAGCTGTTGTATGGCGGGTAGGGTCGGGTCGTTCTCGAGGACGGGTTGTTTAATGTGTGGGCATGTATGGTAATTTGTGGACTCACTAAGCTTTAAGCTTACCCGTTGATTTTATAACATTTCAGGTATTTCAAATGACAAAGGGAAGGGCAAGGCGTGACGGCGGCGCATCGCATACAAGACATTTATTTTAATGAATTATGTTATGATTTTCAAATGTTTCCGCTGTTGGTTTAATAAATATGTCGAACAGATTTACTTTTTGGAATAAATATTTTATTCGAACCTTGATAATAAATGAATTTTAGAAATTTTGAAATTTAGGGCGTTACAAATTGTAACACCTGGTTTCTCATACAAAGTACACCCAAAAATTTTCAACAATTTACACATCAAAATGGGTATACATGTAATCAAAACACGGATCAAGATGTTATCATCACAATAATTACATAAAAGGTCCTTACAATCTTAACCAGGCATTACAAATAAATCTACTTCAATTAAAAGGACAGGCTCTAAGTTGTCCATCTTTGTTTATCACATGCCTTCCCCTATCACAGCTACAGATACCTGCAAAACAACATAACACTCAAGTGTAAGCTTATAAAGCTTAGTGAGTAAATTTCATTATCACTCCATAACTCTCTCTCAATTAACATCCTCGTCATTCTCTTTTGCTAATCTCATTAACAACATTCATCTTCTCTTAACTCGGAAACCTGCAAACATATTAACTTAACAAACACCAGCTAACTGTTAGTATTATCAACTCGATAATAAGTATCACGACTGACACTACTCATAACTCAATCAAACATACTCGTATATACTCATTTGACAATTAATAAACTCAATTATAACAACCCTCATGATTGTAGCAATCAAACTCAAAGACTCTTTAACTCACTCATTTTAGCATATACTCTACTTTTATACTCAGTATAGATTATAACTCATCTCTTGTTATCTATAGATAACAGAACCACTCTAACTCTAAGCTAACACAATATCAATGTAATACACACATATATGTATAACACACATATATGAACAACATATATATATATATATATATATATATCAAGGTATAATTCTTAATCAAGTATTCAAAAGTACTAACTTGATATCGGTTTAGTATGTAGAATCCCCAATTTACACGTATCAGGCTCCTGTTCGCTAGATTTGGTTACATCACCATAGTCCAAATCAATTCTCCAACATCCACAATCATTTCAATAACATCTATCTCGAAGATGTACAAATCAAAAGAGGAAAAAGGAGTATAAACGGTAAATATCAACTCTATATTTACCAAAACCCCCAATTTCCACGGTTCTACTCATTCAACTGTAGAAACTCGACAATACTCTCACCAATAACTCTAAAGGCATCCACTAACAATCTACTATCAACATATATAACAATATATAACAGAATCATGAAATCAAAGTTAGGGTTTCAAAACCCCCAAAACAAGGAAATCACTCACCTCGATGAATTAGGAATCGAGAACGCGTTTACGGGATTAGATTGAAGTCTCCCCACGGTTCCTTACGCATCTCCTGGATCAATTTGGCGGAAAATCGCCTTAGGAAGCTCTGGAATCGTGTTTTGTTATGTTTTTCCCGAAATGAGGGTTTGCTGCGTAATAACCCCATCAGACGCGACCCGCGGCGCGGCCACTTAAAAACCGCGGCGCGCGCTGTCAAAACACGACCCGTGTAGGCTCACACGACCCGTGTGAGGCCTACAGTAAGCCATCTTGAACCTGTACAGACTCACACGACCCGTGTAGTGGTACACGACCCGTGTGGGTCTGAAAAGCTAACTGTTTGGTTTCTTAAGGTTTCTACACGACCTGTGTGACCATACACGACCCGTGTAGCTCTGATTTGGCATTTTTTTCAAGTCCAAACTTCTCCCAAATGGGTTTCTAATCACCCAAACTCATACAACAACCTAATTAATCTTAATCACACCAAGATTAACTCAAAATCTCTATAATTTAAAAACACGGTATTACAAGTTCTTACCCCCTTCAAAAGATTCCGTCCTCGGAATCTCTTGGAATAGGTAGGGTTTATACAACCACCTCACCACCGTAATTTAACATTACGTATGACAATGATATTATCCTCTCGTCAGCTCATATGACATGTACATACTGTCGCATCTCATTTACTCATAATATAGGTAATACCCGCCATCATCCTCACGAGATTATCTCTATAGTCATATTGACTATCACCACTGCTACGTAGGAGAAATACTCACTCTTTCAGGGCACACACTTTTCTATAGCATCATTGACATAAAGGTATCTTACCTCACTCCTCAAGTGATACTCCAATCACCAACTTGTCTCATATAGCCATCTGGAACTCAACTTTCATTTCAAATTTTCTCAAAATGATCTTACTCTAACTCAATAAGAAAAATGGTCTCACCGATCTCAAGCTCATTTTCTCTCTCCATTTATTCCTCCAATAACAACACGCTAGTTATTGATTTATCCGACTTGCACATTCTCATTGTTTAGAGTAGGAGAAACACTCATACAACATAAAAGACACATATATTCAATTGTCTCACCCATGTTGCATAACCCATCAACACTAGGATGTAAATCCAACAATAATAAAATATCATAAACTATTTCGAGTTTCACTCAAGTCTCCTTTAATTTGGTATTTAACCCTCGACCCTTTGGTTAAATAATACTCTTTTCGGTTGTGTTATCGTTACAACTGATTGCAACTTATCCGAAAGCTCATTCATCTCTGTTTCCACCTCAACACACATATTAGGTTTTTACCCAATATACAACTAACAATCCTCCACCAAAGTGGCTCCTCTTCATACCAATTTAACAACATACCTCATGTTGTTTCTCTCGATGTACTCACTCATTATATTTTCTCTTATGTAGACAAATCCACATCATATTCTCAATAAATCATTTACTCTATTAAACTCGATAATTTATTGTCAAATAAATTCTCAACACAACCATATATATTCCTTCTGACACACTATCAGTAAGGAATTTCTTCTCGTCATTTCTCCCTCGTTCTCATCTCAATCTCCAATTCATCATAATGACATAGAATAGGTGATATATACAACTCACCGAAATCTCTACACATGACTCAATATCATGACATCTAACACCGTAATCTCTACGGTGAAATCATATCTCATTATTCTACTAACACATTAATCTCAAGAAAAGAACTCAAAATCATTATAATAAAATCTACTATTCATCATCTCATACGAATAAATAGTATTTTCATCTCGACATTCACACATTTTTCTCATTGGCAGTAATTGGTTTGATTATTAAGGAACGAATCCTATTAATCACAACTACAATTACTCTTTTACTCTTTTCACTCATATTTTCTCATCATGTGGTTACACAACTCTATCTCGCTCGACATGCAAGAAATCTCACACATTCGTAACACAACTACATTACAAACATACTTACTCATAGCATCACTTCTCAACAGTATAACTCACTGTATTATCTCACAGTACTCCCGTACTGTTAATCTATCTCTGATTTGTTCCCTTCTCAACCCATAGGTTTCAAGCCACACAAGCTTACCGCGACGTTCATATCTATCCGCACGCAAGGATAGTACATGTCTCATTACTCCGCATCATCATAAAGTACATGCCTGTTTACACACAAGCACAACCACTATAGCACCACTCTGCCTCAACTCTTGGTACCTCATACCATCCTTTGGTCTCGTCATTCAACACTATCTCACGGTACCTCGGACCGTCCTCTGATTAGATCATGGTACCTCGTACCATTCTCCGATTTAAATCCATCTCCTCTTTGACTCTAGCGAGTCTCCACTACGGTCTCGAGTCATATAGACTCACCGTCACTCCTCCTTTTGTTTGAGTCATAACAATTTTCATTACTCCAACCACAAGGTACTTGTTATGTGCTCTCACAAAAATATGTGATCTTAACCTCAACTACTCAATACGTGGCCCCACAGAATATGTGGTCCCCACTACGTTTATTCATTATGTGGTCCCACAATATATATGGTCTCAACCACCTTTACTCAATATGTGACCCCACCAAATATGTGGTCTCAATCACCTTTACTCAATATGTGACCCCACCAAATATGTGGTCTCAATCACCTTTACTCAATATGTGACCCCACCGAATATGTGGTCTCAATCACACTTACTCAATATGTGACCCCACCGAATATGTGGTCTCAATCACACTTACTCAATATGTGACCCCACCGAATATGTGGTCTCGATCACATTTACTCAATATGTGACCCCACCAATTATGTGGTCTCAATCACATTTACTCAATATGTGACCCCACCGAATATGTGGTCTCGATCACATTTACTCAATATGTGACCCCACCGAATATGTGGTCTCGATCACATTTACTCAATATGTGACCCCACCAAATATGTGGTCTCGATCACATTTACTCAATATGTGACCCCACCGAATATGTGGTCTCGATCACATTTACTCGATATGTGGCCCCACAACATATGTGGTCTCAACCACATTTACTCGATATGTGGCCCCACAACATATGTGGTCTCAACCACTTTACTCGGTAATTAACTCAATCTCTAGGCCAATAAGGCCTATATGAACCACTCTAGGTTCTCTCAATTATACCACAAAGTACTCTTTATGTGGTTACTCAAATGTCCTCTGACATCTCTGTCACAATTATCTCATTATGTGACAACTCCAAATCATAAAATTCAACACTAAACATGTCAACTCATAATCAGGTATGGTGTGCAATCAACTACACACTCATCGTCTTTCTCAACTCATACTCTTTTGGCTATCTCAGCCATTCATTGTGATCAATCATAAGTACTAGTTATGTGGTCCCATAAAATATGTGGTCTCAACCACAAAGTACTCGTATACAGAAATCTCGTCATATCTGTGAAACAACTAGCAATATATATATACATATATATACAATATCAAAAGATTTATATATTTTTCACCGTGTATATTCTCATTATACACACTTATCCATGGTTGTTAAATACTCGTTAATCAACCACATATATTCTCAATTATATATAATCACAAAACACTCGTTATGTGATATGTAAATCTTACCTCAAGTGGACACGAGATTCTCATCTCGATATCGGTTACTACACTTTATAATAACAATTCTCTAACACATATATTATCAACAATTAAACACATATACTCGTTACATCTAACATTTTAAGTAAATTACTTACATACCTCATAGCAACATAATCTTATTTTCTCATTAGCTGAAACCGGCATACTTCGGATCTCAACTCTCGAGTGTACTTGACTACACTCACATATCTCAACTCATAGCTCATGCTCAGCTTATACTCACACTATTCCTCATCATTGGTTGGAATTTCGCCTCAACCAGGATCTCAGTTCATCTTCAACTGTAATTTCACCATCAGCCAGAAACTTGTTTCATCATCAGCTGGAATCTCTCCATCAGCTGGAATCTCGCCATCAGCTGGAATCTCGCCTCAATTAGTATCTCATCTCATATTCAGTTGACATCTCATTATCAACTGAAGTTCTTGTCTCCTCGTTAGCTGATATCTCATATCAACCAAAATCTCGTCTCATAATCCTCTGTAGGTCCAACCAACTGTGACCATTTCATCAAATCGTCCTCATCTGTCTCCATATCTATATTCACACACAGAATATAACAAATAATAATTATAACAGAAAAGTTATACTCAACTAATACACTCACATCTGTAGCAATTTCTTTTCCAAGCATGTGATAGGGGGCCTTTCTCTTCTCAGTTTAAGTCTAGGACTCTACACTCAAAGACCTAGTTCGCTTAAACCATGCTCTGATACCAACTTGTAACACCCGGTTTCTCATACAAAGTACACCCAAACATTTTTAATAATTTACACATCAAAATGGGTATACATGTAATCAAAACACGGATCAAGATGTTATCATCACAATAATTACATAAAAGGTCCTTACAATCTTAACCAGGCATTACAAATAAATCTACTTCAATTAAAAGGACAGGCTCTAAGTTATCCATCTTTCTTTATCACATGCCTTCCCCTATCACAGCTACATATACCTGCAAAACAACATAACACTCAAGTGTAAGCTTATAAAGCTTAGTGAGTAAATTTCATTATCACTCCATAACTCTCTCTCAATTAACATCCTCGTCATTCTCTTTTGCTAATCTCATTAACAACATTCATCTTCTCTTAACTCGGAAACCTGCAAACATATTAACTTAACAAACACCAGCTAACTGTTAGTATTATCAACTCGATAATAAGTATCACGACTGACACTACTCATAACTCAATCAAACATACTCGTATATACTCATTTGACAATTAATATACTCAATTATAACAACCCTCATGATTGTAGCAATCAAACTCAAAGACTCTTTAACTCACTCATTTTAGCATATACTCTACTTTTATACTCAGTATAGATTATAACTCATCTCTTGTTATCTATAGATAACAGAACCACTCTAACTCTAAGCTAACACAATATCAATGTAATACACACATATATGTATAACACACATATATGAACAACATATATATATATATATATATATATATATATATATATATATATATATCAAGGTATAATTCTTAATCATGTATTCAAAAGTACTAACTTGATATCGGTTTAGTATGTGGAATCCCCAATTTACGCGTATCAGGCTCCTGTTCGCTAGACTTGGTTACATCACCATAGTCCAAATCAATTCTCCAACATCCACAATCATTTCAATAACATCTATCTCGAAGATGTACAAATCCAAAGAGGAAAAAGGAGTATAAACGGTAAATATCAACTCTATATTTACCGAAACGCCCAATTTCCACGGTTCTACTCATTCAACCGTAGAAACTCGACAATACTCTCACCAATAACTCTAAAGGCATCCACTAACAATCTACTATCAACATATATAACAATATATAACAGAATCACAAAATCAAAGTTAGGGTTTCAAAACCCCCAAAACAAGGAAATCACTCACCTCGATGAATTAGGAATCGAGAACGCGTTTACGGGATTAGATTGAAGTCTCCCCATGGTTCTTTACGCATCTCTTGGATCAATTTGGCGGAAAATCGCCTTAGGAAGCTCTGGAATCGCGTTTTGTTATGTTTTTCCCGAAATGAGGGTTTGCTGCGTAATAACCCCATCAGACGCGACCCGCGGCGCGGCCACTTAAAAACCGCGGCGCGCGCTGTCAAAACACGACCCGTGTAGGCTCACACGACCCGTGTGAGGCCTACAGTAAGCCATCTTGAACCTGTACAGACTCACATGACCCATGTAGTGGGACACGACCCGTGTGGCTCTGAAATGCTAACTGTTTGGTTTCTTAAGGTTTCTACACGACCCGTGTGACCATACACGACCCGTGTAGCTCTGATTTGGCATTTTTTTCAAGTCCAAACTCCTCCCAAATGGGTTTCTAATCACCCAAACTCATATAACAACCTAATTAATCTTAATCACACCAAGATTAACTCAAAATCTCTATAATTTAATAACACGGTATTACACAAATTGGTATCAGAGCCTTGGTTTGAGGGATTTCGATGAACTGTATTGGGAATCCAAACTCAAACTTAGGACTGAGAGCTTTTCGTTAAAGAAATAATGTTTTCTCTATAAAGGTTTTAAGTAGTTGGGTTGAATAACATGTGGAAGATTCCCTTGCATGTTCTTGTTTGATTGTTGCTTGGGGGTTTGAAACATGGTATGCATACCTGACTTATGATTTTTAACGGATAATGAGTTTCGAAAAGAATGAGATGCGATGTGAACCGTCAACCGAGCTCAACTAAGTTTTTGTGATTCCCAATTACCCATGCCAGGTTTGTGTTATGTGATGATATATGTATGCCAGAAAGTAGGCGTGGAATTTAGTCAGGAAATGCATGCTAGAAATGCTTGGATTAGGATGCCTTCTGCCTGTTGTTTGTTATTTGTGCTGCTTTAGAATCAATGCTAACACTATTAGGTTGCTTAGTGAATGCTATTGGGTTATATACAATTAGGATAAGATAGCCTAAGAATTCTTGGTCTAGCCTTACTGGCTGTTCCTTGTTTGGTTGTGACTTTGGGGTAGGATCATTTATTTTAATGTCTATCTTATTCTCGATTGTGTACGATTGTGTGTCCGTAAGGCGACTCAATGGTGTTAGCAGAAGTTCTTTTAGGCACGAGTGGGGTGTGAGATCCTAGGTAGCCTAGGATGAGTGTTAGGCACTTCGGTGCGAGACCGTATGAATACCAATGTCGAATAGATGAGTAGGTGGTGAATTAGAGTATTGGGGGACAAATTCTGAAACAAGTACGAATAGGTATGGAAGGTAGTACCGGGCCCGTACTACCGAAAGCACAGGAATCATACTTGAGTCAGGAAGTTACCTAAAATTCTAAGGAACCGGGTAGGGTAGAGAATCAGGTATGATTCACATTATGAATTAGTTGCGAAAGGAAAGTACACGTCTTCATCGTGGCGATGTTCGGTAATGAAGAGTGGATTGGGAGTAGTTTCGGGTGTAACCAATGGAGATGGATCGGGATGGATCATAGGTGCAGAAATTGATCGCCGTTGAGGTATCAACGAGGGTTATGATTGGCAGCAATGGATTAGGCGATGCATCCGGGTTGCTAACTGATACATCTGGGTTTTGCATGTCAATGTTTCGAAGGTCTATGGATGTGAATCCCGATAGACCTTATTCCTGTTTAATGGACTAGCGACATGGTATGAGGATTGGATTTGTAACAAAGGTTCGAGGCGCTGATCAATCGCGATCAGCATTAGGTATTGGCACAAATTCCAAGTGGGGGAGAGTTGTTGTTCTAAGAGAAGGAGCGAAGCTTAATGCGCAAATAGCTCAGCTACTGGAATATGGGAGTACTTGTATTACGAATTATCAAGCGTTGGACTTGGGTTATGATAATAGAGGGAGAAGGAATTGGCAGCTAATTAGAAATCGTGGCTTGGGAATCTGCAGGTAGGTTCCAGAGCATTTCTAGGTACTCCTTTAGGAGAATGGACAAGAATCCAGATTGATTTAAGTGCCGACGTTATGTCGACTTGTGTCACTCGTAGAGCAGGAAGGGCCCGTTCAGCTGCTGAAGCTGATGGACCTTGACTCCTGCTACCCAGCTGAAGTTAGAGTAATTGGAGACTACGTATAAGGTATGACGAAAAATGTGAGTAGTGTGTAACTTATGGGATAAAGACCCACAGAAGATGGCTCCTTGGACAGATAGCCACAAGTAGAGGGTTGAAGCGGAAAGGGAAGAAGGGTTCCCAGTGTGACATAACCGACCATTGAGGATGGAAGTCTCATGGCAATGAGGGAAACGGCGTGAGGATAGATACCCGTGATCTGACAAGACAGGGAACTCGCCGGCAGGGGCTAAGTCCTTGAAAAGGAAACGTTGTAGTTTGAAGGAGGAAGATGGGAGTGTCATTGCATGCTGGAGCTAGCAAGTGGTTATTGGTGCATCGAGTAGCTTTTCACCTTAAGGTAAAGGTGTTTGGAATAGCTTTGAGTAAAGGGAATTCTGCGAATTCAAGGAAGCGGTTGGAGGTTGTATGCATTGCAAAAAGGCTAGGATCTTGGCCATGCTAGGGGTGCATAGTCACCTCCATGGGAGTTTTGATTATTTCCATTAAGGCGTGGGGAACGCTGGACGATTGTATTTCGTTTCAACTCAGGACCTTGACAGTAGTGGGAGCGAGAGAGTCGAGTTTTAGTATAAAAAGGGCAGAGCATGGAAGGTGAGACGCCGAGCTGAGGGGACAACGCGACCTGTTGGGTCGACTGCAAGATTGCGCAAGCTATGGTGACTTGGAACACAAGGGTTCTGCTTGCATGGACTGATACTCAGAAGGATTGACGCAGAGGAATTATTCAGATACTGGGAATCTACATCAGGCTTCAACAAGAGTTATGTGTGTAGGACAAAAGTATTCGAAGTAAGGGATGTGTCATATGGGACAGCTCATCTCAGGAGCGCTAGTCAATAGTTTCAAGGAAGGAAAGGATCGCGAGCTGAGAAGCGTTCCAAGGCAGGAAAGGCTGGGCGGAAGTAAGGAAGGGGTTGGAGCGAGATTTTAAGGAAACATTTTGGTGAGATTGTTTATCGATCGGGAAGGATCAGCGCGGAAGCAACATATTAAGCAACGATAATATGAAGACAGGACGAGGGTTATGCTAAGCGATGCTAGGAACAAGGATAAGCGTTGGCCATGAGCATTGGGTCGTATTGGTGTAGTGATCGATTAAGGATTTTACGTCCTGGAGGATTGGTATCTCACGTGGGTACCGGGGTACTGTGCCTTGTTCGAGGTTGTGCCCGCTCGTGCCTCGGTGAGAGATAAGGTGTTGTCGGATGGAGTGTACTATACTGAGGTTGTACTGTGCTGTGTTCTGGTAAATAGTTCGTGCTGATCGGGAGTGCTGGGTGCTTTATTGTAGCAATAATGTGTCGTGTTCCCTCAAGTACGAGATACGGTTTTAGTAGGCTGATTGGTCAGATTGGGTTGTGGGGTAGATGATTTTTGTGCAGGATGAGATAATGGTTATCTGGGTGCCGACGATTAGTACCCTTAGGATTGTTCAGTAGGATGGGAGATGATTATGGACCCCTCCATGATCGCATTTGCCGAAGTAGTTGAGGTGAAGACTACCTTGGTTTTGCTGATGGCTGTTTAGCTGGTGAGAATGAAAACCAAGGGCGGATCAGGGCGACATGAAGACTGGGCGGATTGGATTCAAGATAAGGATTTAGATGAGAAACCGTGGAAGGGAACACCTTTAGGTGAGACAGATCGGGTAAATGAAGGTTGTGGGGTAGGGTTAGCGGAGGATGGCTAACCCATTATGGTCGCCTTGGATGTTAGATATAGACGGAGCTTCCGTGCGGTGTGAACGAAGAAGTTTGTGTCAAGTTTTTCGTTGCCCGAGGGGCAACACGGGTGTGTATGATATTGGAGAGGATTACTGGTGATCTAGCCGGTAAGGAAGTGGGGAATGGTTAAGAGGAGAGAGGTTTGATCGGTGGAAAGGTCAAGGCCAATCATCAAAAGATAGGTAGCTGATTTGGTCTCCGAGGATTTCTGAGGTAGAATTTGGAGATATGCCTGTATGGGTTCATCGCGGAAGTGTCAAGGAACCCCTCAGTTTATTGATAAAATCAAGGATGGCGTAGACCGATGGAGCAGGAGTGCTCACTTTGAGTCTGTTATAGTATGTTGGGCTACGAAGGGTGGATGATGTTAAGGCTCGGGAGAAGGTACCCCGATATGGTGCTCTGGATGGTGATATCAGGTAAGGAGGTGCAGCTCACTTAGGAGTTTAGGAGAAGGTTTGTAAAGTTGCAACATCCAACTTCGTTTCAGTATTATGCATCATCCTTAGAAGGATGACTGCATGGAGAGATCAATGTAGGAGTTCCTTCGGGATTACGTTCTTAGTTTGATGGGAGTTGTAGTTTCCTATGTAACGTTGGTAGAGTCCTTTATGATAATGGTTAGCACACGAGAAATGGTCTCTTGTGCAAGAAGTCGTACGGGAGAGGGTGTCAGGACTTCTATGTGTTCAGGAAGAGATTGTAGACCGATTTGAGCCGGAAGAAGAATCATGATATTATGCAGTGATAGGTATCGGTTAGAGTTTTGTCGTTAAGGTACCGATGTATTGGAAAGTGGGACCCCGGGTATACCGGATCGTTGTTAGTGTAGTAGATAGAATCTATGGCTCAGTCAGGCTTGTAGTAACTTCTAGATTTCTTAGTTGAGGCTGTGCAATGCGACGCATTCTGTAGCATGCAATTGGGAGAGAAATTGCGAGACGATGGTTCGATCTTGAGTTCCAGGTTGGAAGTTTTGTTCTTCTTAAGGTGTCGCTTTGGAAGGGGGTTATTCGTTTCAGGAATCGAGGAAAGCCTGGCTCTAGGTACATGTACCATATCGAATCATCGCACAAGTAGGTAAGGTAGCCTACCGATTGAAGCTGCCCGAGCAGCTTAGCCAGATTCACGACACGTTCCACGTTTCCCGACTCAGGAAGTGTATTACCGATGAAACTTCAATTGTGCCCTTGGAGGGTATCCAAATTGACGAACGCTTGAACTATGTGGAGTGACCGGTTGCTATCAAAGAAAGGAAAATAAACACTTTACAAAATAAGATGATAGGGGTAGTTAAGGTGCTGTGGCAGCATTGTAAGGGGTCTGAATGGACTTGGGAATCTGAGGAAAAATGCAAAGGCATTACCCCGAGTTGTTTACAGGCACAGATTTCGGGGACGAAATCCATTCAAGTGGGGGAGAATTGTAAGACCCGTTCCGCCGAGTCGCGGCCCGGAGGAATCTGCGGCGCGGCTTTAGGAAGAATCTAGAATCGCGTAGGATTTGTACGCACGGCGCGGTTCGAAAGAACCCGCGGCGCGGTGCGCCTCTATTGTGAAAACCCTAATTCGGATGTATACGCCTATATAAAGGACCCCAGCCCTAGGGTTCATGTTTTTGGAAGTTCTCTAGAGTGGAGTCGACTGGTTTCAGCAGGGGCTCTTCGGTTCTAAGGCTTTGAAGGTTTGAAGGAAGAGATACAACGTGGGGAAAGGCTTGTAGCCGATCGGGTGCGTTCCTCTGTTTCCCAGAAACAAGGTAAGAGGATCTACCTTCTGATATTTCATTCTATCCCATCATTATGGTGTTATCCCTTGATTAGTAGTCTTAGATTACTTGTAACACTTAGGGTTTGGACCAAGGACATGCATGGACTTGCATGTCCATAAGGAAGTGATCTTAGGGTAGTTTCTGATCCTAGGAAGGGTGTAGAGTGGAACCCTAACCGATGACTGTTCTGGTTAAGAGAAAAAAGAGGATTTCGGACTATTGCGAGTCCGCGATGCGGACAGGCTATGTCGGCGATGCGGGTTCGAGTAAAACCCCGTAAGTGTAATGATAGTCCGCGACGCGTAAGAGGAACGTCGCGCCGCGGCGAGCGGCTGTTTGACCCAAAAGCTTATTTTCGACCAAATGTTGGGTCTAGCCTTTAGGCCAGTCTATAGGAGTTCGGTCAGTGATTAATATGTTGTGTATGTGGGATTTAGGTGATCGGACGAGCCTAGTTTGGGATATTAGCGATGATCCGGACGGTTGTGATTCAGGTGAGTATCCTCACCTTACTATATGATGTTGCATGTTAGGCATCTTGTGTGTTATTTACAGTTATATGATTTGCATCGCATACAAGATATTTATTTTAATTAATTATGTTATGATTTTCAAATGTTTCCGCTGTTGGTTTAATAAATAGGTCGAATAGATTTACTTTTTGGAATAAATATTTTAATAGAACCTTGATAATAAATGAATTTTAGAAATTTTGAAATTTGGGGCGTTACACACTCTCTCCCTCTCCTTCTCTCAAAAACGTGGTTGTGGCTGAAATGGGGGGAAACCCCATCAAAAACTTGATATCTTTCACAATTGGCAAAACTAGTCCCTATAGATTGATCCTTCTTCACCCAACACCCCAAAAGTCCATCTTTCTCATTAAAAGTATCTATGTTCACACTCATGCCCCACATATAAATATTTATTTCACTTAGGTCATTCTCTAGGTCAACACCAACCCTTAGTTTCCTAATTTAACACAATTGGTCCCTTACACTAAAATTCTTCACAATTTAGGTCCTTAATGAAAATCAAGGAATTATTAGACCTAATTTAAACTCCACCTCAATTTCTTTAATATATATTCTAATTTTTCGAAATCCATAACTACTCAAATCTACTTAGGGTAAGTTTGGCCAAATTGACACTTTAAGTCCTTATGACAAAATTTCTCACATTTGGTTACAATTTGATTTTAAAACTATATTTGGCTCATTTATTCACAATATAAAATATAACAAAATATTAAAGTTAGTTATTCTTTATCTACAAAATAAATTTTATTTGTCGGTTTAAGCCCAAAACTCTTAGGCCCAAAACACGGATGTTACAATTATCCACCCCTTAAAAGGATTCCGTCCTCGGAATCACCGATCAAGAATTTAATACTCATTTTTCAACAAAATCTCAGAAGTTGCCCCTACTTAAATTTTAAAACTTTATAAAAGTTGAAGTGCCATAAATTTCACTTTGTAAAACTGTTTTACTTCAAAGAACTACTTGTCTCGATTTTGCTTTTCAATAATTGCTCTTCTTTTAAACATGCAACTACCAAATTGTATTTTTTTAAACTTGACCCTTTGTTTTACAAAATATTTGAACACTCAACTTTGTGGTAATTATTTTGAGGAAACCGTTCCTTATGAGAAATTTTCAATAATCCTTTGTGAAAAGAAGATACTTCTTCGGATTTGTACACTTTATGTAAAACAATAAAGTTTCAAACTTATTTAGAAACATATTTTTAGTGAATTTATTAACGAAATCTTTAAGAGATCATCAATCCTGGGTATCGACTACCGATTCATGATGGCCCCTTTGTCATTCACTTAATAAAAGTCTTGCATTTTGTGAGATATTCTAGTCCAATTTGTTTATAAAAATTTTCTCAATTTTTTTTAACAACACTTTTGAAAAGATTGGCCTTACGTCATTCTTAAGTTCTTATTAGGGTAGGTTATTCACTACTTCACACACCCCAAGGTGATTAATGGTTTGATCATATGGCCTCTATTCTCATCATGCATCCTTGTCTCTTCACCCTCACATGAATTAGTAAATCACTATTCCCATAAGGTTCCATTGGTCACTAAGCCATCGCTAACTACCAATGAACCTAATGATCTAAGTCCTTCTTGTGTCTTACATTATGGTTTCTCTAGTTTGGGCATTAAGGCGCAAACCATGCTACTCTTACATACACTTAGTCTTCTAGAGCTAAGGCAAGGTCACCAGCTTGAACACCAAAAAGATGTCGGATGGGTCTAAAAAAAGGTAACGGTAAGGAAGAAAGGTTTAAGGGCCACGACAAAGAATTTCTCCAACGGCTCCAAATCTTCACCTTTCTTTCACTTAACTACTACTCTACTCCTCATGCTCCTTGCTTGCTTCAAGTTGTCACCACAATTCCCGTAGTTGGTTCCTCATAGTCAAGACCACCTCATCAACCTTGTTACGCTTCAAGCTTCATCCCATTTAAGTCATCCTTTCATCATCCAAGATCATCCTTTATTCTTCAAAAGTACTTTTGAGCATGAAGCCCAATTCCTTAGCATTCGCCATTCTCACAAAGTTCTTCCTCATGTAGTCATGATCTTTCAAGGTTGCACTTCATTTCCACATAAGAATTCTCATGCATAAAATCCTCTTGCCATGAATATTCCTCATGCCAAACCGAATTCACCAATTAAATGGTTAGAACCTTAGTCATAAGCAAGCATTTACCACTAAGTTCTAAAGGCCAACTAGTTAAGAGTTTCAACACCCTTAAAAGCATCATAGTTTAAGTCTAAGCACTACTCCTAGTACCTAGTTCACTTAAACTCATGCTCTGATACCAAATTGAAACACCCTCGCTTAACGCTTTTCATAAAACATCATTTAAACCCATGGTTTATCATCTTTATTCAATAAAATCATCATTTATTGAAAACTTAAGTTTCAACATCTTCAATAAGTCATTTTTCTTTCGAAAACCATTTTAAAACACACAGACTTCGATGAATAATAAATTAGGTTTAAGTTGCGGAAAACATCGTTTGGTCCCATTTTAGATACAACATTTAATTTATAGAGTAGCGAGGTTGTAACAATTCAAATACCATTACACAGTTTAAATGAAATCACACAAACTGTGGTCTTCTAAATGTCCAGCTCTTCTAAGTCATCTAAACTCCTCAACCTGAGTATACATCAAAATAAGTTAGGGAATTGAAATGCCTAGTGAGTTTACCCAGGTTGACCCATTTCGAGTGAGTAGTGAACTACCACACTCGGGACGAACCCCCAAAAATAGTTTTAACCCACACTTCAAAAGTTATTTAAAACATCATAAAGGTTTACTCAAAATAGATAGTTATGATATGCAAATGGAATGCATGATGCAATTATCCCAACCCACGTCCATCTCATAAAAGTCCAACTCACCTCAACGGCACCTACCTAAGTTCACAAATGACACACACAAAGCATGTCACTTGATCCCCGTATAGGTTAAACTAGAACTAGTGGCCATCACACTAGCCCCATAAGGGTTATCAACTCCCTCATGTGGTTTCCTATTGTCGGAAACAATCCCAAGACATCGTTGAGGGTGGCTATCCAGCCCAAAAGGCCCTCTACATGGGCATAACACCATAAAGGTGGTAATTTTAGCCAAACATCATTAAACATCTTTAAGGTCATCATAAGGTTCACTCGGTCAATCCCATCCTATATGCAATGCAATGCACAAATAGGATGCTCAAAACATCTTTCAAAACCTCATCATCATCTTTATTTGAAAACATCTTTAGAAACTCATTTTCATGCAATGCACAAGTAAGAATCATATAACACATTGCACATACTATCATGCATGAAAAGTAATTGACAATACACACAAAAGATAGTTGGAAGGATGTGTACTCCCGATAAACTCACCCAAGGTCAACTGACGAGTCAACAGCAACTCCACACAAGGTTGAAGCATTTGAAGGCGCTCCTAGACATCATCTTATCCATCACATCCTCTTAATTGAGTGCTAGCTCAAGTCCTTAGTCTCACCTCCAAGTCACTAAAAATAAATCCTTCCTACAATACAAGAACGGAAGTTATCATACTCGATTCATCTAAAAGTCCCACTATAATTACTTCTTGAGAATTAAGAAGGAACAATCATCCAACATCCAAAATGAAGTCCTTAACCCTCTAATATAATGAAAATCTTAGTTAAAATGTCCTCAAAGATTGGCATTAAAACAAGGACCCAAAGCCCAAACCATAAAGCTTAAAACCCAAAACTGAGAATTTTGGCCAGACCCAGCTACACGAGTCATGTAGCTCTACACGGGTAGTGTAGGACCCAAGGAAAAACTGATCTGAAGCCCCAGAGACCCTACACGGGTCGTGTATCAACACACGGGTCGTGTACGCTATGCAGTAACTTGGTTTTTGGTCATTTTAACCCCTTTTGACCCAAATGAAGCTCCAAATCAACCCAAGACCAAATATACATGAAAATACACATTTAATAACTCATTTACAAGCATTCAACTCCCAATCCAAGTGTTCATGACTTAAACCAATGAAAATCACAATTCAAGTTCTTATCTCTTAACAAGTAATTCATGAACTATGTTCCAAGTCAATCATTACACTTAACACCATCAAGTAGCCAATTAAGTCCTTAACCAAGGTCATCTCTTAAGAGAATCATTCCCACACAAACCCAAAGAAGATAGCCTCATAGAATCTCAGATTCCAATCATTGGTACAAATGATTTAACCCATGGAATACCCAATTTCAATCCATCAATGGATGATTACAAGTGGAGATTCCTTCTTCCATTCCATGGAATCCTTAGGAAATGATCCTTACTCCAATATTACTTCCAAATTGATGCATTACACTCATTCATCTATTAAACAAAAGATATATCCCTCATATACTTGAATTAAACCAATTTCAACACCCAATTCCCATATTCTAGTGATTCAAGGTTTCAAATTACACATCAAGGGTTGGAATCCTTAGGGAATCATTATAAATGAATACCCTCATCCAAAGCCACCATAATCATCCACAAATTTCTAGATTCCTCAACAAATTAAAATACCCCCAATTTCTAGGGTTCATAACACCCAATTCAACCAAGTAATTGAATCTAGAGCATCCACGGATTGAATGTAGACTCTAATAAACTTAGAAACATCAAATAAACATTGGGGATTCATAGGAATAACCTCATCCCACCATAAATCTCAAATTGTGTCCCAAACCCTAACTCGAATTCAAAGCTAGAAGAGTGGGTTTATACCTTAGATTGCTTGAATTCTTCAAGAACTTTGATCAATCTACAAACTCTTGCATCTTATCCTCCATGATCTCTCAAAATCGCCACTCTCTCCCTCTCCTTTCCTTAAAAACGTGGTTGTGGCTGAAATGGGGGGAAACCCCCATCAAAAACTTGATATCTTTCACAATTGGCAAAACTAGTCCCTATAGATTGATCCTTCTTCACCCAACACCCCAAAAGTCCATCTTTCTCATTGAAATCTCTAAGTTCACACTCATGCCCCAAATATAAATATTTATTTCACTTGGTCATTCTCTAGGTCAACACCAACCCTTACTTTCCTAATTTGACACAATTGGTCCCTTACACTAAAATTCTTCACAATTTAGGTCCTTAATGAAATTCAAGGAATTATTAGACCTAATTTAAACTCCACCTCAATTCCTTTAATATATATTCTAATTTTTCTAAATCCATGACTACTCAAATCTACTTAGGGTAAGTTTGGCCAAATTGACACTTTTAGTCCTTATGACAAAATTTCTCACATTTAGTTACAATTTGATTTTAAAACTATATTTGGCTCATTTATTCACAATATAAAATATAACAAAATATTAAATTTAGTTATTATTTATTAACAAAATAAATTTTATTTGCCAGTTTAATCCCAAAACTTCTAGTCCCAAAACACGGATGTTACATTTAAGGACACATTTACACAACCATTGATTAATTTATTGCATATTTCTCATTTTCGACATTTAAAACTTGCTGAATTTCTGGACCAGGTTGTAAAGTTTGCAACTTTCATCCTAGGAGGGGTCATCTTTAGGCTCTAAGAAAATTATTGTATCAACTAGACACAAAAAAGAGCACAAGTGTAACGTCCCAAGTTCCAACCAAATATTGTTTAGAATGTAAGTATAAAACGTAAGTTATTTTATTAGAAATAAAAAAGCATAATTTATCAAAACATGTTATCAGAGTATGTATGTCCCAAAATTATTTATAAAATCTATATCTAGAAGAAGTAACCAAAAACATAAATATCTGAAGCACCGCCGTCACACTGAGCTCTTCCCATGATCGACAGAAGTACCTAAAAATGTTTTAAAATCAACAGGTAAGCTTAAAGCTTAGTGAGTTACCCAAATACCCTACATTCATCACAGAGTACATTTAGTAGTAACATATATTAGCCACCCAATCAAGCTATCAGGGCACGGTCCCACCCTAAAGGGCTATTAAGGTACTACGCATCCAGTCAAGCTATCAGGGCACAGTCCCACCCTTACTGGCTATCATGGCACCACCCACCCAGTGGGGCTACCAAGCTCCATGATTAATAGAACACACTGTAGATCTACACATAATCACAAGCAGCCTTATATTACCACATGTAACCTTTCACCATATGGTATCACATCACATACACATGTAACTTCACATATGGTAAGGCGAGGATACTCACCTAAATCAAAAAAATATGGATAGTAACTAATATCCCACTATAGTCTTGTAGGATCACCTAAACCCACCATCTGGGCAGTCAATCGCGCCGCTATACCGGCGGTATAGCGGTGGTATCGCGGTTATCGCCCATCAACCGCTACAAAAACTAGTTTAGCGTTACAAAATAGCGAAACCGCTATTATCGGCGCTATTTAACGCGATTTACCGCATTTTAGCCAACCGCTATAGCGATTTTAGCCCGCTATTAAAAATTTTGAACATTTACAAAAGGGTTCACCAAAGGTACTCCCAAACCATTTAAACCAACTCCGTCCAAATAGGACTAAATCGGACCGGATCATTTAACCCGCCGGTTCAATGGAACTAGCAGCTAAAAGAAGAACCGGATCTCTATAGCATGAGCATTACTTGGTGAAGCCTTTTATAGATCTCTTTTCACTCCATTTTTCTCTCACTGGGCGATGTGGGATGGCTTCCAAAAGCCAAAATAAAGTCCCTTCCATTTTCTTCTATACACGAATCAGATTACTTCATTACGCTTACACACCACAAATATATATCAAACACACGCTACATATATATTATCAAACACACAAAACATATATATTATAGATTACGTAAGTATATTACACATACACATACTACGCATATATTATCAAACACAGTAACACATATATATCACACTAACACACATTGCATGTATACCTCACGTGAATAACTTCCACAAATTAGATCCACATCCAACAACTCAAAATCAATTTTTATGTAAATTAAGGATGGTTGATTTTATATTAATATATGTAAACAAGATAATCGTTATATATATATATATATATATATATATATATATATATATATATATATATATATATATATATATATATATATATATATATATATATATATAAATATATATATATATATATATATATATATATATATATATATATATATATATCATTTCATGAATTGGAAATCCTTACAAAAGAATCCGCAATCCAAACGTACCCTAATTCTACTAGTAATAGTCTAATATATAAATTCTACATATTACTAGAAAACCGCTATACCACCGCTATACCACCGCGAAAACCGCAAAACTAAATATCGGTAGGTTACCGCGATTACGATTTTTACCGCGATAACTGCATAGCCCACCATATACAACCATATCAATCACATATTATATATCCCTTACTGGTTCGAACACAAGGATTGACTAGCCCACCCAAGTCTATAGTCAAGGGTCAAAACACAACCAAAAGTCAACATCAGAGACGTTAGCGGTGTTGGGATCTGATCACATAAACAAATAAACACATGCAGTGGAAGACAGATAAGATCAAATCTTAGAAATTCCATGAACATTGTTTAGGATCATACAATTCATAACAGATTATTGCAACTTAAAACACAAACAGGAATACTTCAGCAAGTCTTATCATTTGTGCTCTAGTCAACACCAGGATTGCAAGGATGATCAGGATCCAAAGTAGAATAACTTTAGTGGCTCATACCCAGTGATCACCAGCAAACCAGCCAGATCAGAAGTAAAGAACTCAATTACAATACAGTCCCTTTAATTGATTCCAAATTAATTCTAGATTAATTTATCAGTTAAATTATTGATCTAGTTTCTAATTAATTTATGAGTAAATTACATGAATGCTCCCTGTGGTTTTGGGTAATTTGCGTGTTTGGTCCCTAACTCTTTTTTTAACTTGGACGGTCCCTATCATTTTGTTGTGTTAAACGCTTGGTCCCTGACTTACTTAAATTGACTATATTTCCCATATTAATCTCTTTTTTAATTTTCATTATTTACTATTTATTTTTTAATTACATAAAAAAGAAAAAAAACCCTAAGTCATCCTCATTCAAATAAATCGGCCTCTCTCCCTCTCTCGTTTCACCTTGCAGATCCGACTATCCCTCTTCCACCACCACTGTCGTCTTCTCCGACGAGAATACCTCATATTGCCCACAAGACTCATTAAGGTTTTTGGCTAGATCTGCAAACTAGAGATGGAGGTAAAAAGCATGGAGGTGGTCGATCTACTAGATTTATCATGAATTCTTCCCCAATCACCAGTCAGACCGTAAAACCATAATCCAACCACATCTTAGACTAAGTAGGTTGCACAAATACCCTCTAAAGTGTAAAGCAAGGTTCATCCCTACTTGTACACAGAAAAGGTACAGGGTCATGTAGTGTTTATCTGAACGTCATAACTAGTCTGAACCTGTTCGGTAGTGTCGTTTCATTGGTCTTCCTGCAAGTACTTATGAAAGAAGTGTTCTTTTAGAAAGGACTCACATTCTAAGGAAACAGTGGGAGCAAGAGTGATCATGAAGGAGTTCAAGGATCAGCTAAGTGAAAGAACCTCTAGTCGCCACTATAACTTGACCAGGGATCAGATTCCTGTTAAATCTGACATACCTTTCTCTTCACAAACCAATAGTATTAGTCGCAGTCATAAGGTGTTATGATCTGGGTGACATACCGATTAGTGGTAAAACACCGAATTGGTACGTATTAGCAATCCTGCCACTTGGAAGCATTGGTGAGCACGGTTGCTACCAAATAAGAGAACCTATGGGCGAGACCAGATCCATGTGATAATTTGACTAATGTTACACTTGGCCTAAGAACTAGTGGTAGTAATTGAATTATCAAAAGAATACAACATAGATAGAATATACCTACATTCTGATCAAGAATGAGTTGAATGAAGCGAAACTCAGAGTCATATGATTGATTTTGAGAGAGACGTACTAAACAGAACTGAATCTCAAGGGATATCGTCTGCTATAACTGCACTGCATGAGTCATAGCAAGATTGGATTATCTGAACCGCTTTCCTTAAATGGAAAATACAAGGATTTTGTGTGAGACACAACCAATGGGGTTTAGAACATGCCGATATATCCAAACAGAAAGGTACATGGCCCGTAGATTCATCTTATGGGCACCTTGCAAGAAAGGATATTTGGATTCTCAAAATTGCCAAATGTTTGGATTTTGTGAATAGCCTAAAGGAGTCCTCTAATCATGTCAGAAAGGTTTGGATTTTATGATAGTCTAAAAGAGTCATATAACCATGTCAAAGCCAGTGGGAGTATCGTTGTGATCTGTCTATCAATGTATGTCCGTTACATACCATTTCTAGGAAACATCTATTATCATTACAAAGTGTATTAACTTGGCATTAAGACATGATTCACTATGAAAGATCTAGAATAGATACAACATACTCAGGTGGTCACAAGTATCTATCAGATAGATGACATCCTCCGTATAGACCCTACCAATGTAAGTGTGATCTTGATGAGATTCAAGATGCATGACTTCAAGAAAGGAGTCCTCTAATCATGTCAGAAAGGTTTGGATTTTATAATAGTCTAAAAGAGTCCTATAACTGTGTCAAAGCCAGTGGGAGTATCGTTGTGATCTGTCTATCAATGTATGTCGGTTACATACCATTTCTAGGAAACATCTCTTATCATTACAAAGTGTATTAACTTGACATTAAGAGATGATTTGCTATGAAAGATCTAGAATAGATACAACATACTCAATTGGTCACAAGTATCTATCAGATAGATGACATCATCTGTATAGACCTTGCCAATGTAAGTGTGATCTTGATGAGATTCAAGATGCATGACTTCAAGAAAGGAGTTTCTCGTCATTACAAAGTGTAATAACCTGGCATGATCTAAAAGAAATACAAGATATTCACGTAGTTACAAACATCTATCAGATAGATGAAATCGTCAGTATAGACCTAGCCATTATGAGTATGATCTTGATAAGATTCAAGATGCATGAAAAAGAGTCTCTGAAAGTCATGACACATGGTTTATAAATAATCCTCAGATTCTGAAAAGGTTTCGAATAGAATAGATCTGATCCCACGAGCTTCTTGGATCGATCACAAGTGTCATGAACTTGTCCTGATGACTTGATGCTTAGAGCATAGTAAGTTGAATTCAGGATACAACCTGGCTGAGAATACTTGACAGATTGTTTAAGCACACATGAGAAATCATTGAGAAATGATTGGGTGAATGTAATAATAATTTGAAAGGAGTTTCAAATTTGTAATTATTAATATCAGAATGTCATGCTAAAGGACTTCATAGTTAAAGAGTTTCATTAGTATTCTGATGGAGCGCTTGTGGTTCACCGGCACATCATAACACATTGGAATCGTCCTAGGGTGCAGTCATCTGGACTAAAAAACCCGAGAAACATGAGAAGTCATAGTACACACCACTATTTTCGGAATGGAGTTAGGAGAGAGAAAAACAAGATGACATATTGATATATCATCAGAAAAGTGTCTGATTGGATTATCTATAATGAAGTGTATCAATGTAAGACATTTTGGATGCATAGAAAGAGTGAAGGTCATTTTGGGTATATAGACATATAAATTTTAATTGAAAGTTTAGTAGAAACCAAGAAACATATAGCAGTATTATATTAAATCTGACTTGGTGATTACCTCGTGGAGACTTGGTAATGAGCAGGAGTAGCTACTAGTCAGATCATCGTTTCGCTTTTGCATGTTTTACTTCTCGAATAATTTGATTATTCAAAGCTCCACAGTCGTTCATACTTTCGGAAGTAAATAGTGAATTAAGACTGTCATGGATTGAATTGTAGATTGTTTAAGGAGTTACACATAGCAATAGTTTTGCTGCAATGTTCATGAGTACTTAGAAATAGAGATTTGAGTATTGGAGAAACCCACGCTCAGAGAATTACTTCACGGATTATATCACGAGTAATTCTGAGACGATAATATCTTATGATCTTGAAACGGAGATATATGAGTTGAAAATTTGCAAGTCGGTTGTGCATTGATAATACGTAAACGCATCAGTAACATGATATTATAAAACGTATTGTTGTGCGCGATTTGATGAGTAAGAGACACAAGCATATACGTCGAAGTTTATTCGTTCCTTTTGCCCTAACGGGAGAAGCGGTATATGTGGGCCCATCGGTGATTTGGTGATGACTTGTAGTGCTGGCCAGCCAGGACTGAATTGATGTGTTCAATTAGAATTCCTATATCATCACAAATCAGGAATCTGGAAACAGAGTATCGGACTGAGATTGATTCTAATCCATGTCTCAAGTCCAACTGATATCTAATAGAACAGAGGATCATATGATCACTTATCTTAGGACATGCAACTGACAGGTCAGAGTTCGGCAACAGCTTTTGGAAGCTACAATTTGCTGGTCAATTTAGAAGCTATATTGAATTATAGTCATAGACTTATTCAAGTGGGATACTGTTGGATTAGGTGTCAAAGCCATCATTATAATCTGGGGATATACTTGATTGATGGCAGCACAGTCCATTTGGGTTGCCCTCAAAGCCTAGCAGAGGACAAGATGACTTATAGAGAGAGAAATAGATTAATATATTATAAGGATAATATATTAATTAGAAATCATAATATTTAATTAATAATTAATCAGAAATTAATTTGGAATTAATTGGATTAATTAAATGTGTAGGGGTTGAATTATAATTGTTCAATAGTTGATATATATATATATATATATATATATATATATATATATATATATATATATACACACATATATATATATATATATATATATATATATATATATATATATATATAATATTTATCTATTTCTCAACTATTGTACAATTATAATTCAACCCCTACACATTTAATTAATCCAATTAATTCCAAATTAATTTCTGATTAATTATTAATTAAATATTATGATTTCTAATATATATATATATATATATATATATATATATATATATATATATATATATATATATATATATATATATTGGACAAAAATTATATATATTTATATATATATATATATTTTCGAAATATAGCTGCATATTTGGGTGGTTTGAGTATTTATGGTAATGATAAGTGCATTGACTTCTATGATAAAAGGCATATCATATCAAGGGTTCAAATATGGCAGTTATATGTCATATGAATTATCAGTTTGAGACTATAAATAGAGGCTTCCTCCCACCTTCATATTCATGTCATCTTGAGGAGTTCCTCCTCTCTCTAGTCTTTCTTGGTTGCTAAGTTTTGGGTGTGAGCCATTAGAGGCATTACACTTGTGTTGCTTGCATCCAAAAGATCAAAATATCAAAAGGTATGTTTTCTTTATGAATTTTTGAATATACCTTTACTGTTCTTGATATGTTCTTAGTTATAAGTTCAATAGAGTAAACATAGATCCTATTAGGGTGCATGTAAACTTAAGATCTTTAAGTTTATTGTTTGCCTAAAACCCATCATATAGCTTATTGAGTGATGCATATACGTCTTTATTGAAAACAACACACACCAAAATAAGTTTAAGGGACATGTACTCGAGTAAACTCACCTTAATCACCAATGCGTTTATTATGTTACTTATATTGCTTCTATGCTCACAAGACCTTTCAATCACCACCTAATATCAAATTCAAAGGGGTTAAAAAGTGATTTAAATACTCTTCTAGATCTTATTTAATGATTTAAAGATACACACTCTCGTCTATTCTTCATTAGAACCTATGAGAGTTGTATTAGCCTCATAAGGGTTAAAGTGAACTTTTTATAAAAATCTGACCCAGGCCCGCCAGGGTAAAATCAAGGCCAAAATAAACTTGCACAAGCCAAATTAAAGGAAAAAATGCCCGCTCGGGATCTCATGCATCAAATATTTTTTCTTCTGATTAAGACATAGTTGAAGTACGACTGAGCCAAAAAGTCCTGGACCGGGCCTGTGCTGAACAGCCTAAATATGTTCGAATTTTTGCATTCTAAGGTCATGTTTCAACCCCCAATGGTCCCTATCCATGTATCACTTAAATCCATGTTTTTACGTGACTAAATTACCATCATCAACATACCATATACGTCAAATACACTCTACAATAAAATGAATGTTCATGACTTATCCAGATAAACTATTATGGTCTCAAAGTTTTAAGCCTTTCATCAAGGAATCAATCAAGCACTTGATTAATAAGTCATTCATCATATTAGGAAATCCTCATTCATCCTAATGAGAATAAAATCAATTGGTCATCCAAGATGGATTCATTCCATAACTCCCATTTCCAATATCCAAAGGAATCAAAGAATGGAATTCCCATTTCCATCCATTCAACATATTTGAACAGGGGATATAATCATTCACATGTGGATTCATAAGGACCTATTTAAAATTTCCCTCATCCCAATTCACACCAAAAGGTCAACTACTTACTAGTTCTTATGTCAATTCATCCATGTTTCCTTTCTATTGTTCATAATTACCCAAACCCATCACTAGATTCAATGGTTTCTAGATTTCTCTATGTCAAAGGAATGGGATCACTAGGAAATTCTTTTTCTTTCATCCAATATACATTAAGGAACCATTAGCACAATTAGATTCATCCATAACTCAACATCTCCATGGTTCTAGGGTTTTAAAAATACACATTCTATCAAACAATTGAATCTAGGTCATCCATGGATTAAATGTAGATCAAATGTTGCTCTAAAACACAACATACTAGTGGAATCATAAGAAGAACCTCATCCAACATAGATTGATAGGGAAACTTCAATACTTTAATCAAACTTCAAACCCTAGCATTCCATCCTTCATTATCTCTAGAAAATCACCTCCAAGGAGGCTCTCTTCCTTAAAGAATGCCTCCACTGGCTGAAATAGGGTTTCCCCACCTATATATACATCAAAACTTCTTAATAATTGCATAAAGGGTCTAAAGGTTGGTTCCTCCTTCGAATATCACCCAAAAGACCACCCTTTTTGTAACGTCCCAAATCCTGAAATAAATTATTCATTTTTAAAACCAGACTAAATACAGAAAAACGGGTTGAAATTAAAAACATTCATTCAAAGTTTAGTAAGCAAAACATTTTAAACCCAAAATGTCGGATGTGATACAGTCGTGCCGTGCTCCAATCGTTTTTTGAAAGGTACCTGAAAAACATTTTGGGTGAAAGATAAGCACAAAGCTTAGTGAGTTTTCCAAGATACCACATATTCCATCACATAATACACACAATAGCAACATATGCCATAGCAGGCACCAGGACTAGCCACCCTTGTGGGTTGTCAAGCCACAACCTGTAACTCCCAATATTTTGCTAAAACAATATCAATCATATAAAGGTTCAATTGGTGCGGAAATCCAATTGAAACCCCAATCAAGAAATGTAAAGATGAAGTACAAAAACATTAAATGAACGATCAAATGCACTTCTTTGTATTGATTGAATAATCGGTACAATGATCACCCACATACATGCATCACACGATTTACTAGACACCTACTCAATGGTTTTACTCGACCAACCAAACCCTAAACACACCTTCTACAGGCTTATATATACTAACTAGACAACCCATGCCCAATACACATAAATCCCAAACCCACAGCAAGTCTAATTAGCCCAGAACACCTATAAACCATAAAGAGAAAGTATAAAAATCCAAAATAGGGCCCAACAATCTCCCCCTTGGTTTATAGCTTTCTCCTATTTCAAAGCTCCAGATCCAGCAAGTTCATGTCCACACGACCTACACCTCCAGCCCAATAGCCTCTTTCAGCGATCTTTATGGCAACTCCTGTGCATGGTTTGGCAGTTTCTTCCAAGAGAGGACTTTCACACAAAATTTACGTACGAGCAAACCTTTTGATGTCATGTTCACCAAACATCAACAGTTCCTTAGGCTCGATCAGTCAAATATGATTGTCTTTAAGCTTTATCACAGCTGTGTGAGACGTGGGGTCAAACGCCCAAAACTCCATATCATGAAGAGAGTGATCTGGAAGTGGTTTGGAAATAGGAATGGTCTTGAGCTTGTCGGTTGCAGGCCAGAAAACGTTCTTGATCCGTTTTCTTGAAGGATCTCTAACGCCCTTGGTCCTTTTGGTAAAGGATTTGGCAGTAGACATCCCTTTGAAGCCATTGCGCACTTGGATATCCAAGAATCTGAAAAAATCTCCAGGCTACAGGATCTGCTGACGGATTATGGAATACAACCTTGGACAACTCTGTCAGATCCACTCTAGTCCATGAAGTGAACTTGTAGGGCTTGTCATAGTATTCGATGTTGTTGGAATTTCTCTTTACCCACCACATTTTCTTCTTCTCATCATAACCCTAACACTTAATACATGAACGGTCTCCATACTTGTCGGAGAACCGTTTCTTCATGTTAGTAACAAAGATCACCGGTTCGTCATTGTCACGAGCATGTTGGTCAGTGTTGGCTTGGACTAGAGTGTCTCCCCGCTTCGCTCTTTGGAGCTCTCTCTGTCTTTGTTCTTCTCTTCTA
The DNA here is from genome assembly GCA_023525715.1 of Cichorium intybus. Classification (NCBI taxonomy): domain Eukaryota; kingdom Viridiplantae; phylum Streptophyta; class Magnoliopsida; order Asterales; family Asteraceae; genus Cichorium; species Cichorium intybus. Next base: position 71,296,394 of record CM042016.1, on the reverse strand, counting down.
TCATCAGCAGTGTGTGGCCTAGCAGCCATGTACTGATCAATGTTCACACTGGAGGCATGAACATAAGGTTTGGAACCAGAAGTGCCAGCAGCTCTGATTTCTTCTATATCTGAATAAAAGAAATCAATTCCAAACTTTTGAGACAACCGCTGTCTCACATCAATCAGTAGAGCTGACATTCCACCCAGGTTTGCTTAAAGTTGGGTGATCTTCAAGGCTTTGGCAGCATTTTCTTTTTCAACCTCTCTAAATCTTACATCAAGATTACCAATCAGCAATTCCTGGTTGCTGATTAATAAGTCTTTTGCGGAGGATTGTTGTTTGAGCTCAAAGACTCGATTTTGAATGGAGGCCACATCAACAAACTCTGATTCGATCATTACGTTATTTCCTTTTGATATGTTGACGTGGGGTGGATTGGAAGAACTTCCACCTGCTTGAAATTCTATGGTTGGCAGCACCAGTTCTTCGACAGAGGGCCTATAAGTAGTTTCCCGAATAGGGCTTTGATAGTCCAAGTCCATAGGATTAGAATCAAACATTGGACTATGGATCTCAGAGAGTTCTGGGCTAGGTTGTTCCTGAACAATAGGGCTTTGAACATTTGACGTGACTGGGCTTGGACCAGTTTCAATGGGCATAGAGGTTGTAGCAGGAGTGTCTTTTGGAGTCTCCGGACGATAGACTCCTCGTCGCGTATCTAGTCGTCTTCTTTTGAATTGAACTGGGTTGACAGTGGGGTCTTCTAGATCACCTTCTTTAGGTACAGCAGCAGTAGCAACATCTTGTTGAGGAGGAATCAACGCAGATGGCTGAGGAGCTTCTGTCTCAACTTCCTTTTCATTTTCCAAGGGGCCAAGAATACTCTCTATTACATCATCAAGCTCATTCGCTGTAAGCTCATCAACTTCTCCTCCTTGGCTTTCTTCTGCTTTCTCCTCATCATCATCAACAATATCGATAGCTTGCTCATATCCAAACACTAGCTTTCCTCTGACTTTCTCTGCTTCAGCATCAAGTGCAACCGGTGCTTCAACAGTCTTTTCGACATCAGCAAATCTGCCCAGCTTCACTAACTCTTTAATTCCTTTGTAACCAACCGAATTCTTTCTTACTTGCTTCATCAGCATGAAAGTATTTGGACCCAGAAGTTTTAGATCAAGTTGGTTTGCCCACTTTTGAAGCTGAGGATACTTCTGGTTGAGAATCTCTTGTAGAAACCGGGGATACATCATAAAGAGATCCTTTTTTTCCCTCTGCAGATTGCTTTGCATCTCCTCATACACAAATCTTGAATAGTTATATTCCCAATCCAGAGCAAGGGAAACAATGGCGGCTGTGGCAACTCGGCTGATTTCATCGGACCCTCCTTTCCTTCCAGAGACGCAGAGCACAAACGTATGTGCAAGAAATCTCTAGAAAGGAGGAAGCATTTTCTTGAGAGTAGGAGGGTAGTTTCCTTCATAGCACATGTCAGCCAAGCCAGACTTTACTTGGTCATCCCGGTATTTAGTAGGAAAGCCGGGCTTGTCTCCAAATTCCAAAACTTCTCGAATGACTTGTTCTGAAATCACGACCTGCACTCCTTGCACGGTTGACTTGATAGTTACACCATCTTCTCCAGTCTTGCTGATAGCAGCATTTTTCTAGAAGTCGTTTATCAGGTCCTTGCAGATGACTAGACTTACACAAAACGCATGAGAGATGTGGCAATTGTTGAGACCGTTGATCATCGACTGAAAATCCTCTTTGTATGCCTTAGGTGGATCCATCAGATAGCCGGGAATGTTGTAGAAATCCACGCTTTTCAGGTAGTTTGTAGAAGCAGCCATTGAATCTGCACCAAACTGGCCAAGTGAGAAAATATGTTGCATAATTTGAATGTTTAACTCATGATGATGCCCAAGACAAATTACTGGAATTAGTTTACGGTAACTTGATAAGGAAATTAAATTAAATTTAGGATTTTAAATTTAGATTTTACAATTAAATTTTTAAATAAAATCCAAATAAATTATTTAAGCCAAAAATTTAATTTGGTCCAAATAAGCACAAATGGTCTGTAAAATTTAAATGCAAAGGTCCAATGGACTAAAATGGCCCGAATTGGACCATTTCAGTCCAACAGGTGGATTTCGGTCGGAATCGGGTCGAGTTCTCCTTAACCGGATGAAACAACGCGGGTCAAAATAGGATTTCGGTCCACAGGGATCATTTCGGTCAAAAATGAGTCGGGTCGCGTCACAACCGGATAAAGCGGGTCGGTTCAGAATGGATTACGGTCCGGATGAGGTTTTTCGGTCGATACGAATTGAATCATCGGACCTTTTTGGTCCGACCTGAATCCAATCGACAACTTGGATCGCCTGATGACGTCACAAGGGCGAAAACCCCCTTTTCGGTGCCGAACCTCCAAAATTCACCCCGAAAACCTGCAAAACACAAAAATTCGAACCGAGCAATCTTATTATTGAGATTATCACACGCATATACAACCTTTTATCGGACGAAAATCGAGCAAGAACGAGAGAAATCGATAGACAAACGGAAGTTGTGCGAGAGTTCGAGAGAGAGAAAGAAGTGAGCGGCGAATTAGGGTTGCGAGAAGTGGGAACGGAGGTGGAGCAGCGTTTAAATACCCTGAAATCCTCAGGTGGGCCAAGAGATTTCGGCCCAAAGTCCTCCGAACACCAAGGATCCGCCTAAAAGTGGATTTCAGTCCAAAGAAAAAAATAGAAAAATTTGAATTCAAATTCGTGACAAAAAAAAAATAAAATAAAAACAAATAAAACAAATAGAATACAATGAAATAAAAATTAAAATCACAAGATTGATTTAAATATAACGATTTAAATATTTATTTGGTTTTTTGAATTTTTTTTTAATTTTTCTTTAGTATTTTTAAATTTTTATATGTTTTTCTCCCCCTAAATTAAAGATTTATGAGAAATTTTTTATTTCAAAAAAAAATAAAAATAAAGATAAACAAATTTAACAAAGATTCATGTCTTTTAAGCAATGCACCTAGCAATCCAGATAATCCAACCAATTTGAAGTTAGTTCCACATTCGGTTGATATTTTCAGAATAGGCTTACGTTATCATCGCAATCAGAACCCACACAATTGCATTACAAGACAACTTTTGTCAAGATAATACATATACAATTTAGAATTTATAGAAGGATATGAACAGCTATTGTGTCAAGAAAATCGTCAACCCGGATATTTTATCTTAACATCTGTTTCATTTCGAAACGTCATTTCCGGTTTCTTCATTTTGAGTGAAAATCTTTATCTCGAGAATCTATCTCTCAAACAAAATTTCTATGACATACACAGGTGATCTCCCCTTTCTAATCAAGAAACTCTTTGGTTAACTAGCTCTTTTCCCTAAGTCTATGTTCCTTTTTAGTCATTACTCTTACATGTTTTCCTTACTTTTCTGCCATGTGCAACTTGTGGCATCTATTCAGAAGTGCTTACACAATTGTCATTGTTGCTTCTATTGTGCATCATTGGCATCTTTTCGAGGAGTTATTATACAACTTAGATTGATGCTCCTTAGGCTTTAGACATGTGAGCACATTGGCTTCTTTTAGGGTCCCTAGATGGGCTGATTTTGTGCCTCTTTTCATTTAATCCTAATGACCCTTTTGACATGTGGACGCATTGGCCTCTTTTAGCCTAACCACACACTACTTTGGTGTGGGTTGTGACGATTGGACACACTCAGCAGACCAAGATAGTATACTAAAAGTTTCTCTCAGACCCAAACCGTGGGGAAAGCCAGGATTGACCAACCATGTATGTTGAGGAAATTAAGTAGACACCGATTCTCAAAAAGAACACTTTCACTACAACTTGAAGTTTAATGAACTTTAAGCTCATGGTGATAGAACATAAACCAGATAGGCGACCACAATAAACATTCATAATACTTAAACAAACACTAAACCTTCTATGCATCGTTTCAATTCAATTATTTTATTTTGCAACATATGTGAATTCTACTTGACTTGAAAAACAGCTATAGTTATCTTCACGAATATCATTTCTAAACAGGAACAAACTGACAATTGAAGCAAGGTTGGACACTTGAGCATTACATTTTACAGATCTATTTTTAACTAAATAATTTTAGTTTTCTTTTAATTTAGAGAGCATGTATTGGATATTATTTTTGTAAATTTTGAATTTTATAATTTTTTATGGTTTTTATAAAAAGTAACGCTCCCCCTAAAAAGGAGCACGGAGAAGAGATAAACTAAGCAAACTAAGAAATGTCACGAAATTGAAATCAAAAACATTACATAAGCACTTCAGACCAAGATCGGGAAGGAGAAACCGGAGAGACCAAACCGTATATCTGCAATTGAAGAGCCTTGAAGAATACATTTATTCCCTTTCCCGTAACGGACACACACTCTCTATAAAAATTTGAGTTAACTACAGTAGAGTGGTGTCTCCAATTGTGTGCAAGAAGCAGCCATTATCAACAAACCGTGGTTTGATGATATGCCTCCATGGCTACTCCTGCACACAATGCAGGATCAGTTGCATTTAGGGACCCAGTCCATCTTGTGACTAGGTCTGCCACTGCTGTCTGTGTATTTTACTTGTTCCCATATCATGTCATGTTTATCAAGAATAGAATCTGAAGTATTAACATAACAGTTTGAAGGTTTAAAAATACTTCCCTTAGGCACCCATTGATAGTTAGGCTTTGATCTTCTTTTGGTTGCCCGAACAGGTGATCCATTGTTTGACTGACGAATGGATTTGCCCTTAGCTTTTGGCTTATGAGTGTGAGCTGAAGGAAGAGCCTTGAGATGACATTGATTTAGTAAAGTTTGACATAGCAGAGACATCTCTAGGGTTGATTCCTCTGCCCTTTTGTGCTTGTTTCCTAGCTTTGGCAGCGTTCCAGTCACCATCTCTTGAGTGAGACCTTGAGGAATGTCTTTTAATGGATCTTCCTCTTTGCACCCCTTTTTGTTTGTGAACAAGTTGAGAACAATTTCTAGCTATGTGTCCAGAAACTCCACAATTGTAGCATGTCTGTTTTTTACGAACAACATGACTGGAACTGTATCCTGATCCAGAGATGGATGGCTTCTGAGAATGTCCACACATGTAGACACAAGTTGATGTCTGCAGTACAGGTTTATTTGACTTAAATTTGTCAACTGCCTGAGCATCTGTACTTTTAGCATCATTGTTACTTCTTGTGAAGCAACTGGCAGATTCAGACATTTGATTTTCATCTGATTCTATTTTAGATGTAGCAGTGGAACGTTTTTCAGAATCAGGTTGTTCATCATCTTGTTTGGATTTACCTGCACACTCAACAAATGCATCAGTAATTTTTGACACATCCTTCTCGACCTGACTTGATTTTTCAGCAACAAATACATCATCTAGATTGAGGGGTGGGGTACAGTTATAATTAAAGGGAGGTGGAACATTCTTGTAGCCAAGACCATGATTGTCATCCCATTTAAGTTGATGTTGAATCATCGATTCGACTGTCGCGCTTGATCCTTCGAATTTTTTAAAAATAAATTCAGAATTTTGAAATTTAGCCTTCAAGGAATCAAGCTCGGCAGTCAATCTGACGACTTCCTCATTTGCAAAGTCAAGCTGACAGGTTTTTACACTGTAATCTTCTTGCAGTTTATTAAAATCATTCCTTTTAGCCTCTAACGCTTCTTGAAGAGGTTTTACTTTCTTCTTAGTGTTATAGACAAGATTTTCAAGTTCAAACATTTGTTGGACTAGATTATCGTTTAGTTCACGATATTTATTGATTTTATTTTCACAATCTGAGCTGCATAGGTTTTTACACGAATCTTGAGTTACGGTGGTCATTTTAAGTGTTTTATATTAAAACAAATTTAAAATGCTCAAGAATTAATGAAATAGTCCAACTGTTGATAGAGTTGATTGAAATCCTTGAAGCTTGACCAAAAACCTGAAGTTTGACCAAGGTTGACCGAAATCCTATGATTTCGCTTGAGATGACCGAAAACCTCAGTATTTCGGTTGATGTTGACCGAAAACCTTAGCTTTTGTGACAACTGTCAAATTAAGTCATCGAAAGTCAACTCAAGTCAACCAGAGCATCCATTAGGTCAATATTTGAAATGTAAATTTCATAATCTATACGATCTATTATTGGATATTATAATATTACATATGTTAATTCAAATCAATTATACGAACAAACCATGTTGAGCTAGATGTTTTTAATATAAAATATTAAAAAAAAATTTACGTCGTGAATAGTATCCGACGTGAATAGTGAACGGTAAAAATTAAAACTCGTCCGAATATTACAAATTTTATATCAGAACGTAGACAAAAATACGACGGTTCCGAATATATATTTATATTTTTACCAAGCGTTATATATAAAAAATTATGATAGAAAAACGTATAATATAACTTGAAAGCGACGTTTAATTATTATAATATATTTATTTATTTTTATTTTAAAAAAATAGAAAAATAAAAACGTTAGTCTCCACCTACCGGTGGAGAATTCAATCAGTTTGAAAAAATATTGTTTTTATTAATTTTATTTTATATAAAGTGGAACTCACTTCATTATTTAATCAATTTTACACATTTTATCCTCAAAGAATTCGTATTTTTATTTCAAACACTACGTATTCAATACGTATTTTTAAGTTTATCAATAATATTATGTTGTTTTATAAAACGAAAAATTTACCGTCAAATCCGTATCATCGATACGGACAACCTGACGTCAAAATTTAATATCATTGATATTAGTTTTATATTTAATATTTTCTTTTTCTTTAAAATGAAATTGTATTTACATTTAAACCCTATATTTTCAATAAACTTACAATTAATACCTTTTCGTTAATTAAAAACTATTAAATCTATTTAAAAAGTATTTTAAGGGTATGTTTTGTTATAAACAAATTCTAAAAGCTATAAAAGTCGAATATCTGTATATTGAGGGCCGCAATATGAAAATAAATCTACTATAAATATAGCCTCATTCTAGCCATTCAAATCACACAAACAAGTTCTTCGATACGTATAGAGAGATATACGAAGAATGAGCGTTAGAAGTAGATATTTCAGTTATAAATATAGTGAGTTCGAGTTATAAGCACGAAGAGTCGGGCGATCTAACAAGAATTGGCAATAAGGTCCTAGTCGACATTGAGGTGAGTTCATACCCCTTCTTTTTATCTTTATTCAAGTTTTTAAGGGGGAGAATACAAGTTATACTATAAAACTAGTTATTTATACTCATTTATAACAATAATAAACGAAATGCGAATTTTGTAAACATCATTAAGTAATTCAATTATAATTCCAAAATATAATATCGAATGATCTACTTACGAGAGCGGTGTCTAGGCCGATCATTTGGGCTAGGTTGCTGGATTTCTGAAAGGCTTATACGTTGAAAGGATCCTGCCTCCCCATTTGGTCTTCTACGTGGCGTTCTTTATTTGATAGTCATGAAATATTATATTTGAATTAATAAATAGTATAACCAAGTTATTACACCACTATTATGGAAAATATCTTAAAAGATGTTGTTTATAACCATTTAAATAAGTTATTTCACATATATTCGTAAATATATGCTTTTCACGACAACAATACTAAAAATAAACTATTATAGGAATAGTTTGTGGTTACAAATGTTACTATAACCGTTAGAACAAGATAATTAATTATATACAAATATATAATTATTATACATTACTATATTATCATGGGAAAAACGATAATGGGCAAATACAAGGGTTTTTCATATACAAACTTTACGTAAACAAGTTGATTGATACATACATTTTTGTGAGACGGGTCTTCACAGTGCTTATTTAAGTACATACTATAAGTCCTGAAATTTATAACCAGAGTCTCGGTAAGAGAACGTGGTATTTGTGTATAGATCTATACGGGATTGACAACCCCGCACCTGAGCTGCTAGCTACAGCTAGACCGACGGGTCTGAGGTGACAAATGTCATAACAGTCTGACGCCTAAAGAACGTCGAAGCAGGCCTACATGGTCACAGTATGGTTATAGGGCGTCTCGCATGGGAAATCAACTTATTAAATTGTTTACGTGGAAATATACATTTTCAATGGCTTTATACTACAAACTATGCTATACATTTTAGTCCTTGGGTTTTAAGGACTTGGATACATTCATAAGAAAATATTGGATTTTTTTGGATTACAATACTACATTTTACAAGTAAAGAGATTCCTCATACAAGTTTTATGGTATTAAAACTACATTTTAACAAGTTACAAATATAAGTATGGTTTTACTTATACACACTGATTCTATGGGAATTAAAACTATGTTTTATCAAAGATAGAAATATAGGTACGGTTTACTTATACATACGACTTTTGTGGAATTAAATCTACGATTCGACTACCAGTAAACACCTATTTACATGGTTTTATACAAGAATAAAACTACGTAATACTATTTTCAAGTATACAAATACCTATACATTTTCGGTCTTTGGGTTTTAAGACTACTACTCATTTACAAGAAAATATTGGATTTTTTGGTTTCAAACACTCTCTTTCTACAAGGAAAAAGGATTATGGATTTTCTCATACAAAAATCTTATGAACTCACCAACGTAATGTTGACACTCTTTCAAACTATTTGTATTCTCAGGAAATTAATAAGGTAACTACAACCTTTGACGATGGGTCGCTATGACGTCATACTATGTATTTTGATATCATATTGTAATTGTATTTAAAACATACAATCTTTTGAACTCTTGTAACATTTACAATTATGTATATGATGGATGTGTTTGCTTTGATCACTATTGTACAAACGTTGTTGTGATACTGTTCATGAAGTCATCCACCCTCAGACGTTTCCGCCATCGTGGTTTGGGGGTGTGACAGATTGGTATCAGAGCATTGTTTATAGTGAACTAAGTATATCAATCCATTTAAGATATACAACAATAAATACAATGGGACTAAAACTCTCTAAAACAATCTGTACAAAGTATACTTTAAAATACAATGATATTTTTATAAAGTATAAGTACAAGTACATACATACTAGAACAGTGTCATAACCAGAACTATACAAGAGTAATAAGATGAGTTGAACACTACGAGTAGGCCTAGGTAGTTATGTGATCATACCTAGGACAAATAGAGCCTGATCAACTATATTTGTCCAAGGTATGACTGACATGTACTTAGAAATAGTCGTAGTGAACAACAAGTCTAAAAACTTATCAAGAACCCCATACAAAGAAACTCTAAAACAAAATATAAAGATAAAATACTATAGGAGTATTTTATAATACTAAATAACCATACATTTAGACACTTTATGTACCTCTTATACCCCTATCCTTACATAGTAGACCTGGCGATTCAATAATACCTGACCAATAACTATTATCGAATACCTACCATCATTCCTACCAACAGTTCCATTAAACTAATATTGGTAGAAATTCAATCTGAAAGCCGAAGGCGGGCTATGTCACCTGCCAAGTCTTCTGGGTTCTCTTCACTTGTGATCTTGAGAAAATCATGGTTAAAACCACTCATAGCAGAAGTAGAAGGCAGAGATTGTTGCTGTGTATTGATCCCTGATGAAGCTTCCTCCCCCTTCTGAACCTTTCTTTTCTTGTAAACAGCCTTAAAGGCAGCTTGCCTCAATCTCTTTGTGGTATCAGTTATCTTCGAACTGGAACCCTCGACTATTGCTCTTTTCTCGTTCTCTAGACCAAGTATTACGTCTGCTCTACTAGGATTTTTATCAAATTCCTGTTGCATAAATACTTTCAGTCATTACAATCTCATGACATTAAAATTGTGGAGAAAGAAATACAATTCTTAACCTGAGTATGGTTAATAAGAGTTTGTAGACTCTTAATCTGTCGTCGAGGCCAACTTTTGATGCCTAACTTCCTACAGCGTTGCTTCAACTGTGTTGATCCAACGTTGAGTTCCCTTGCAGCTTCCAAAATGGGCTTATCAAAATGCTTGGATATTGTTTCCTTACTCAACGTAGGTCTAGGACCCCATTTTCTACGAATTTCAAAGGTTCTTGGAATCGAGGCTGAAACGTTTTCGTTTTGGATCAATTCTATATGATTCTGATCACTAACACTTTCATTGTTACCTATTATGGGTAATAATGGTTGATTTACAAAATCAACCATAAACCCAGAATTCCCATTCTTGAAACTGTCTAAGTTACTTTGGATCAATTGAAAATGATCCTGATATTGAAAACCCACCCATGGACTCAGGATTCCCTGAAGCGAGCCCGATAGGGTCATCATGGATCGGCTGTATTTCATCCTGATTTTGAATGTCAGTTTAAAACCCCTGATTCGTTGGATCTACTCCACTATGCAGTATGGGCACGTTCATGCTTAGATTATCATTAGTAAGATCATCTACAAATGGATCTGTGCATAACATATGTTAAGACAATTAATCAAAACAAACATAAAGCTTAACAAAATGACTTAACCTGGAAGCATGTATTGAGATTGTCCAACAGCGATGTCTTGATTTAAAGGCAGTGGTTCTTCGGGGAGAATACCCATCAGAGGAAAAACTTCAGGATCATCTTGAAGTTGATCCAGCGGTAATATATCTGGAAAATCTATATCTCACATAGTTTAAAACAAAATCAAAACGCTAGATAAATGAATAAGAAATAAGAGGAGTTAAGGATATTATAATTACCAGACTCCAGTAGAGGTATCTGATTAAATGATAGGGAGGTACCCTCTTTCCTTAGGAAATTCCGCTCAGCGTCCGACAAGTTTTCCATATGAGATTTGTTTTCCATGCCTCGATTTCAAATCTGAGATTATATAAGAATAAACTGATAATATGAAAGAATGAGACTGAAAAGATGTAGATATGGATGATACTACATACTCGTTTATATAGTATCTTACAGCTGGAACTGAAAGGACAACCCACGTTCTTGTTACCAAAATTCAAAATATCAACAGTAGGTGCAATCTTTTCACTACCCTAAGTGACATCTTTTCCAAATTCGCGGCTTGACTCCGATGAGGGCATGATAACGAAAAGACATTTTTTAATATATATATATATATATATATATATATATATATATATATATATATATATATATATATATATATATATATATATATATATATATATATCTTCTGATAACGGAAATAGTTCAAAGAATAGTTAATTCAATTATATAGTAATCTAATCATAAATAATGAATTAGAACCTACTCATCTAGCATCTGTAGAGCTCGTGGTTCACCTGTATCTTACATGTTTCCTTCCATCCTACTAGTATCAACTGTAAAATGACATCACATATCATATCTTAAGCATGCTTAGGCATCTCCATAATACTTAACTCAAATGATTAAGAAATCAATAGCTAATACAAATCACAATTAGAGAATATCATATGTTATCAAACCGAAACTCCATATTACACGATTTTACTAAGTCAACCGTTAAAACATCACAATATTCGAACTCAATACAACAAATATCAGCAACCAACATATGAGTTGAACCAATGCATACTTTCAGATCTGGACATCTAGGGTTTGAAACCCTAACACTCAAAATTTTTAACCTTGTGAAATAAGGACTCGAGAACGTATTTCGGTTGTTAGATCCAACCTCCTCAAACTTTTCCTACACAAAACCCTTTATCAAAATAACCAAATTTGGCACCTTTTTGCTCTAGAAATAACCTAGGAGGATTTTTGGTTCGTAAATAGGGTAAATAAGGAAAGCTGCCTAAATAACCCCACTGAAGCAGGTTAGGAACACTAACCTTTAAGTTAGCGTCGTTAACTTAAAAAAAAATCCAAACCGTACTCCGAAAGCCGACCCGTGTAAGTCTATTGGATACCACTAGATGTTAAGGTAACTAGAACACGAACCGTGTTCACAAATACAACCATGTAACTCCTGCAAGGCTAAACAGTTCCGAATAGGTCTACTACACGACCCATGTAACTTCTCTTTGCTATTTTTAAAATTTAATCTCCTTCTAAATGGATTTCTAATCCTCCTAATTCACATAATAATCTAGTAACTATTATTTATACTAAGATTAACTCAAGTTTAGTTACCAAAAATATTATGACATTAAACTCCAAAATCAAAGCAATGGAAAACTGAGAAGTACCAAGTGTGGGCTTGAATTTATCTAGGAACGTGAGAACTAGATGAAACAGAAATACCCACATCTCTTCCCATACGGCCATACCCTTTAGAATTTACTCAAAGTGCTAAATTTCGAGACGAAATTCCTTCTAACGGGTAGATAATGTGACAAATGTCAAATTAACTCATCGAAAGTCAACTCAAGTCAACCAGAGCGTACATTAGGTCAATATTTGAAATGTAAATTTCATAATCTATACGATGTATTATTGGATATTATAATACTACATATGCTAATTCAAATCAATTATACGAACAAACCCTGCTGAGCTAGATGTTTTTAATATAAAATATTAAAAAAAATTACGTCGTGAATAGTATCCGACGTGAATAGTGAACGGTAAAATTTAAAACTCGTCCGAATATTACAAATTTTATATCAGAACGTAGACAAAAATACGACGGTTCCGAATATATATTTATATTTTTACCAACCGTTATATATAAAAAATTATGATAGAAAAATGTATAATATAACTTGAAAGCGACGTTTAATTATTATAATATATTTATTTATTTTTATTTAAAAAAAAAGAAAAAGAAAAATGTTAGTCTCCACCACCGGTGGAGAATTCAATCAGTTTGAAAAAAATTGTTTTTATTAATTTTATTTTATATAAAGTGGGCACTACTTCATTATTTAATCAATTTTACACATTTTTCCTTCAAAGAATTCGTATTTTCATTTCGAACACTGCGTATTTTTAAGTTTATCAATAATATTATGTTGTTTTATAAAACGAAAAATTTACCGTCAAATCCGTATCATCGATACGGACAACCTGACTTCAAAATTTAATATCATTGATATTAGTTTTATATTTAATATTTTTTTTCTTTAAAATGAAATTGTATTTACATTTAAACCCTATATTTTTAATAAACTTACAATTAATACCCTTTCGTTAATTCGTTGAAGAGTTTTAGTTAAAAAGTTGATATTATTAAACTACGATTTTTGTAGATTATATTTCTATAAAAGAAAATTATTTGTTTTAATTAAAAACTATTAAATCTATTTAAAGAGTATTTTAAGGGTATGTTTTGTTATAAACAAATTCTAAAAGCTATAAAAGTCGAATATCTGTATATTGAGGGCCGCAATACGAAAATAAATCTACTATAAATATAGCCTCATTCTAGCCATTCAAATCACACAAACAAGTTCTTCGATACGTATAGAGAGATATACGAAGAATGAGCGTTAGAAGTAGATATTTCAGTTATAAATATCGTGAGTTCGAGTTATAAGCACGAAGAGTCGGACGATCTAACAAGAATTGGCAATAAGGTCCTAGTCGACATTGAGGTGAGTTCATACCCCTTCTTTTTATCTTTATTCAAGTTTTTAAGGGGGAGGATACAAGTTATACTATAAAACTAGTTATTTATACTCATTTATAACAATAATAAACGAAATGCGAATTTTGTAAACATCATTAAGTAATTCAGTTATAATTCCAAAATATAATATCGAATGATCTACTTACGAGAGCGGTGTCTAGGCCGATCATTTGGGCTAGGTTGCTGGATTTCTGAAAGGCTTATACGTTGAAAGGATCATGCCTCCCCATTTGGTCTTCTACCTGGCCGTTCTTTATTTGATAGTCATGAAATATTATATTTGAATTAAAAAATAGTATAACCAAGTTATTACACCACTTTTATGGAAAATATCTTAAAAGATGTTGTTTATAACCATTTAAATAAGTTATTTCACATATATTCATAAATATATGCTTTTCACGTCAACAATACTAAAAATAAACTATTATAGGAATAGTTTGTGGTTACAAATGTTACTATAACCGTTAGAACAATATAATTAATTATATACAAATATATAATTATTATACATTACTATATTATCATGGGAAAAACGATAATGGGCAAATACAAGGGTTTTTCATATACAAACTTTACGTAAACAAGTTGATTGATACGTACATTTTTGTGAGACGGGTCTTCACAGTGCTTATTTAAGTACATACTATAAGTCCTGAAATTTATAACCAGAATCTCGGTAAGAGAACGTGATATTTGTGTATAGATCTATACGGGATTGACAACCCCGCACCTGAGCTGCTAGCTACAGCTAGACCGATGGGTCTGAGGTGACAAATGTCATAACAGTCTGACGCCTGAAGAACGTCGAAGCAGGCCTACATGGTCATAGTATGGTTATAGGGCGTCTCGCATGGGAAATCAACTTATTAAATTGTTTACGTAGAAATATACATTTTCAATGGCTTTATACTACAAACTATGCTATACATTTTAGTCCTTGGGTTTTAAGGACTTGGATACATTCATAAGAAAATATTGGATTTTTTTGGATTACAATACTACATTTTACAAGTAAAGATATTCCTCATACAAGTTTTATGGTATTAAAACTACATTTTAACAAGTTACAAATATAAGTATGGTTTTACTTATACACACTGATTCTATGGGAATTAACACTATGTTTTATCAAAGATATAAATATAGGTACGGTTTACTTATACATATGACTTTTGTGGAATTAAATCTACGATTCGACTACCAGTAAACACCTATTTACACGGTTTTATACAAGAATAAAACTACGTAATACTATTTTCAAGTATACAAATGCCTATACATTTTCGGTCTTTGGGTTTTAAGACTACTACTCATTTATAAGAAAATATTGGATTTTTTGGTTTCAAACACTCTCTTTCTACAAGGAAAAAGGATTATGGATTTTCTCATACAAAAATCTTATGAACTCACCAACGTAATGTTGACACTCTTTCAAACTGCTTGTATTCTCAGGAAATTGATAAGGTAACTACAACCTTTGATGATGGGTCGCTATGGCGTCATACTATGTATTTTGATATCATATTGTAATTGTATTTAAAACATACAATCTTTTGAACTCTTGTAACATTTAAAATTATGTATATGATGGATGTGTTTGCTTTGATCATTATTGTACAAACGTTGTTGTGATACTGTTCATGAAGTCATCCACCCTCAGACGTTTCCGCCATCGTGGTTTGGGGGTGTGACAGATTGGTATCAGAGCATTGTTTATAGTGAACTAAGTATATCAATCCATTTAAGATATACAACAATAAATACAATGGGACTAAAACTCTCTAAAACAATCTGTACAAAGTATACTTTAAAATACAATGATATTTTTATAAAGTATAAGTACAAGTACATACATACTAGAACAGTGTCATAACCAGAACAATACAAGAGTAATAAGATGAGTTGAACACTACGAGTAGGCCTAGGTAGTTATGTGATCATACCTAGGACAAATAGAGCCTGATCAACTATATTTGTCCAAGGTATGACTGACATGTACTTAGAAATAGTCGTAGTGAACAACAAGTATAAAAACTTATCAAGAACCCCATACAAAGAAACTCTAAAACAAAATATAAAGATAAAATACTATAGGAGTATTATATAATACTAAATAACCATACATTTAGACACTTTATGTACCTCTTATACCCCTATCCTTACATAGTAGACCTGGCGATTCAATAATACCTGACCAATAACTATTATCGAATACCTACCATCATTCCTACCAACAGTTCCATTAAACTAATATTGGTAGAAATTCAATCTGAAAGCCGAAGGCGGGCTATGTCACCTGCCAAGTCTTCTGGGTTCTCTTCACTTGTGATCTTGAGAAAATCATGGTTAAAACCACTCATAGCAGAAGTAGAAGGCAGAGATTGGTGCTGTGTATGGATCCCTGATGAAGCTTCCTCCCCCTTCTGAACCTTTCTTTTCTTGTAAACAGCCTTAAAGGCAGCTTGCCTCAATCTCTTTGTGGTATCAGTTATCTTCGAACTGGAACCCTCGACTATTGCTCTTTTCCCGTTCTCTAGACCAAGTATTACGTCTGCTCTACTAGGATTTTTATCAAATTCCTGTTGCATAAATACTTTCAGTCATTACAATCTCATGACATTAAAATTGTGGAGAAAGAAATACAATTCTTAACCTGAGTATGGTTAATAAGAGTTTGTAGACTCTTAATCTGTCGTCGAGGCCAACTTTGGATGCCTAACTTCCTACAGCATTGCTTCAACTGTGTTGATCCAACGTTGAGTTCCCTTGCAGCTTCCAAAATGGGCTTATCAAAATGCTTGGATATTGTTTCCTTACTCAACACAGGTCTAGAACCCCATTTTCTACGAATTTCAAAGGTTCTTGGAATCGAGGCTGAAACGTTTTCGTTTTGGATCAATTCTATATGATTCTGATCACTAACACTTTCATTGTTACCTATTATGGGTAATAGTTCTTGATTTACAAAATCAACCATAAACCCAAAATTCCCATTCTTGAAATTGTCTAAGTTACTTTGGATCAATTGAAAATGATCCTGATATTGAAAACCCACCCACGGACTCAGGATTCCCTGAAGCGAGCCCGATAGGGTCATCATGGATCGGCTGTATTTCATCCTGATTTTGAATGTTAGTTTGAAACCCCTGATTCGTTGGATCTACTCCACTATGGAGTATGGGCACGTTCATGCTTATATTATCATTAGTAAGATCATCTACAAATGGATCTGTGTATAACGTATGTTAAGACAATTAAGCAAAACAAACATAAAGCTTAACAAAATGACTTAACCTGGAAGTATGTATTGAGATTGTCCAATAGCGATGTCTTGATTTAAAGGCAGTGGTTCTTCGGGGAGAATACCCATCACAGGAAAAACTTCAAGATCATCTTGAAGTTGATCCAGCGGTAATATATCTGGAAAATCTATATCTCACATAGTTTAAAACAAAATCAAAACGCTATAGAAATGAATAAGAAATAAGAGGAGTTAAGGATATTATAATTACCAGACTCCAGTAGAGGTATCTGATTAAACGATAGGGAGGTACCCTCTTCCCTTAGGAAATTCCGCTCAGCGTCTGACAAGTTTTCCATATGAGATTTGTTTTCCATGCCTCGATTGCAAATCTGAGATTATATAAGAATAAACTGATAATATGAAAGAATGAGACTAAAAGATGTAGATATGGATGATACTACATACTCGTTTATATAGTATCTTACAGCTGGAACTGAAAGGACAACCCACGTTCTTATTACCAAAATTCAAAATATCTACAGTAGGTGCAATCTTTTCACTACCCTAAGTGACATCTTTTCCAAATTCGCGGCTTGACTCCGATGAGGGCAGGATAACGAAAAGACATTTTTTAATATATATATATATATATATATATATATATATATATATATATATATATATATATATATATATATATATATATATATATATCTTCTGATAACGGAAATAGTTCAAAGAATAGTTAATTCAATTATATAGTAATCTAATCATAAATAATGAATTAGAACCTACTCATCTAGCATCTGTAGAGCTCGTGGTTCACCTGTATCTTACATGTTTCCTTCCATCCTACTAGTATCAACTGTAAAATGACATCACATATCACATCTTAAACATGCTTAGGCATCTCCATAATACTTAACTCAAATGATTAAGAAATCAATAGCTAATACAAATCACAATTAGATAATATCATATGTTATCAAACCGAAACTCCAGATTACACGATTTTACTAAGTCAACCGTTAAAACATCACAATATTCGAACTCAATACAACAAATATCAGCAACCTATATATGAGTTGAACCAATGCATACTTTCAGATCTGGACATCTAGGGTTTGAAACCCTAACACTCAAAATTTTTAACCTTGTGAAATAAGGACTCGAGAACGTATTTCGGTTGTTAAATCCAACCTCGTCAAACTTTTCCTACACAAAACCCTTGATCAAAATAACCAAATTTGGCACCTTTTTGCTCTAGAAATAACCTAGGAGGATTTTTGGTTCGTAAATAGGGTAAATAAGGAAAGCTGCCTAAATAACCCCACTGAAGCAGGTTAGGAACACGAACCTTTAAGTTAGCGTCGTTAACTTAAAAAAAAAATCCAAACCGTACTCCGAAACCCGACCCGTGTAAGTCTATTGGATACCACTAGATGTTAAGGTAACTAGAACACGAACCGTGTTCACAAATACAACCGTGTAACTCCTGCAAGGCTAAACAGTTCCGAATAGGTCTACTACACGACCCATGTAACTTCTCTTTGCTATTTTTAAAATTTAATCTCCTTCTAAATGGATTTCTAATCCTCCTAATTCACATAATAATCTAGTAACTATTATTTATACTAAGATTAACTCAAGTTTAGTTACCAAAAATATTATGACATTAAACTCCAAAATCAAAGCAATGGAAAACTGAGAAGTACCAAGTGTGGGCTTGAATTTATCTAGGAACGTGAGAACTAGATGAAACAGAAATACCCACATCTCTTTCCATACGGCCATACCCTTAAGAATTTACTCAAAGTGCTAAATTTCGAGACGAAATTCCTTCTAACGGGTAGATAATGTGACAACTGTCAAATTAACTCATCGAAAGTCAACTCAAGTCAACCAGAGCGTAACCGTACTCCGAAACCCGACCCGTGTAAGTCTATTGGATACCACTAGATGTTAAGGTAACTAGAACACGAACCGTGTTCACAAATACAACCGTGTAACTCCTGCAAGGCTAAACAGTTCCGAATAGGTCTACTACACGACCCATGTAACTTCTCTTTGCTATTTTTAAAATTTAATCTCCTTCTAAATGGATTTCTAATCCTCCTAATTCACATAATAATCTAGTAACTATTATTTATACTAAGATTAACTCAAGTTTAGTTACCAAAAATATTATGACATTAAACTCCAAAATCAAAGCAATGGAAAACTGAGAAGTACCAAGTGTGGGCTTGAATTTATCTAGGAACGTGAGAACTAGATGAAACAGAAATACCCACATCTCTTTCCATACGGCCATACCCTTAAGAATTTACTCAAAGTGCTAAATTTCGAGACGAAATTCCTTCTAACGGGTAGATAATGTGACAACTGTCAAATTAACTCATCGAAAGTCAACTCAAGTCAACCAGAGCGTACATTAGGTAAATATTTGAAATGTAAATTTCATAATCTATACGATGTATTATTGGATATTATAATACTACATATGCTAATTCAAATCAATTATACGAACAAACCCTGCTGAGCTAGATGTTTTTAATATAAAATATTAAAAAAAAATTACGTCGTGAATAGTATCCGACGTGAATAGTGAACGGTAAAATTTAAAACTCGTCCGAATATTATAAATTTTATATCAGAACGTAGACAAAAATACGACGGTTCCGAATATATACTTATATTTTTACCAACCGTTATATATAAAAAATTATGATAGAAAAATGTATAATATAACTTGAAAGCGACGTTTAATTATTATAATATATTTATTTATTTTTATTTTAAAAAAAAGAAAAAGAAAAATGTTAGTCTCCACCACCGGTGGAGAATTCAATCAGTTTGAAAAAAAATTGTTTTTAATAATTTTATTTTATATAAAGTGGGCCCCACCTCATTATTTAATCAATTTTACACATTTTACCCTCAAAGAATTCGTATTTTCATTTCGAACACTATGTATTTTTAAGTTTATCAATAATATTATGTTGTTTTATAAAACGAAAAATTTACCGTCAAATCCGTATCATCGATACGGACAACCTGACGTCAAAATTTAATATCATTGATATTAGTTTTATATTTAATATTTTTTTTCTTTAAAATGAAATTGTATTTACATTTAAACCCTATATTTTCAATAAACTTACAATTAATACCCTTTCGTTAATTCGTTGAAGACTTTTAGTTAAAAAGTTGATATTATTAAACTACGATTTTTGTAGATTATATTTCTATAAAAGAAAATTATTTGTTTTAATTAAAAACTATTAAATCTATTTTAAAAGTATTTTAAGGGTATGTTTTGTTATAAACAAATTCTAAAAGCTATAAAAGTCGAATATCTGTATATTGAGGGCCGCAATACGAAAATAAATATACTATAAATATAGTCTCATTCAAATCACACAAACAAGTTCTTCGATACGTATAGAGAGATATACGAAGAATGAGCGTTAGAAGTAGATATTTCAGTTATAAATATAGTGAGTTCGAGTTATAAGCACGAAGAGTCGGGCGATCTAACAAGAATTGGCAATAAGGTCCTATTCGACATTGAGGTGAGTTCATACCCCTTCTTTTTATCTTTATTCAAGTTTTTAAGGGAGAGAATACAAGTTATACTATAAAACTAGTTATTTATACTCATTTATAACAATAATAAACGAAATGCGAATTTTGTAAACATCATTAAGTAATTCAATTATAATTCCAAAATATAATATCGAATGATCAACTTACGAGAGCGGTGTCTAGGCCGATCATTTGGGCTAGGTTGCTGGATTTCTGAAAGGCTTATACGCTGAAAGGGTCCTGCCTCCCCATTTGGTCTTCTACCTGGCCGTTCTTTATTTGATAGTCATGAAATATTATATTTGAATTAATAAATAGTATAACCAAGTTATTACACCACTATTATGGAAAATATCTTAAAAGATGTTGTTTATAACCATTTAAATAAGTTATTTCACATATATTCGTAAATATATGCTTTTCACGACAACAATACTAAAAATAAACTATTATAGGAATAGTTTGTGGTTACAAATGTTACTATAACCGTTAGAACAAGATAATTAAATATATACAAATATATAATTATTATACATTAGTATATTATCATGGGAAAAACGATAATGAGCAAATACAAGGGTTTTTCATATACAAACTTTACGTAAACAAGTTGATTGATACATACATTTTTGTGAGACGGGTCTTCACAGTGCTTATTTAAGTACATACTATAAGTCCTGAAATTTATAACCAGAATCTCGGTAAGAGAACGTGATATTTGTGTATAGATCTATACGGGATTGACAACCCCGCACCTGAGCTGCTAGCTACAGCTAGACCGATGGGTCTGAGGTGACAATGTCATAAGAGTCCGACGCCTGAAGAACGTCGAAGCAGGCCTACATGGTCACAGTATGGTTATAGGGCGTCTCGCATGGGAAATCAACTTATTAAATTGTTTACGTGGAAATATACATTTTCAATGGCTTTATACTACAAACTATGCTATACATTTTAGTCCTTGGGTTGTAAGGACTTGGATACATTCATAAGAAAATATTGGATTTTTTTGGATTACAATACTACATTTTACAAGTAAAGAGATTCCTCATACAAGTTTTATGGTATTAAAACTACATTTTAACAAGTTACAAATATAAGTATGGTTTTACTTATACACACTGATTCTATGGGAATTAAAACTATGTTTTATCAAAGATAGAAATATAGGTACGGTTTACTTATACATACGACTTTTGTGGAATTAAATCTACGATTCGACTACCAGTAAACACCTATTTACACGGTTTTATACAAGAATAAAACTACGTAATACTATTTTCAAGTATATAAATACCTATACATTTTCGGTCTTTAGGTTTTAAGACTACTACTCATTTATAAGAAAATATTGGATTTTTTGGTTTCAAACACTCTCTTTCTACAAGGAAAAAGGATTATGGATTTTCTCATACAAAAATCATATGAACTCACCAACGTAATGTTGACACTCTTTCAAACTACTTGTATTCTCAGGAAATTGATAAGGTAACTACAACCTTTGACAATGGGTCGCTATGGCGTCATACTATGTATTTTGATATCATATTGTAATTGTATTTAAAACATACAATCTTTTGAACTCTTGTAACATTTACAATTATGTATATGATGGATGTGTTTGCTTTGATCACTATTGTACAAACGATGTTGTTATACTGTTCATGAAGTCATCCACCCTCAGACGTTTCCGCCATCGTGGTTTGGGGGTGTGACAGATTTTGATGGATGTAGATCGAAATCCTCTGCAGTTGACTTAGTTTGACCGAGATCCTCTCCGTTGACTTGAAAGATGACCGAAAACCTAGCCTTGACCTAATTGTTGACCGAAAAGCCCCTTTTGCCACCAAAATCCCCTTTGAGCCCATCGAAATCCACCAAAAAATTATGGGAACTCCTTAATTTTCGAAGTTTGATGATTGTTTCCACTTTTGAGACCGATGAACACGAAGGAGGACACTTTGAATCTCGACGAACAGTAACACTCGAATGACACATCAAAAACACCAAAACTTGATAATTTTCTTGAAAAATGATTGATATCAAAACAATAAAATTTGTTTTCAAGCTCTGATACCAATTGTAAGTCCCAATATTTTGCTAAAACAATATCAATCATATAACGGTTCAATTGGTGCGGAAATCCAATTAAAACCCCAATCAAGAAATGTAAAGATGAAGTAGGAAAACACTAAATGAACGATCAAATGCACTTGTTTGTATTTATTGAATAATCGGTACAATGATCACCCACACACATGCATCACATGATTTACTAGACACCTACTCAATGGTTTTCGGCCAACCAACCCTCAAACACGCCTTCTACAAGCTTATATATACTAACTAGACAACCCAAGCCCAATACACACAAAGCCCAAACCCACAGCAAGTCTAATTCGCCTAAAACACCTACAAACCATAAAGAGAAAGTATAAACCACCAAAATAGGGCCCAACACAGTCCATTCCGGACTAGCCACCCTTATGGGTTATCAGGCCACAATCTAATCCATCAAGTTTCAACCCTATCGGATATTAGGCATGGTCCCACCCTAACGGACTATCAGGGCACCACCACCCAGTCAGGCACCAGGCTCCACAGTGTTGAAACCCGATTAAGGCTCCAGCCGCCTTCAAGGACCTAATGAATCGGGTTTTTCATCCTTTCTTGGATAAATTCGTGATTGTATTTATCGATGACATCTTGCCTTCAAGTTGCATGCGAAGTTTTCAAAGTGCAAGTTTTGGTTGCGAGAGATTCAATTTCTCGGCCATGTAATAAATGAAGAATATATAAAGGTGGATCCTGTGAAGATTGAGGCTGTGATGAGTTAGGAGTTGCTGAAGAGTCTGATGGAAGTTCAGAGTTTCTTAGGGTTATCAGACTACTATCGTTGATTCGATGAAAAGTTTTGTCGTCAACTTTTGAGCAATTGAGAGATGACTTGTGTAAAGATCCGGTGTTGGTCTTACCTCAAAGAGAGGAAGACTTTTTTCTTTATAGTGATGCCTACCTAAGTGGTATTGGATGTGTAATAATGCAAAGAGGGCGTGTGATTGATTATGCTTCTCGACAATTAAAACTGCACAGACGAGCTTATCCGGTGCATGATTTAGAGTTAGCGGCGATAATCTTTGCATTGAAAATGTGGCAGAATTATCTATATGGTGTGTAATTCAAGATTTACACAGATCACAAAAGCTTGAAGTATATGTTCGATCAAAAAGAGTAGAAAATGAGACAGAGACGGTGGATGGATCTGCTAAAAGATTACGACTATGAGATACTTTACAATCTCGGTAAAGCTAACGTGGTAGCAGATGCACTGAGTCGTAAACAGCCTGCTATCCAAGTCGTATCGGCTCGAATGGGAGTTGTGAGTCGATTGTCGGACGTGATACATTGATGCCAGTGTGAGGTTAGCGATTTGAAGAAAGAGAGAATGGTTAGCTATGCGGAGAAATTATTAGAGAATATATAAGAAATAAAGGCTTTCCAAGGGCGAGTATGGGTTCTGAGACACGGCGAGGCGCGCCAGTTGTTGCTAGAGGATGCTCACTGTACCCGATATTCGGTTCACCCTGGTAGCACGCGGATGTATCACAAATTAAACTCTTATTACTGGTGGCCCGGTAAGAAACAAGATGTAGGGCGGTTGTGGAGAATTTCTTGGCATGCCTTCAAGTTAAAGCTAACCATCAAAAGTCATACGGGGCAGTGCAACCTTTGCCTATGCCAAAGAAGAAGTGGGATGAAATCACTATAGATTTCAATTACAAAGTTGCCTCGGACTCCACGAGGATATGATTCGATATGGGTGATTGTTGATAGGCTAACAAAGTCGGCTCAGTTCATTTGGATTCGGGAGGATTACCTAGTGTCAAAGTTAGCCGATATTTATATCTGAGAGGTGGTGAGACGACATGGAGTACCAACTTCGATAGTCTCGGATAGAGACAGCCATTTCACTTCTAACTTTTAGCAGAGTTTTCAGAAACATTTTGGCTCTAAAGCCTTAATGAGTACCGCTTATCATCCTCAAACGGACGGACAGTTAGAGAGGATGATACAGACTTTAGAGGATATGCTCCGAGCTTGCATAGTTGATTTTAAGAGAAGTTGGGAGGATTATCTGCCTTTGGTGGAGTTTTCCTACAACAACAGATTTGGTTTAACAGGGACCCACTTTTTCTTTGAAATTGAAGTTTTTCCAGACGAAGAGCTACATTGAGTAGATTCGTACAGAAACTCTTCGTATGCAAGTTTGAAATCTTATATGGTTAAATTTTTGTTTTTGAAAAGATCCATGTTTTTGTCTAACCATACTTGAAACGTATCGATCAGGTTGCTTCCCTTTGTGAAAGTTTTCTTTGCGACTTTTTCATATTTTGGATTAGAACAGTTAGGCTTTTGGGTTCAAAAAACAACTTTTTGAGGAGTTACTGGAGGTTTCTTATTATAGGAAGATTTTTGTTGAATTTTAAAAGCTTTCTGTTTGTTTTGAGAATCCCTGTAATTCCTCCTTCTTCTGTTGGCATAAAATTGTTTATTCTTTTCATAAGAAGGTATGTGACTATATTGTTTGTGGTTGGTTGAAAAATTCCTAAAATTGTTCTGACGTCCGAAATTATTTTTCAACTGATAAATTTCTTGTTTTCTTTTATTGATTTTAAAATCCATTACTTCGTTCAGATTATTTTCAAGCATCTTTTCAGTTGAGAAAAATCCTTCAGATGTTACTTTAGTATTATCTTCTTTCATGATTGAGAATAACTTACAATTTTCCTCAAGTTGTACACCCTTTTTAATGAAAATATTGTTTGTAAAGTTGGCAACCTTCGGATACGTACATGCTAGTTCAACGAGCTTTTTGGTTTTATCCACATAGAATTTTGAAAAGTCATTAGAAGGATCAATAACCTGAATAGATTTCAATACTTCATCCGAAGATTCTTTTGTAACACAGAAGTGCCGGTTTTAAAAATTTGTCATATTATTTTTGCTTTCTTCTGTTGTACAAGACTCAGTTTTAATTGAGGAACAGACTGAGGAAAGTTTTTGTTGAGTTAAATCAATACAGTCTATTTCCTCAATATCGGAATCAAAATCAGAAGTATCATCACACACATTATCATCCGAAGTATTAACATGCACTTTAACATTCGCAGAATCACATTTGTTTACTAGAGGAGCTATGGGCAGAGAATCATCCATTACTTTTAAAAGATCACCAGAATGTTAGTTTTGTATGCCCAAGGATGATCATAAAACGATATTACTAATAATACATGATCCTATAGGGTCACACCAACAACAAGTTTGACACCAAATTGATCATTTGGAATGTTAAATTTGATTTAACATCAAATGATACTAAACTTGCAATTTAATTTTGTAGGTTATTATTATTTGAGGTAAATAATAATAACACCAAAATTAATGGTTGATTCATAATTCATATGTGATGAATTAATTAAGTATAACAATTACATTGTTTAAGTTGTTAAATAATTTAATTGATTTATAAGTAAACCTTTTATTTAATCTAATTGATAAATTAAATGAAACATGTACATTATATATATATATATATATATATATATATATATATATATATATATATATATATATATATATATATATATATATATATATATATATATATACAATCATAAGGCATGTTTAAAAGTGGTTTATGTGCATAATAATGATTTAAATTCATTAAGAAAAATATGAAAGTTTATTATTTATAAAAACTTATGGGATAAGTTTATAAATAATAAAAGATGGAATATTCTCCTTTTGACCCTTGATGGCCGGCCCCTTCATGCTCTTCCCAAAGAGCATGAGTTTGAACATAGAATGTGACACCCCATTTCTACTGTTTGCAAATACTATGGTTTTTCGTATAAATACTTGAATACAAAAATACGGTTTAACAAAAACCGATTATTTACATATTTAAAACTGTGGGTGTTACAAATCCATACCAAACTAACCATAGTAAGCAAGAAAAGGATTAAACCTTGCGTCCAAGATAGGAGCTATGTGGGCTCCACTCCAGCTAAACTTCATCCAGTTATAGCATAGCATTTAACCTGGAATACATGGCAAAACATATAATACGTAAGACAATAATGTCTCGTGAGTTACATGAGTTTGAGACTCAAATCTTTAACTTCTTTTTTTCCAACTTTTTATAAAATTTATAACATAAAACTTCTGTCAAAACTTTATAGTAATAACATACTATAACTCTTTACTTCTCGAAATCATTTCATAACATACTTTACAACAAAAACATCTTTCAAAACTTTATAGTAATAACATACTATAACTTTTTACTTTTCAAAATTACTTCATGATATACTTTTCAAAATTTGCTTCTTTCTTACTTTCTTTGACTGGTTTTTATAAGCTTGCTGGATTTTTATACTTAGGGCTTTAATCACCATAGGTGATACCCCAAGTCTCTATGGCTAGAAAGAACGGATCAATCCTCACCATAGAAGTGCTGAGGCGATCTACTTCGCGACAGGGATTTTCCCCAGTAGACCCCTTACCTAACCCGGGAAGGTTGGAACATAGTTCCCTTAATAACGCTGCTTGCTACAATTACCAGTCATACAAAACATTTGAACATTACTTTCATACTTATAACTTGTGGCTAAGTGCCAAGCTTCATTAATTTCCATCTTTATGGCTAGATGCCAAATTTGTAACTTTCATCTTTCTTAAACCATATGTTTAAAACATGTCTATATAACATTTTAGGCTTAATGCCAAGTCATACTTGAAAACATATACAATTTGTAACCGAAACATACTTCTTAAACATATTGTGGCTATATGCCTACCCATACTTTCAAACATGTATAACTTATATTCAAAACATATATACCTTCATATAATTGGTTCATAGACCAAAATATACTTTCACATAATTGGCTCATAGGCTAAAACATAACTTCAAATATAGCATTATACTTTCACAAACAAGTTAGAAATAATACTCTTGCAAATAATTTCACATATAGAAATTTTATAAAAAAAAATCTTGAAAATACTTACTTGCCATGTACCCCAAAATGGGTAAAATACTGCATGTACTCACCTCGAGTCTGTAATGTAGAAGTCCGTGCGGCAATTCCGCAAACCCAACCAAGCTTAAAACCGCACACCTTATACTCCTATAAAGTATATTAAGTTAATTATTACCAAGTACACTAATTAACGTTACTATAAATAGATACTTATAGCGTTGCTTATAGTTTAAATGTTTATAACTTTCGACATGCACATTGTCTCGACATATACCCCCAGCCTCTTTTATTCATTTTTACTCAACAAATAAGTTATTATATGATTCAATTAATTTTTAAGTAAATCCAAGCCCACATCATGACACCCAAAACCAAAAACTAAGATGATTATCATAAGAGAAGAAACCAACAGCAAGGCTGATTTCTGGACCCTTAACAAGATTTGCAATATTAGACCAAGGAAAGATTGAAAATAAAATCCAATAAAAATCATGGGTAAACTAGACCCAAGGGAAAGATCACAGGGCCTGACCTCAGGTCGTTTGCATTCACCAATAAGAAATGATAAATAGACAAAGTTGACTGAATTGATCAGTCCACTCACAGGACCACACCTTAAAGAAATATTAGTCGCTCAAAATGGGTTAAGAACTGAATTCTAAAATTTGGTGGGGACAAACTAGACTTCAACAGAGAACTAAGGCAACTGACCTTGCCCCCAAACCATTTTTGTACATTAAATTATGAATTTACCAATGCATAATTCTCTGTACAGGACAGTCCTGGACCAGTTGGTGCAAATTGCAACTTCCACCAAACTTTCGTATGGAATCAGACCCTAGGAAAAATCATGAGTAAAATAGACACAACAATAGAGATCTGAGAGTTGGAACCAACTCAAAATACGTTTTCAAACTCAAGATACAAAATTCACAATACAGAACAAATCAGAAACGATAGTGCTGATGAGAAAAACATTGGTCTGTGATATTTCCCAATTACCATAAACTTGGGAATGGAATTAGACATCCATCTTTTCCAGATATCAAATTTACTTAATTACAATGATTCTAGGAGGCGGAATCATGTAAAAAGCTTTCTCCAAACTCTTTTTATAAAATAAACAAAACAACATGACTAATCTGAACGGAATTAGAGCAGTATGTAAAGATGAGCAATTACCCCATACATCCGTTCTTTAAAACAGATAATGATCTACTGTAGAAAGTTTCTCAACTCAATTTGTGAACCGTGTGCACTGATACTAACCTTATTTGACCTCTGGAACTCCAGATATGATTTTTGCAAGAAGAGAGACTCACCAGAGGAATCTGCCAGAAACCCTAAGTCATGTTGCGAAATTCATAACTCCACTTCTAGACATTGAAATCGAAAATCCTTCGATCAGAACCTTCATTTATATCTTGGGAACCTTCAGTTAAAATTTCGTGGCGATCCAACATCTGAATCTCCGGGAAATCATCAAACACTAAGGTTGTGTCTTCAAAAACGGGAATATAGAAAGTGAAAGAGATAATTGAGGTTGTGGGAAGTCTTATCTTGAAGCTTCTCAATCTACACGTGATATACAGCCCAAACCAGGAAAATGAAGCTAATTGCATTCTAGGTCCCTTGAGTTTAGTACTTTAATTTTATTTTACCCAAATCAACATTTTATAATTACTTTAAGTTTTCTATAGTGACACTTAGGCCCCTCCAACTTATTAATTAAAAGCATAGCATTATTATTGTTATTCTTATTTAAAATTAAAATTGTCATTATTATTATTCGCTAAAAATAATTATTTCGTCAAAACAGACGTTCCGGAAAACGGGGTGTTACAAATCTCCCCCACTTATAAGAATTTCGTCCCCGAAATTCAACACCGGTAATCTAGGTTGAAACTCTTATTAGCCCATAATTCCACAAGATTAATCGTCTGTGAATACATTAGCCCATATTTCATTTTTATATTGGTCTATTAATTTGCCCATAACTACTAGCCCAATGACATGAGCCCAAATATGTGAAGCTTTAGCCCATTAGGCCTAGAGTTCAACACGAGATGATAAGTCAAAATAAGTCAATGTCAATACCTCTCCAATGTTAACAGATAGGTCGTACACTTTGTTTTTATGTGACATCACATCACTAATAATCAACAGCCTACAACAGTCTGTGCAATTAAGTAATCAGTAAACGACACTACTTTGTTCACCTTTATTCCAAAAATATCTCATCAATATCCCTTTATCACTAGAGTCTAGCAGTGAATTTTGAAAATTAACCGACACTCAGGGTAGTGAAGGGTCGCATCCACTGTAGATGGTTTGAATTTTGGTAATAAGAACGTAAAGTGTCCTTTCAATTACATACGTCCTTTCGGTTCCAGCTGCAAAATGCTATATATACAGGTAAGTAGCATCATTTATTTCCACATTCATTTTCAGTCTCATTCTCTTCTTTCACTAGTTTGTTTGTATACGAACTCACATTTAAAGCTAAGTCATGGAAAACAGATCTTCAATGGGCGATCTGTCAAACCCTGGACCAGGTTTTCCGCAAGGAGAGGGTTCTTCAAATCAGACATCTTTACCGGAGTTCGGTTACTTTAACATTCTAAACATCCATTATTATTTTTTTTTATTTTTTATTTTGTTGATTTTTTTTTTATTTATGGTACAGTCTTCCAGATATACAATCTATAGAGCCACTCAACGATGAGCCAGAATTTTTTCCCGAGCTAGACATCAACTTAGACGATCCGGTGAATGTATCTTTAGACCATGCACTTGAACAAACTCCACACCTTCTACCAGGTTAAATTCTTTTAAATGATTGCTTTTATGAATATTCAATTTTGTTTTATTATCTGACAATTGTTATTCGTAGACCCATCTGTAGATGATCTATCTGGCTACAATCCATTCATCGACGTACCCTCAACGAGTAGTGAGATCATCCCCACGAATCAAGGATTCATGGCTGACATTCAAAATGCCAATCAATTACAAACGACTCATAACATAAATATTGAAGTGAATCCCGAACTTGGGGTTGGTTTTCAATATCAAAATCACCTTCAGGTGATTCAGAGGAAACTAGAAGGATTTCAAAATCCTGAGTCCATGATTGAAAACGTACAATTACCACCAATAGAAGCTACTGATTTTAATGAATCAATGTCCATCTTTGGTTCAGAAAATCAGGATCATGTTCAAATGATCCCAACTAATAATAATAATAATACATTTGAACTCAATCCTTCAACTCCGACAACCACAGTAGCTGGCAGTAGAAGAGGTTTCAGACACTCATTAAGTAGAGAAATAATAGCTGAACACTTTAATGAACCAATTGAGAAAGCTGCGAAGGAACTCAACATTGGAACGACACAATTAAAAAAACGCTGTAGAGACTTAGGTATTGAACATTGGCCCCAACGACAACTTACGAGTCTCCAAACTCTTATTGATCGTGTTGAGGTAAGGAATTACATTTTTTTTTTATATCATAAAGTTGTAATTACTAAAGTTATTTGTGTCACAGGAATTTGGCAACGAGTTTAGTGGAGCAGCTGGATTATCGAAAGATTTATTACCCAACCTACAAAGGGAGAAAGAAGCAATAATTGAAGGATCACAATCGGGTCTAACAGACGGCACAAAGAAACTGATACAGGCTGCTCATAAGGTTGAATATAAGAAAAGAAAATTTCTGGAAAAGGGGGAAAGTTCATCAAGAATTCATACACAGCAGCAACCTCTGCCATCTAATTCTGGTATGAGTAGTATTAATCCTGGTTTACTTGAGCATGTGAGTGAGGGGAATTTTGGAGGCTCTGTAGGTAACCTAGCCTTGTTTCCTCCTTCTTATAGCTACCCCCAGCTGGTTCCAAATTGGAATCCTTCCTCATCACTTCCCTACTTACACACTCCTCAAACGAGTCAATTTTTAGCCCATACTCATGGGGTTACGGGTTCCAACCCTATCGAGACCCCACGCCTTGGAGCTCCTCCTCCAATAACTGAAAACATACCCCTTCCAAATCCTCAAGAAGGTACAAGTCGACCTACAGATGACAAAGAGTGGAGTGTAGATGATCTTTTTTCGCTTCCTTCTGATTCTTCAGTTTAGGCTACTAGTTCTGTAAACTTTTCTTAATATATTAATATAAAGTTATAGTAATGGGTCACATGTATCGATGTATTACTACTTTTATTTATTATTATTGTTATTTTCCAATCTTTCTTTCTTTGGTCACTGTAGTGACACTACTTTTATCTTTATTCTATAATTCCTAATTCGTTTCCGTTAGACAACGAAATTTTCAGTTATACACTTTTTTTTTTGTACTATATACTCCATTAACATTTTCAATATATTTATTCCTTCAGACCATGTCTCTTTTACTGGTTCCTTTCATATTGTCTCGGGAGTATTAACTATCTTATTAATTTCTTTTACCTTGTCATATTAAGTGGTATATATCCACTGCATTCACCTTTAATACTTATTAAATAGGCATATAACCTCTATGTTATTCTTATTACTCTCTTCACAACCTTACTCACCAGACTACCATAATTCCTTTACGGTTCCACCAGTCTCAATACATATCCTGTGATTATGATAATACGGGCCCATATTACCATAACCACCTATACCTATTGATTCTGTTGTTACCACAAAGTTTCATGGGACACTGGTTCTTTTAATATATAACACCATTACAAGTACATGGTGATCATTACTAGAAATCTTACTACTTTATAAACATAGACTTTAATAAATTTAGACGGTTATGGAAAATATGATATAATTTTCCTAACGGTCAGATTTTTGCTCACTTTAAACGTTAACTTAACACTTCTTTGTTTTATATATCGCCATACTTTAAATAATGCATAATGTCTTAATCATTTAAGACACCATATAGCATACTTTTATAAACTATCATTTTTATAGCATGAGTTTAAGCCTAGGAGTGGAACAAGCCAATCCTAATTCGCTTAAACTATGGCTCTGATACCAACTTGTGACACCCCATTTCTACTGTTTGCAAATACTATGGTTTTTCGTATAAATACTTGAATACAAAAATACGGTTTAACAAAAACCGATTATTTACATATTTAAAACTGTGGGTGTTACAAATCCATACCAAACTAACCATAGTAAGCAAGAAAAGGATTAAACCTTGCGTCCAAGATAGGAGCTATGTGGGCTCCACTCCAGCTAAACTTCATCCAGTTATAGCATAGCATTTAACCTGGAATACATGGCAAAACATATAATACGTAAGACAATAATGTCTCGTGAGTTACATGAGTTTGAGACTCAAATCTTTAACTTCTTTTTTTCCAACTTTTTATAAAATTTATAACATAAAACTTCTGTCAAAACTTTATAGTAATAACATACTATAACTCTTTACTTCTCGAAATCATTTCATAACATACTTTACAACAAAAACATCTTTCAAAACTTTATAGTAATAACATACTATAACTTTTTACTTTTCAAAATTACTTCATGATATACTTTTCAAAATTTGCTTCTTTCTTACTTTCTTTGACTGGTTTTTATAAGCTTGCTGGATTTTTATACTTAGGGCTTTAATCACCATAGGTGATACCCCAAGTCTCTATGGCTAGAAAGAACGGATCAATCCTCACCATAGAAGTGCTGAGGCGATCTACTTCGCGACAGGGATTTTCCCCAGTAGACCCCTTACCTAACCCGGGAAGGTTGGAACATAGTTCCCTTAATAACGCTGCTTGCTACAATTACCAGTCATACAAAACATTTGAACATTACTTTCATACTTATAACTTGTGGCTAAGTGCCAAGCTTCATTAATTTCCATCTTTATGGCTAGATGCCAAATTTGTAACTTTCATCTTTCTTAAACCATATGTTTAAAACATGTCTATATAACATTTTAGGCTTAATGCCAAGTCATACTTGAAAACATATACAATTTGTAACCGAAACATACTTCTTAAACATATTGTGGCTATATGCCTACCCATACTTTCAAACATGTATAACTTATATTCAAAACATATATACCTTCATATAATTGGTTCATAGACCAAAATATACTTTCACATAATTGGCTCATAGGCTAAAACATAACTTCAAATATAGCATTATACTTTCACAAACAAGTTAGAAATAATACTCTTGCAAATAATTTCACATATAGAAATTTTATAAAAAAAAATCTTGAAAATACTTACTTGCCATGTACCCCAAAATGGGTAAAATACTGCATGTACTCACCTCGAGTCTGTAATGTAGAAGTCCGTGCGGCAATTCCGCAAACCCAACCAAGCTTAAAACCGCACACCTTATACTCCTATAAAGTATATTAAGTTAATTATTACCAAGTACACTAATTAACGTTACTATAAATAGATACTTATAGCGTTGCTTATAGTTTAAATGTTTATAACTTTCGACATGCACATTGTCTCGACATATACCCCCAGCCTCTTTTATTCATTTTTACTCAACAAATAAGTTATTATATGATTCAATTAATTTTTAAGTAAATCCAAGCCCACATCATGACACCCAAAACCAAAAACTAAGATGATTATCATAAGAGAAGAAACCAACAGCAAGGCTGATTTCTGGACCCTTAACAAGATTTGCAATATTAGACCAAGGAAAGATTGAAAATAAAATCCAATAAAAATCATGGGTAAACTAGACCCAAGGGAAAGATCACAGGGCCTGACCTCAGGTCGTTTGCATTCACCAATAAGAAATGATAAATAGACAAAGTTGACTGAATTGATCAGTCCACTCACAGGACCACACCTTAAAGAAATATTAGTCGCTCAAAATGGGTTAAGAACTGAATTCTAAAATTTGGTGGGGACAAACTAGACTTCAACAGAGAACTAAGGCAACTGACCTTGCCCCCAAACCATTTTTGTACATTAAATTATGAATTTACCAATGCATAATTCTCTGTACAGGACAGTCCTGGACCAGTTGGTGCAAATTGCAACTTCCACCAAACTTTCGTATGGAATCAGACCCTAGGAAAAATCATGAGTAAAATAGACACAACAATAGAGATCTGAGAGTTGGAACCAACTCAAAATACGTTTTCAAACTCAAGATACAAAATTCACAATACAGAACAAATCAGAAACGATAGTGCTGATGAGAAAAACATTGGTCTGTGATATTTCCCAATTACCATAAACTTGGGAATGGAATTAGACATCCATCTTTTCCAGATATCAAATTTACTTAATTACAATGATTCTAGGAGGCGGAATCATGTAAAAAGCTTTCTCCAAACTCTTTTTATAAAATAAACAAAACAACATGACTAATCTGAACGGAATTAGAGCAGTATGTAAAGATGAGCAATTACCCCATACATCCGTTCTTTAAAACAGATAATGATCTACTGTAGAAAGTTTCTCAACTCAATTTGTGAACCGTGTGCACTGATACTAACCTTATTTGACCTCTGGAACTCCAGATATGATTTTTGCAAGAAGAGAGACTCACCAGAGGAATCTGCCAGAAACCCTAAGTCATGTTGCGAAATTCATAACTCCACTTCTAGACATTGAAATCGAAAATCCTTCGATCAGAACCTTCATTTATATCTTGGGAACCTTCAGTTAAAATTTCGTGGCGATCCAACATCTGAATCTCCGGGAAATCATCAAACACTAAGGTTGTGTCTTCAAAAACGGGAATATAGAAAGTGAAAGAGATAATTGAGGTTGTGGGAAGTCTTATCTTGAAGCTTCTCAATCTACACGTGATATACAGCCCAAACCAGGAAAATGAAGCTAATTGCATTCTAGGTCCCTTGAGTTTAGTACTTTAATTTTATTTTACCCAAATCAACATTTTATAATTACTTTAAGTTTTCTATAGTGACACTTAGGCCCCTCCAACTTATTAATTAAAAGCATAGCATTATTATTGTTATTCTTATTTAAAATTAAAATTGTCATTATTATTATTCGCTAAAAATAATTATTTCGTCAAAACAGACGTTCCGGAAAACGGGGTGTTACATAGAAAGTAGACAAGATGCTTTGTGTCTCCAAGGATTGACCATGTGCTTTTGTTTAAATATAACCTTTCATGCTCCTCTCTCTTTTACACGAATGATCCGGCCATTTTGAGGGAACAAGTGGGACATTCATAATCAGCCATACACTCTCTCAAACTCTCTCTAGAACATATGCAAAAATCGTTTTTGATATCAAGGAGTTAAGAGCTTTATCTTGCAAGTTTTGAAGACTAGCATCTAAGGGTGTTCAAGCTTGTGGTGGATCAACTATAGAAGGAAACTTCCTTGCCTCCTAGCCTCTTCAAATCGTCCAAATCAATCCAAGAACAAAGGTTATGATCTTGAACTTTATCCATGCTTGTTCTTCATCTTATCTCTACATGCATGTAGCATGATCCTCTTGGAATGGAATTCGTGTTCATCTTTTAAGCTTCCATTGCAACTTCAAGTTTTTGAAACTCATAACATGAACATGGATCTCCAACAATTGGTATCAGAGCCATGGCTATATTGCATGTTTAGATAATAAGTTTATTTGGATAAACTTGGTTTTTTGGAAGCCATGAATGTTCATCTTCTTGAATGCAATGTTCATGCATGGCTTCTTTGGCAACATGCAAGTATATTATCTATGATTTTATGTGACCAACTAAAATTTATGTTTGCATGCATTTGGTTACATAATTTTTGCCTTAGAATAACAAAGTGTTGATTTTCTTATGATTTTATGTGATAAAATGGTGCATAAACAAGCCAAGGACCATGTGTTGCACATCTTGTGTTTAAATTCGATTTGGTTGTAATCTATTCTTTTATTCAAATGGTTTGTAATAATAATTAGTTATTTCCTTCTTTTATTCATTTTGTAATTACTAGAATAGTTGTATTTTATATCTTTCACAAAATGTTACAAGAGAAGGAGATAAAGGCATGAAAATATTACACCCAACAGGAACGTTTTTCCTGCTTTCCTGCTGTCCATTTTCAGACCTGTTAAGAAGGTCAAAATAAATTCATATCTTGGTATTTTGATGCTATACTTGTTGGTAACTTTAATATCTAGCATATACAATAAGTGTTGGCAAGTATAAGCATCAATTTAACCAAGAATGAAGTCAAGAGAGCAACAAAACCACAAGAAAAGCCTCCTGCTGCCACTGTTCAGTCGTAATTTTTGAGGAGCCCAAAAGAAATTCTAAAACTCATGCAATGGTGTCAATAAATGGTGGTTCAAGTGTCATTTGATGATATAAGAAGCTTGGCAAAATTGTAGCCAAATCGAAGATCATTTGGTTGAGTTTTTGTCACACTTTTGTCCCTAGGTTTGGACTTGATATTTCATATATGGCTCACATGAAATATCAAATTAGTTGGCTTGTGTTTATGCACCCATGCATGCATGTGATGATTGAATGTTTTATTGTTTAATGTTGTGGATGAAAATAAGATTTTGCATGCTAGACAACCTAGATAATTAAACATAATCATCAAGGAGTTTGTAATTTTCAAATTGACATTTAAAACATAAGATGTAATATAATAGGTTTTTATTAAAATGGGTTTTGTTACAAAAACTATAAAAGTCAAGATTTGAAAATTTGTGAAACAAATAAAATGGAGAGTTTATGAATTCTTACAAACTCCAACCCTAAGTAATAATGGTAATTATTTAGGATTAAAATTGGTTCTAATGTATGTGATCAAACTCAAACTTAATATTGGATATTAGTTGTAATCTTGACCACAAACAAAGAATTAATAAA
The DNA here is from genome assembly GCA_023525715.1 of Cichorium intybus. NCBI lineage: Eukaryota > Viridiplantae > Streptophyta > Magnoliopsida > Asterales > Asteraceae > Cichorium > Cichorium intybus. The sequence goes on along the minus strand of CM042016.1, from coordinate 71,259,104 downwards.
ATGGAGATTTTATAATTAAAGGAACCAATTAACAAATAAGATTTTAATGGTACCATGTTCATTGGATGCATGCAATCTACATGATACCATATGTTTTTCAAAAATTTGAATTGTAAAACATACAAATCCCTTTCGAAATACAAATCAATGTTGTCCCTCTTAAAGACACTCATGTATCACTTGTATATCCTTGTGGGATAAAGGTTACCTAACCACTTGGAGTCTTCTTGTGATACAAGAGGTAATTTTGCAATATTGATGGGATAAAGGACACCTAACCATTAATAGTTGTCAAAACTACACGTCCGTTTAAGTGAGATGATTTGTTTGGAAATCTTTTGTGATAAAGGTCACCTAAGCATTAGAAATCCAACGCATAGATGGGATCAAACATGCCAAAATTATAAATGTTATAATAGGATCCCATAACTCTAGAAATTATATTTGGATATAATTGGTAAACAGTTACCTACCTTGTTGATTCTAATAGGCGGGATAAAGGATACCTAACCGCTTGTTTGTATTGCAACTTGGATTCTAGACCTTAATCAATTAAAGTTTATGAAACATGAAAGGGTATTAATTATTAAGGACTTAATATCATAAATTACTAAATTGAACCTTGTTAAAATTTTGTAGATGGCACCAAACGCAACAAACCCGGCTCCAAACAAAACTTCACTACGGTCTCTCCTTGAGGGAGAAAAACTCAACCACACCAACTTCTTGGATTGGTACCGTAGTGTGAGAATAGTTCTCAAACAAGAAAAGAAAGAATATGTTCTCAATGAACCACTTCCTGAAGAGCCCCCTGCCATTCCTAAGCCCGCACACGATGCATGGCTTAAAAAGATGGATGATTCCATTGATGCATCATGCCTCATGTTGGAAACCATGATTCCTAACCTTCAGAAGGACTTAGAGAATCATTCAGCCTATGACATGATTAATCAATTGAAGGAAATATTCCAACAACTTGCAAGGACAGAAAGGTTCGAAACTGTTCGGGCTTTCCATGCTTGCAAGATGGAGGATGGACAGACGGTTAGCTCTTATGTGCTCAAAATGAAGAGTCACATTGATCATTTGGCATGTCTTGGAGTTGTGATGCCCGAAGAGCTAGCAACGGATATGATCCTTAACTTCTTGTCAAAGTCTTTTGATCCCTTCGTCATGAATTATAACATGAATGGTTTGAACAAGACTATCCCGGAATTTCATGGGATGCTAATTACCGCGGAAAAGAATCTGCCTAAGAAAACCACTCAAGTTCTCATGATCAATGAAGGTGGTACAAAGAGGACTAGACCCGAACACCCTACCAACTCCAAGGGCAAGGGGAAGGCAAAGGTTGTCAAAGGAAAGGGCAAGAAAGTTGTCCAACCATCCCGTCTGCCCAACAAGAAGGAAAAGGTTGCCAAAGAAGACGCGTGCTTCGAATGTGGCAAAGTTGGGCATTGGAAGAGAAATTGCCCTACCTATCTTGCAGAGTTGAAGAAGAAGAAGGCCGGTGAGGGCACTTCAGGTATCTATGTGATAGACCTAGAACTTTATAATTTATCTCCTAACACATGGGTATTTGATACTGGTTGTGGAACTCACATTTGTAACATGTTGTAGGGGTTCAAAAGGAGTAGGCGACTGAAGGCAAACGAGGTAGTACTCCGGGTTGGAAATAGTGCAAGGGTTGCGGTGGATTCAATTGGAAGTTTTGATTTATTACTACCTAGTGGCTTGTATTTGACATTGTTGAATGTTTATTATGTTCCTAGCTTGACTAGGAATATTATTTCGGTTGCTAAGTTGAGACAATGTGGTTTTAATCTTTGCTTTATAAATGATGACATTTGTGTTTCTAAAAACAATGTGTTCTATTTCGAGGCTATGCCTTTAAATGGAATTTATGAAGTAAACCTTGATGAAAAGAATAACCATGGCTCTTTATACCACACTTTCACCTAAGAGACCCAAATGTGATTTGAGTCAAATTTATCTATGGCATTGTCGACTTGGGCATATAAACAAGAAACGCATGGCAAGATGACTTCAAAAGAGTGGACTTTTGAAGGCAAATGAGAATGACTCATTTGATATATGCGAATCTTGTTTACATGGTAAGATGACTAAAGCTCCTTTCTCGGGTACCAACGAGAGGGCAAAGGACTTGTTAGGAATCATACATACGGATGTATGTGGTCCTTTCAAGCCAATGACTAGATATGGTGAAAGATATTTCATCACCTTCACTGATGACTTAAGTCGATTTGGATATGTTTATTTGATTAAACATAAAAATGAGGCGTTTGAAATGTTCAAAACGTTTCAAAGTGAAGTGGAAAATCAACTCAACAAGACAATTAAAGTTCTTCGTTCTGATAGAGGAGGTGAGTACTTAAGTACAAACTTCATGGATCATCTTAAGACTTGTGGAATTGTTTCACAACTTACTCCACTTGGAACACCATAACATAATGGTGTATCTGAGAGAATCGAACACTATTGGATATGGTTCGATCCATGATGAGTAGAAGTACTCTACCTTTGTCATTTTGGGGTTATGCTTTACAAACAGCCGCTCGTCTCCTAAACATGGCACCTACTAAGAAGGTAGATAAAACACCTTATGAGATATGGCATGGAAGGGTTCCATCTTTATCCTATGTCAAGGTATGGGGTTGTGAAGCTTATGTTAGACAAGAAGCTTCAAACAAACTAGAACCCTGTTCAACTAAGTGTATCTTTGTAGGGTATACGAAAGATTGTCTTGGATACTACTTCTACAATCCCATAGAGAATAAGATATTTATTTCTCGAAAAGCTGAATTCCTAGAAAACAAGTTTCTGATGGAAGAGGCTAGTGGGAGGTTTGTTGAACTTGAAGAACTTCAGGAACCACAACCTGATACACAAGAAATTGGATCTAGCATTCAACAAGAAATTGTTGAACCCGAACAAACAGTTGATCAGGAACAAATTGTAACACAAGATGTTCGCAGATCTGGTAGGGTTCGATTTGAACCTGAAAGGTATGGTTACCTAATGATGGAAGAGGAATGTTATACAATAGATTCTGATGAACCCGTCAACTACCAGAGTGCAATGTCAGATCCTAAATCTGATAAATGGCTTGAAGCCATGAACACTGAGATGCAATCCATGCACGATAACCAAGTATGGGAGTTGGTTAATCTTCCCACCAATTGTAAGACCGTTGGGAACAAGTGGGTTTTCAAGAAGAAAACCGACGTGGATGGAAATGTTCACACTTTTAAGGCAAGACTTGTCGCTAAAGGCTACTCACAAACTCATGGTATTGACTATGATGAGACCTTTTCACAAGTAGCAATGATCAAGTCGATTAGGATACTTTTTGCCATAGCCGCGTACTATGATTATGAGATATGGCAAATGGATGTCAAGACCGCTTTCCTTAATAGACACTTATTGGAAGATGTCTATATGGATCAACCTGAAGGTTTTGTCGATCCCAAGCATCCAAGCAAAGTGTGCAAGCTTAAAAGATCTATCTATGGATTGAAGCAAGCGTCTCGAACATGGAACATCCTCTTTGATGAAAAGATTACAAATTTTGGATTCATCAAAAATGAGGATGACTCCTGTGTTTACAAGAAAGCTAGTGGGAGCATAGTCATATTCCTAGTATTGTATGTAGATGACATACTTTTATTTGGAAATGACATCCCAACCTTAAAAGGTGTCAAAGCGTTCCTTGAGAACTGTTTCTCAATGAAGGACTTAGGAGAAGCTGCTTATGTATTAGGCATAAAGATCTATAGAGATAGATCTAAGAGACTTATTGGTCTAAGCCAAAGTGTATATATTGATAAAATCTTGAAAAGGTTCAAGATGCAAGACTCCCAAAGAGGATTCTTGCCAATACCGCATGGAACCATCCTAAGCAAGTCTCAGTGCCCAAGCACTAGGACTGAACTTGAAAGGATGAAACATGTCCCATATGCTTCGACAATTGGGTCCATCATGTATGCCATGTTATGCACTAGGCCCGACGTCTCATGTGCCTTAAGCATGACAAGTAGGTATCAACAGAACCCAGGTGAAGCCCACTGGACTGCTGCAAAGAACATTCTTAAGTACTTGAGAAGAACTAAAGACATGTTCTTAGTTTACGGTGGTTTGGAAGAAAGCTTAAAAGTAAAGGGTTACACTGAGGGACGATTCGAGATCTCAATCTGGGTATGTCTTTATTTTAAATGGAGGAGCCGTGTCTTAGAAGAGTTCCAAACAAGAAGTGATTGCACAATCCACTACAGAATGAGAATATGTTGCTGCTTCGGAAGCTGCTCAAGAAGCTGTCAGGATGAGAAAGTTCATTGAAGATCTAGGAGTTGTTCCTTCCATTCAGGACCCTATAGAAATCTTCTGTGATAATCTAGGTGCTATAGCTCAAGCAAAGGAACCTAGATCGCATCAAAAGACCAAACACATTCACCGAAGGTATAACTACATAAGACATGAAGTTAAGAATGGTGAAATAAGTATTCACAAGGTTCATACAGATCAGAATTTGGCAGACCCATTCACGAAGCCTTTACCCCAAGCTAAGCATGAGAGTCACGCTAAGGGTATAGGACTTCATTTTTCTAATGAATGGATTTGACTTGTGTTTAGTGTTTTATGAATATAAAACTATGTAAACAACAATAATTATGTAATATATGTGATGTGATGTTTCATTCATAATTATGTGTTTTTTGATATTAGCATGTTTAATCCTTGAATAATCTAATTATTCTAAATGTCCATAGTCGATCATAGTTGTGGGAGTAATTATGTAGTAAGACTAATATGAATTGGATTGGTTGACTTTTATGGGTAAAAGTAGCAAAAGGTTGCAACCAAATTCATAGGTACTTGTCAGTGAACAAGTATTGGACTTGACCCGCTTCAAGATCACTCCATGGATCATCGTCATAAGTGATTCTTGAATAAAGGTATTATCATTGTATCCTTAGACATGAGATACATATTTGGGACTCAAGTATAGGGAATGTTGTGCTTTGATGTGGTTCATCGTTGTTCTTGAAATATAGACAACCATACAGACCATACTCATGTATAGTACTAACTATATGAGGGGCGTATGTAGTCACGGCGGGATTTGTTTCTCTTATGTGTTGAGAGTTAGACATCTAAGGCGCCTGATTGAAAGTTGAATTTAAAATGAGAATGATTAAGATCCATGTCTCATGTTCAACATGATGTCTGTGACAAAGGGAAAATTGATACATAACCCATTACATCAATTAGAGCCTCGAGTTATCTCTAGAATTGGATATTGTTGAATGGCATTATGCCATGTATTATTGGGGGCAGTGAAGTGTTGCTAGACGATTACCACTGTCGATATCATTCTATGATGTAACCTTGTGCAAGTGGGAGATTGTTAGTTCTGTATGCCCAAGGATGATCATAAAATGATATTACTAATAATACATGATCCTATAGGGTCACACCAACAACAAGTTTGACACCAAATTGATCATTTGGAATGTTAAATTTGATTTAACATCAAATGATACTAAACTTGCAATTTAATTTTGTAGGTTATTATTATTTGAGGTAAATAATAATAACACCAAAATTAATGGTTGATTCATAATTCATATGTGATGAATTAATTAAGTATAACAATTAAATTGTTTAAGTTGTTAAATAATTTAATTGATTTATAAGTAAACCTTTTATTTAATTTAATTGATAAATTAAATGAAACATGTACATTATATATATATATATATATATATATATATATATATATATATATATATATATATATATATATGTATATTTATACAATCATAAGGCATGTTTAAAAGTGGTTTATGTGCATAATAATGATTTAAATGTTATTTCATTAAGCAAAATATGAAAGTTTATTATTTATAAAAACTTATGGGATAAGTTTATAAATAATAAAAGATGGAATCTTCTCCTTTTGACCCTTGATGGCCGGCCCCTTCATGCTCTTCCCAAAGAGCATGAGTTTGAACATAGAAAGTAGACAAGATGCTTTGTGTCTCCAAGGATTGACCATGTGCTTTTGTTTAAATATAACCTTTCATGCTCCTCTCTCTTTTACACCAATGATCCGGCCATTTTGAGGGAACAAGTGGGACTTTCATAATCAGCCATACACTCTCTCAAACTCTCTGTTGAACATATGCAAAAATCGTTTTTGATATCAAGGAGTTAAGAGCTTTATCTTGCAAGTTTTGAAGACTAGCATCTAAGGGTGTTCAAGCTTGTGGTGGATCAACTATAGAGGGAATCTTCCTTGCTTCCTAGCCTCTTCAAATCGTCCAAATCAATCCAAGAACAAAGGTTATGATCACTTTATCCATGCTTGTTCTTCATCTTATCTCTACATGCATGTAGCATGATCCTCTTGGAATGGAATTCGTGTTCATCTTTTAAGCTTCCGTTGCAACTTCAAGTTTTTGAAACTCATAACATGAACATGGATCTCCAACACAGAACTTAAAATTTTTTCAAAAGGTACTATACCAAGAGTATAAGTTGGATTTGGAATTTCAGCTGATGAAACAATAGATTCACATTCATAAGAAAGCAAATCTACATCTTGTAACTTAAACTCAATAAATGGTAAAAGCTTTTTATGATGATCTAGTGCAATATCAGAAGAATGATAAATACGAGTTATATAAGCATATAAACATTTAGCTGTTTCACAAAAAATATTTCTTTGTTTTAATAAGACTTCATTATTGACTCTAAACTGTTCCCTACTTTCTTCTAAAATCTCTATCCTTTGTTGACTTTTCTCTAATGCCCCACGCACTCCTTCCAGTTTTCCCTTAAGCGAAGTTACTTCATCCTTTGCCTGGCACACATCACTATTTGCTGAAACAAGTAGTTGATTCATATACAGGCAGTCAAAAGTAATTTTGTTAAGGTCATTAATAAAAAGTTCTTCTGGTAGGTTAAAGTTTTAAAGTAAGAGTGATACATGTTCTGGGATGGTAAGACGAGCATTTGATGATGAGGCAGTCCCTTGTGCCATTAGACAGACACCGGTGATGTTGCTTTCCTTCTCTTCGTCCGAACCATCATCATCGTCGGACCATACACCATGTCCTATATGAGCAGCAAACATTGCACCATGTGTGGGTTTACGAATTTCATCGTCGTCCGAACCAGATGACCTGATTTGATAAGTACCATCACCTCCTTTAGGAGCCACAAGAGATAGGCTTTGAGTCTTCGCACGAACCTCTTCTAGCTTCTTCGTGTAGTATGCCGCATCCTTGACCCTCTCCTTTTTCTCATTTGCCTTCTTCAGCATGCAGTCTTTGGCTAGATGATTCTTTCCGAAGCAGTAGTTGCAGTCGTATCTAGAATCTCCCAGTAACTTCATTTCAGGTTAAGGTGTAGCATCGGGCTTTGGTTTGTTGGAATGATCAATAGGTTTTGTTGGCTATTTTCCATTATTGAAGTTTCGATTTGGATTTGGTTTGTTTTGTGGCCTTCTCTGGAAATTTTTGTTGTTATTAGAGTATAAGGCCATTGAATCACCTTCTTCTTCCACTTCACTTTCATCATCTGCATCAGTGACCTCTTCGGATTTAGTTCTGGAAATAAAGGCTAGAGAGCCAGCATTAGGTAGATCACTGACTGACTCTAAAACATCATACTCATAAGACTTGAGCAGATTATAGAGTTCTTCTAGCGAGTACGAGTTGATCTTCTCTTGAGATCTCACCATCATGGTCAGCCCATTGATCGTAGTGTTCAGGAATAAGCATAGGAGCTTTGTTGCTGGAACCAAGTAGAGCTGCATAGTTCATCATAGAGTTGTTCGCACTGTAGGCCATTGAAAAGTGCAGATCGTTGCAGAAATATTACCAAGATCAAATCTTTGAAACACGGAAGAGTGGACTCAAGAACGATTTGAAACCACGAATCAAGGAATGCAAGTAATTTTAGTAATCAGATCAGCAATTAACCCTCTCTGATACCACTTGTTAGATCAAAATTAAAAACTAATGCAAACAACGAGAACACAATGTATGAATATTCAATGTGTCGAATGATTTATTCACGTTAAAAAGATAGTGCTCCAAATCACAAACGATGAGCAACTATTAAGATCGTTACAGTGAATACGGCAATGCAAAAAGTACTTCTAAACACCTAGGGCTAATGTTGTTTAAATACTAATGTCTAAAAGGATAAACACATAATCCTTTTAGTTACAGATAAGAACAACCCTAAACGTTATCTCTATAAAAAAGATAAGTACAAAATAAACTGACTTCTGATAAGCATCGCAACTTCGCATCAAACTACTTGGCTTCAGATCAACAACTACCTTCGGATAGTACACATGCTTCGGACAGGAACACTTGTACTTCGGATATCAAATATCATCACAATCAGAATCCTAACAACACCCAAGGACACCAGAAGAACAAGCAGACAGAAACATCCAAGGCTTGTGAAAATCGATCCAGAAACCCTTTAAGGGTTTAAGGAAATCAACAAAGAGGGAGGGGGACGGGTTCGTTGGAGGTGGCGTGTAACGTCCCAAATTTCGTAACAAAATTTTCCTTTTAAAAACAACTTAATTACAATAAAATAGTTGCCATATAAAAACCCTTCAAATTAAAACTTAGTATTTAAACACATAAAACGTGTTTATTGAAAAACATTTATAACATTATCCAGCGGAAGACTTATTCGTTAAAATCCCCAGATGCGGTACACTCGCGCCGTGCTCCAAGCTCAAGCCAGCAAGTTCCTGAAAAACAGTTACGGTAAAAGGGTAAGTATAAAGCTTAGTGAGGTCCCCAAAAACACCACACGATCCATCACATAAAATCATCATTTAACAAATCATCATGTGACTCTTGGGCTTGCCCCAATCCGACCTCGACTCTCGGACTTGCCTTAATCCGTCAAAAATCAAATCATCGTGTGACTCTCGGGCTTTCCCCGAACCGCCGGTAAACATCGTGTGACTCTCGGGCTTGCCCCGATCCGTCGGAAATCATCGTCATCGGCTTTCGCCAACAAACATCATCATTGGCTTTCGCCGACAAACATCGTAAATCACAAATAATCACATTATTACAGAGTAATAAAGACTATCTATGCATGTAACATCACCCATAGTATAGTGAGAAGACTCACCTGATTCGTGACCATAAACTAGACATCACTCCATGCGAGTGCCCTCAGATCCCGACAATACGTACCTCCTAACAAGGATAAACCCCACTTAGAACTTTCTAAATCCCAAACAGGATAATCCTATAAGACCGATATCCAAAACCCTCAAGTTTGACCAAAAGCCAAACTGGTCAAAAAGTCAACGACCAACAGTTAAAGTCAACAAAGTCAACAGTCGAAGTTAGTGCCGCTAACTCTTAGAGTTAGCGCTGCTTTGTTCAGCCAAAATCCATAAAGTGCTTAATCCATTAAGAGAGAAGCTGCAACTTTCAGGGGTTGTCACTAACAGTCTATTAACTCATAAAAACGTGAATCCCATCCACCAATCCTTGCCAAACAAGCTCATGTGACCAATCTGGTTCCAAAATAAAGATAAACAAACTTGAACTTCATCCAAAACCACAATAAGACTAGGCTAAGGTTTTCCTCATGGATTCAGAAGCTAAAGGAAGAAGAACTCATTCCTTAGTTCCTAAATTTCACTTATTCCAAGAAAATGGAGCCATTATCGTCTCAAGAAGTTCTTACAAGCATCATAACTCCACTTTCACCCAAAATGCTCAAAGAGACAGAGGTTAAACACTTACAATGGTCTAGAGCACTAAGAAATCAGATCTTCTTGTTCACACAAGCTCCCTTAGCACCTTTCCTTCCTTCTTCTCTTCCAAAAACCTTCTCAACTTCATAGTATAAACCAAGAACACAAGAGAAAGCTAGAAAGAGTGTTCTAAGGTGTTCCTAGGGGTTAGAAATGAAGAAAAACGGATCTCAAACGAGTTATGGCCTTGAAAATGACATTGAACCACGAAAATGTGACTTTATCCTGCCGGGACGACATTAGCGGTGCTAAATTTAAAGTTAGCATCGCTAACTGCAAGTCCAGGCAGAGTTATCATCGTGTTCAGGCTGAGCACGCAAAGGATACAGGATTTCCCCAGGTTAGCGGCGCTAACTTTGTTTTTCCAGTTTTCTCTTTTTGATCTCTTATTAAATGTCGTTTCCTCGATACTTGGTTCCCGGTTTTACAGTTTGACTCTTTGAAACTCGGAACTTGACTTTTCAGGATTAGGGTCTTACATCGTAGCACCTTCAAGGGATTGGGAAGCCTTAGGGTTGCACCCTGAGGCCTTTATTTATAGTGCATAAGCTCATAGGGTTGCAAACTTAGGAGCCTTTTGGCGGCCGCACCCCCTGAACTTGTTCCATTAATTAAACTATTAATTAATTACAATCCAACCCTTTAAGTAATTCTTATAAATTAATTTCTCAATTAATTTATCAATTAATTCTTGATCCAGTTTCTGATTAATTAATTTCTCAATTAATTAATAAACTAATCAATTCTCTTTTATTTCTGCTATTGATTGTTTTTACTGGGCCGTGAGGGCAACCCAAATAGGACCCTGCTATTATTAGAAACATCACCATAGTTGATGACCTGGACACCTTTCCAACAGTCTCCTACTTGGACATGTCGTAAACTTGTTTATGGTATGATACTTTTAGATAACATGTAGAGAGTGTAACATACAATACAACTGCCGAACTCAGATCAAACTATGATCACGAAACAACTCCTAGATAAGAGATCAATTATTCCTCTGCTATACAAGTTATCCTTTTATGAACTTGGGACATGGATAAAGGTCAATTCCCAGAAGTTCAAAATTCTGTCTTCCCAATAGAGATTTATGATGAGCAAATCAGACTACTTAATTGAACACATCAATCTAGTCAGAGCCATGCCGAGCATTTTGGTGTCAACATCAAATCATCAAGGACCCATGGACATCGCTTCTCCTAGTTAGGGTAGAACGAACAGATAGACTTTGACTACATAGTCTTTGCCTATCTCATCATGTCATACCCGAACATTCCCTTTATAACTACCCGTTACGGTTAGCGTTTGAGAAAGCCGATGTATGACAGAATCATAATACAAATCTCTCATGCATCTTAGTCTGAAGAATAAAAGACATTATTATCCTAGATTACTCGTGACTAAATCCATGAAGCAATCTCTAGGTGCGGGTTGTTCCAATACTTGAATCTCTACCAAGTACATGAGGGTTAGTGGCAATCACTATGCCATGTCTAATGACTATAGGCAACGTACTAAAACTCATGACAGTCTTAAATCACTACTTGCTTCCAAGAGTACAACCGACTGTGAAAGTTTGAGTAAGTTAATCACTCGGGAAGCGGATTCCAAACATGCTAAAGTGAAACACAGTGTTAGAATGATCTGAAAGGTAGCCATTCAGCTTATTACCAAGTCTGCACAAGATTATCACCAAATCAGATATATTCTAATACTGTTATATGTTTCTTGGTTCTTTTTGAACTTATAATTAAGATTTTATTTGTCTATATACCCAAAATGATATTTATTTTGTCTGTGTACCCAAAATAACCTTCATTTTGTTTTGTGTCAACATCATTATAGATAATCCGATTGGAAATTCTTCTGATTATATCTCAATGTGTCATCTTACCTTTCTCTCTTAACTCAATTATGAAAACAGTAGTGTGCATTTTGATTTCTCATGGTTCTCGGGTTCTTTAGTCAAGATGACTACACCCTTGGTGTCCAGAAGATTTCAAGGTGTTGATGTTGAGGACAACCATCACGATACCGATGAAATTCTTCAACCATGAAGTCTTTAGTACCATCCGTTAATGCTAATGATATTAGATTTGACACTCTTTTCAAATTATATTCATCCCAAACATAACTCTACGATTTCTCATGCGTGCTTTGATAATCCGCCTCGTTACCTTTGCATGGTTGTGTCCTGAGCCTAACTTATTATGCTCCTAGCACCCAAGTTATCAGGATATGTTCATGACAATTATGATCGATCCAATAGTAGAAACTCATGTGATTCGACTCATATATTTTCGAACTTCGCCAATGTTAGAGGATTACTACTAATCCTGTGTCATAACTTTAGAAAAACTTTTCTCAAAGCCATACATCTTGAATTTCTTCAATATCATACTTAAACCGGCTAGTTCTCTATAGAATATAAACACTTGGCATATTTTGTGACTACAAAGATCCTGCCTTGCGAGGTGCCCGTTGGGTTCTTCTGGATGAATCTTTTGATCAATGTACACTCTGTTTGGATATATTGGCATGTGCAAAACCTCTTGGTTGTATCTCACATGCAACCCTTATGTTTTCCATTCAAGGAAAGCGGTTCAAATCATCCAAACTTGCTATGACTCACAAAGTGCAGTTACAGCAAACGATATCTTGACAGACTTATTCTCAACTTCTGATGAGAGTGCTTTTCTCATAATCAATTTCTTGAGTCTGAGCATTGCACTACTGAGCCAGTCAGCTTTGAATGTAAGTACATTTATATTTATGTCACTTTCGTTTGATGATTCAATTACTCCTACTGGTTTGTAGGCCAGGTGTAAGATCAGGCAAATTAGCACATAGATTGAGTCTTGCCCTTTGAATATTCTCTTGATTGGTAGCAACTGGGCTCACCAATGCTTCCATGTAGTTAGATTACTTATACGTACCAACTTAGTGTTTTACAACTAATCGATGTGTCACCTTTTAGTAATATGAGACCATAATACATCATGAAGGTGACCAATACTACTGGATTTGTGAAGAGAATATTACATCAAGTTTTCTTTTCACAGGAGTTTGATCCCTGGTTAAGTCCTAGTGTTGACTAAAGGTTCCTTCATTGGTTAATCCTTGAACCATTTCAAAATTACTACTACTACCACTGGTTCCTTAGAATATGAGCTCTTTCAAAGAAAGACTCTTCTTTCAAGGTACTTGCGGGATGACCAATGAAACGACACTACTGATTATGTTTAAGCAAGTCATGAGGTGAAGATGAACACTGCAGGACCCCAGACCCTTTTTTGTACAAGTAAGGGATGAACCCTGCTTCACACTTCAGATGGAGTCTGTGCAACCTACTTAGTCTAAGATGTAGTTTTAATCTTGTATATGTTTCTATGGTCAAACTGGTCGGAATATCTAATTTATTGAAACTAATCGGAAGTGTATCTGATACATCGATGATCGAACCATTTCAAACAACGTTCGATTTCATCCTTTTAAGATACACTACAACGATTTAGTGTTCTTTTGGAAGAAGAAAAACTGTGAAATCTTCTCCCAGTTCCCAATTTACTCAGATTTCAAGTTTGTTGATCTTATACTTCACCTTCAAGTATTTTAACAATTCAAATCTTCTAACTACTTTTTATTACGATAAACAAAGTTAAATTCCTCAAACCGATTTGATATATAACTAACTGTGTTTATTGGTAGATTTGGGCAGTTCACAAGAACTAATGTCGAGATTGCCCTATAATCTCGATCATGACTTTGTTAATTGAATCAAGATATGCATTCATCATGTGACTCTAAATCAAATGATTCTAACGTCCTATCCATTAGACCTTTGGTGATGCAATTCTTGTTTCAATCGATTTAATTAATAATTTCATTCATTACATGACTCTAAGTCAAATGATTCGAAAGTCCTATCCATTTGGACCTTTGGTGGATAAAATTCTTATTTAAATTTAATTCTATCATACAAAGACAATTACATATATCCAACACACTTTTGGATGTATCAACATTCATATTATTACTATTTATGCTATCAACACATTCATACAACATTCCAAGGATAATATGAAGAACTGTGTTTTAAAAGAAAATGTCAATACTTTTATTAAATCAGAAAATATCCTCAAACAATGTAAAATACGAAAAGAATGCCATATGCAACTAATAGATAATAACATAATCAAATATCTAACTAAACATCAAAACTGCACGAGCCCTTAATCCTGATCTGATCCGAATATGATCCTATGCATAAGTGTCTTGTTTCCTACTGAGTCCTCGCATACAGTGCAAATGTGAGAAACACATTATGTATCAAGGAATTAAGGATCATAAGTTTTGAGTTTTAGATATACTTGAGTTGCCAAACGATTTGGCTTTGGAGCATCTTCTAATCTTTCTGTGACTGTATCCCACCCTGTCAATTCCCAGTTTGAGACATCTCAAAACTGCTCCGACAGTTGACCTGGACCGTTTCTTGATATGTCTCATGACTGAAATCAATCCCGAAGTAGCTGAATCAGTGGAACTATGTATCTCTATGAAAGACTCGTATAGAGTCAACATCGAATGCATCTCCATGATAGTCTTGTCCTGGTTTCCCTTTTTGTACATCTGAATGAACAGATCGTACTGGCTAGTCAGCAAGTCGAGAATGATGTTAGCGCTCAACTCTCGATCAATAGGGTGACAAAGTCTGCAGAGTTTGCTAATGTATCCCTCAATCTTGAGAACATGTAGACCGACGCTACTTCCTTCTTCTAGCTTACATCCTTCATGTTCCTCGAAGATCCTAGTTTGTTCCTTCTCAACCAGCTCTCGGAACCTTTCCTTAACCAGTTGTGCTAACTCATAAGGACCCAGAAACTCGAAATCCCTATAGATCTCGGGGTCAATGGTCAACAGCATGAGGCTACGAACTTCCTCGGACTCATCAATGAAGAAGTCATGCTCATCACGAAGCTTCTGCGTGTTGCCATGCCTAGGTAGAATATGGAGTGCACACTCAATTAGATATGGCTTGCCTTCGAACCTTAGAATCAGTTTACATTGGCAAAGCCATTCCACATAGTTAAGACCAGTGAGCTTGTCCATATTCACCAGATTCTTTCTAAAGCTTTCAGAGACGGGTGATGGAGGAGTAGGAGGAGAACTGACACTAGCTTCAAACATCTATAAAATCAGAACTTATTAGTTTAATTTCAATTCTTTTAAATAATTACCCAATTATTATTTAACAATGCTAGGACCCAAAATCTCCCTGTTATGATGTGAAGATGGATGCCGTAATCACAACATAATGGTCATTAAGGTAGATATACATTTATCAATTACAGTCTCTATGAAATTCCTAGATCTGTGAGATTGATTGACCGAGGTCAATGGCATGTTAATCACGGTTATGCTCATCTAAAATCCATGATAGGGATGTCGTGGATGATAGATCAGATGGTGAATATACCATGTAAAAAACCGCATGATCCCCGACTTAAGATACGCTTAAGAATTGCGAGTGCCAACATCATCCTCAACTACGACCTAGAATGACGTGTCGGCTAACCACATAGCTCCGTCCAGATCATAAAGAAAATCTATGTTTTTCATGGGTAGCATATAATTCACATTTTGTTTTAATTAAAACATGACTTTTTTTAATACTTCTAAGTAAAATACTTTTAACTGATAAACATTGCCCTATTAAACCCTTCTGGTAACTCCACTATAAAAACCCGTGACAAGCGGTGAGGGGGGTAGACAATAAATGTCATTTAAAAACTAACCTCATTAGGATTCATAAGAATTCTCCTTCAAACCTTCAAACACATTATAAGTGGATGAGCCTAGTCATGGTTTGACCAATGTTCTTGTTTTAATTGAAGTTCTAATAATATGTAGATACTATTCTAAATATATTAAGGGTAATTAATTCCATTAAAACAACTTTAATAATTAATTAAACTAACTTAAATCAAAAGGAGCAGTTTAAGGCAACTAGCAAATAAGGCAGTTATGCAAGTTAGGAAACTTGCAAGGCAAGCAAGGGTTTGTGAAACCCTGTCTGCCAAAACCCTATGGAGGGTTCCTAAACCCTCCAAAATTTTGATGAACAGGTTTCTAGAGGCACAAATCAGGAAAAATTCATAACATGCAATTTTCAAGATTTTCTAGCATAAACCTATGATTATGGAAAATTTCAGCAGGCAAAAACAAATCATATTCAAGTTTTTTATTCTAATGTGCATGCTGAAAGGTTTACTGCAAATCTATGAACTAAAACCCTAAGTTCACATGCAACCTAAATTGGATCTATGTTTTCTAACTTTCAACATATAAATAATTCCTAAAGGCCAACAGAAAAAATTCTAAAAGAAATAAATCAGAAAAACTAACATTTAGGTTTTCTTGGAAGCTAAGCAGCACAAGTGTCCTGCCTCAAATGAGATCACACCCAGGGAGCTAGAGGGATAGGTCACGAAATTCTAGAGAGAAAATGAGTAGAATGAGGCGCAGAAAAATGTTCCCCAGGACCCCTATTTATAGTTTCCATTTGGCCAGCGGATAAGCCTTTAGAGATAAACCTTTTTGAATTCAAATAAGATAAACCTTTATCTATCAATTCAAATCTATTTATCCTAACATATAGTAATCGAAATTATGGATAATCCCTCCATAATTTTGTTGGCCACTTAATCTACCATAATTGTCACTTACTCAAATATTGAATATTTACAATTCAGCCCCTACACCTTTAATTAATTAAATTAATTACCAAATTAAATCCAATTAATTCCAGATTAATTTCTAATTAATTAATATAGTTTCTAATTAATATATTATCACTTTAATATATTAATAAACTATTTATTTTATTTCTATTCATTTATTAATCATATAATAAATCAATCTTTCTCTCTTCTTGAAATTCTGCCAAACCTCTAGCTATGAGGGCAATCCAAATGGACTTTGATTCTATTAATTAGGTAAATACAAATGATTAGTCATGGATTAGACACCTAATCCAACAGTCTCCCACTTGGATAAGTCTATGACTATAATTACTAATTTAACCTCTAATTAATCAGCAAACTGTAGCTTCCTAGAAACTGCTGCCGAACTCTGACCCAGTCAGTTCTGTCCATAGATAAGTGATCATATGATCCTCCGTCGAACAATATATTTCTGGACACGAGACATGGATTGTGATCAATCTCTGTCTGATACTCTGTTTCCCGATTTCTGATTTGCATATGACATAGGACTTCCAATTGAACACATCAATTCAGTCCTGGCTGGCCAGCACTTTAGTCAACTTCAAAATCATCGAGAGGCCTACAGATATCTGTTTCCCATCAGGTTCAAGGAACGAATACGCTTCGACTCATATGCTTTTGTCTTTTACTCATCAAAATCATGCATAACAATATATTTTATAGCATCGAGTTATCGATGCGTTTACGCACTATCAATGCACAACCGACTTGCAAATTTCAACTCATATGTCTCCGCTTCAAGACCATAAGATATTATCGTCTCAAAATTGCTCGTGATATAATCCATAAAGCAATTATTTGAGCGTGGGTTTATCCAATACTCAAATACCTATTTCTAAGTACTCATGAACGTTATAGCAATCCTATTGATATGTCTAACTCCTTAGACAGTCTACAAACCAATTCATGACAGTCTTGATTCAATACTTACTTCCCAAAGTATGAGCGACTGTGGACCTTTTGAATAATTAAATTATTCGGGAAGTAAAACATGCAAAAGCGAAACATAAAATCTGACTGGCAGCTACTCCTGCTTATTACCAAGTCTCCACGAGGTAATCACCAAGTCGGATCTTGTCATAAAACTATTATCGGTTTCTTGATTTCTTTTAAACTTTCAATTCAAGTTTTATATCTATGTCTACATGAAATTTTCACTCTTTCTATGTATCCAAAAGTGTCTTACACTGATACACTTCATTGTAGATAATCCAACCGGATACTCTTCCGATGATATCTCAATTTTTTTATTCTGTCTTTCTCTCTCACAATTCCATTCTGGTAACGTGTATTGTGACTTCCTATGGTTCTCGGGGTCTTTAGTCTACATGACTGCACCCTAAGACTATTTCGAGGTGTTATGATGTGCCGGTGAACCACATGCGCTCCATCAGAATACTAATGAAACTCTTTAACCAAGAAGCACAATGTCCTGATGTTAATAATTACCAATTTGAAACTCCTTTCAAATTATTACTATCACATTCACCCCAATCATTTCCCAATGATTTCTCACGTGTGTTCAAATAATCTATCCAGTATTCCCAGCCAGAATATATCCTGAATCCAACTTACTATGCTCCAAGCATTAAGTCATCAGGACATGTTCATGACACTTCTGGTCGATCCAAGAAGTTCGTGCAATTCGATCTAATCTTATTCCAAACCCTTTCGGAATCAAGAGATTACTTGTGTCACGACTTTCGAGAAAACTATTTCCTTTCAGAGACTCTTTCTCATGAATCTTGAATCTTATCAAGATCGTGCTTACAATGGCTAGGTCTATACTGATGATTTCATCTATCTGATAGACGTCTGTAAAATACGTGAGTATGTTGCACCTTCTTTATATTTCTCATGCCAAGTCATCACACTTTGTAATGATACGAAATGCCTTTCCTGCGGCTATGCATCTTGAATCTTATCAAGATCATATTGGTAGAGTTTTTGATCTATCTCATAGATGTTCACAACCACTTGAGTATGCTGTATCTCTATTAAGTCTTTCATAATGAATCATCTCTTAATGTCAAATCATTACACTTTATAATGATAAGAGA
Source organism: Cichorium intybus (assembly GCA_023525715.1). Taxonomy (NCBI): domain Eukaryota; kingdom Viridiplantae; phylum Streptophyta; class Magnoliopsida; order Asterales; family Asteraceae; genus Cichorium; species Cichorium intybus. Next base: position 71,240,427 of record CM042016.1, on the reverse strand, counting down.
TGTTTCCTAGAAACAATATGTAACCAACATACAGTCATAGGCAGATAACAACGATACTCCCACTGGCTTTGACTCTTTCAGACTATTCACAAAATCCAAACCTTTTAGCACATTTTGAGAATCCGAAACCTTTCTGACATAGTTATGGGATTCTTTCAGGCTATTCACAAAAGCTAAACTTTTTGGCACATTTTGAGAATCCGAATATCCTTTCTAGTGAGGTGCCCGTTGGATGAATCTCGGGGCCACGTACCTTCTGTATTGGCATGCTCCTTGTGAGTCCCTAATAGTGTGTCGGTAATCCACACGCGCTCCACTAACGACTCATAATTTGCCACGCAGTATCCTATCGGATTTCATCTTCTATTGTGCTTCTCTCGGAATCAATTGCTTGACTCTGAGTAACGTCTCACTCAACCAGATGTTCTGTCAGTTCGTTTCTATCTATGTCGTCTTCTTTTGATGATTCAATTACTCCCACTGGTTTTTAGAGTGTGTCTCGCCCTAAGGTTCTCTTATTGGGCAGTAACCGGGCTCACCAATGCTTCCAAGTAGTGGGATTGCTAATCCGTACCAACTTTAGTGTTTTACCACTAATCGGTATGTCACCCAGATCATAACACCTTATGACAGTGACCAATACTACTGGTTAAGAGAAGAGTATGTTAGTTTTTAGACCAGGTGTAAAATCAATCAAATTTCCACATAGACTGTGTCTCGCCCTAAGGTTCTCTTATTTGGCAGCAACCGGGCTCACCAATGCTTCCAAGTAGTGGGATTGCTAATCCGTACCAACTTTAGTGTTTTACCACTAATCGGTATGTCACCCAGATCATAACACCTTATGACAGTGACCAATACTACTGGTTAAGAGAAGAGTATGTTAGGTTTAACAGAAATCAGATTCCTGCTCAAAGCCTAGCGATGACTAAAGGTTCTTTCACTTCGCTAATCCTAAACTCATTCAGGAATATCCTAACTCCCACTATTTCCTTAGAACATCAGTCCTTTCTAAAACAGCTCTTCTTTCACAGGTACAGCGGAATAGCCAATGAAACGACATTGCTGATCAGGTTCAGGCTATTCATGAGGTTCGGACGAACGCTACATGACCTTGGACTTTCTATGTACAAGTGATACGATCCCAGCTTTACATTTCAGAAAGTGTATGCATAACCTACTTAGTCTAAGATGTGGTCGGAATATGGTTTCTATGGTCTGACTGGTTGAATATTTAATTCATCGGAAACTAATTGAAGATGTATCTCATACATCAAGGATCGAACTATTTCGACCAAGGCTCCATCATCTTCCCTAAGACGCATTATAACCATTAATGTTCTTGGAAGAGGATATACCGTGAAACATTTTTCTCAGTTTATGTTGTCACTCAAATTCTTGTTGATCTTATACTTCCTTTGAAGTTCTTGAAGTGTTCAAGGTTTCAATTCAATCGCTTATTTTGATAAGCGAAGCCATATTCGTCATACTAATTGACAAATATCGTGAAGTATAACTAATTGTGTTCTTTTCGAAGATTCGAGCAAAACACAGTAACTGATGTGTCTGTTACTCATAATCTTAATGTCTTTTACATCTCTATGACTTTGTTAATTTTGTTCAAGATATGCAATCATCATTTGACTCCAAGTCAGCTGATTCCAAAATCCTATCCATTGGATCTTTGGGTGATTCATTTCTTGCCACAAATGATTTTATTAAGAACTCAATTCATCATGTGACTCTAAGTCAAATGATTCCAAATTCCTGTCGAACTGGACCTTTGGTTGAATTGATCCTTATAAAATTTACTTTAACAATCATAGAGGACACAATTCATGAATCCAAACACTTTGGATGTATCAACATTCAAGTTATTGTTATTCATGCAATCAACATACTCATACAACATTTCAAGGATAATTTAAACAAAAGGAAAATCAACATGTTATAAAAAACAAAATATCCTTGAACAATGTACTATATGACAGATAATGTCGCACACATCTAATAAGCTAATAACAAGATCATAATATCTAACTAAACTTCAAAACTACATGAGCTTCAGATCCAATCCGAATACGCTCCTATGCAACACCATCCTGCATCCTACAGAGTCCACGCATACAGAGCAAATGTGAGAAACACATCCTGTATCAAGGAATTTAGGATCAGGCGTTCTGAGTTTTAAGATAGTCCTGAGTTGCCAAACCGTTCGGCTTCGGAGCATTTTTCCAATCTTTCCGTGACTGTGTCTCACGTTGTGGATTCCCAGTTTGAGACATCGAAGAACCGGTCTCGACGATCTAGATCATTTCTTGATGTGCCTTATTGCTGGACTCGATCCTGAAACAGTCGAATCAATGGAACTATGCTTCTCCATGAACGCCTCATACAGAGTCAACATTGAGTGCATTCCCATGATAGTCTTACCCTGGTTTCCCTTTCTGTACATCTGGATGAACAGATCAGCGAGTCGAGCTAATGCTTAACTCCCGATCAAATGGGTGACCAATTTTATACAGTTTGCCTATGTATCCCTCAATCTCGAGAACATGCAAATGGGTGCTACTTCCTTCTAGCTTGCATACTTCAAATTCTTTGAAGATCCTAGTTCGTTCCTTTTCAACCGGTTCTCGGAACCTTTCCTCAACCAGCTATGCTAACTCATCTGACTCTAGGAATTCTAAATCCCTGCGGAACTCGGGGTCAATAATCAATAGCATGAGGCAACGAACTTCCTTTGACTCAATAGTCAAGGGGTCATGCTCATCACAAGCTACTGTGTGATGTCATGCTTTGGTAGAACAAGGAGCAGACACTTAATCAAATATGGTATGCCAGCAAAACTAAGAACCATTCTCTATTTGTGAAGCCATACCACATAGTTCAAACCAGTCATCCTTACCATATTTAACAGGTGCTTTCTGAAGCTCTCAGAAATGGGTGAAGGAGGAGAATGACACTTTCTTTAGACATCTATAAAATCTGAATTTATTAGTTTAATTTTAATCCTTCTTAAACAATTACCCAATTATATTATTTAATTAGGCTAGGACCAAAAATACCACAACCATGCTGTGAAGAGGGATGTCGTAATCACAACACAGTGGTCATTAAGGTAGATATACATTTATCAATTTCAATCTTATGAAATTCCTAGATTTGTGAGATTCATTTAACTGTTCAATGGCATGTTTAATCTCGGATATGCTCTTCTATTTGTGACTGGGATGCCGAGGATCACAAACAAGATGTGAATAACTATGCAAATTAGCTTGGTAACCTCAATGTCATTTTTCATCTCTAATTGATGTGCCGGTTAACCACACACGCTCCATCAACAATGATAAATCATGAGAAACCCATTACCACTCTTTATGAGCCCCTATTAGTGTGCTGATTAACCACACACGCTCCACTAATGTCTCATAAAGTGTAATGTGCAATCTCATGGATTAGCATCTTTTCACATTTTTCCTAAAGTAACTAGATTTGGGATTTTATAAAGCTGTTCTAGTACTTTCATTAATAACATTATACTTTTAATGAGATTAATCTGTCCTATCAAACCCGTTCGGCTAACAACCCTCCACTGATCAAAAGAGTGGTGGGTGAGAGTGGACACCCATTAGACCGCCATTTTATAGGCAGTCTCCTTATACCATCCTTATAGAACAGCTTCGTGAATGAGGCCTACTATTGATTTGACTGACCAATTATCTTATACATATAATATGAACTTTTAATTATAATATATAAGATGTATTTTAAATCTTTTAAAATATTCTTGGTTTATCTTTTTAATTTTTCGAAATTAAACAATTAATTAAAAATTAAATTTAAACCTTTAAATGATTTAATTTATCTTTTAATTAAACAATTAATTAAATCCAGATAGGCATCACAAATTAATCAAATTAATTTAATCCTATATTAAACCCCTAAATTTCGACAATAGCAAATAATGGCTTTAAGGTTATCCATTTATTAAATAATCACAGTTACCAAAAATAGAAAACCTTCTAAAACCCTAATGCACAAAATCGAAAATAACAAGGGGAGGGGCTAGGGTTTCTAAAACCCTAATCCCTAAAATCGAAATGGCCTCAAATTAGAGTTTATAAGCTTTAAACCCTATATTTTAGGAAAACAATTATAGCAATTCAATTAGAAAACAACCAAAAGCACTGATACCACTAAAAGGTTTACTGCAAATCTATGAACTAAAACCCTAAGTTCACATGCAACCTAAATTGGATCTATGTTTTCTAACTTTGAACATATAAATAATTCCTAAAGGCCAACAGAAAAAATTCTAAAATAAATAAATTAGAAAAACTAACCTTTATGTTTTCTTGGAAGCTAAGCAACACAAGTGTCCTGCCTCAAATGAGATCCCACCCAGGGAGCCAGAGGGATAGGTCACGAAATTCTAGAGAGAAAATGAGTAGAATGACGCACAGAAAAGGGTTCCCCAGGACCCCTATTTATAGTTTCCATTTGGCCAGCAGATAAGCTTTTAGAGATAAACCTTTTTGAATTCAAATAAGATAAACATTTATCTATAAATTCAAATCTATTTATCCTAACATATAATAATCGAAATTATGGATAATCCCTCCATAATTTCGTTGGCCACTTAAACTACCATAATCGTCACTTACTCAACTATTGAATAATTATAATTCAGCCCCTGCACCTTTAATTAATTAAATTAATGACCAAATTAAATCCAATTAATTTCAGATTAATTTCTAATTAATTAATATAGTTTCTAATTAATATATTATCACTTTAATATATTAATAAACTATTTATTATATTTCTTTAGATTTATTAATCATATAATAAATCAATCTTTCTCTCTTTTGGAAATTCTGCCAAACCTCTAGCTATGAGGGCAACCCAAATGGACTTTGCTTCTATTAAATAGGTAAATACAAATTATTAGTCATGACTTAGACACCTAATCCAACACATGCAACCTAAGAACAATGGCTCTGATACCACCGCTGGGATTTTTACAGATTAACACTAATCATACAGGCAGCGAAAGACAAAACAGATTAAATCCCACAAAATAAGCAAGATCATAACATGTTCTTAACAAGATCATATGTTCATAACAGTTGCACCAACAATTCATGAAAATCGATCATACCTTGTGGTTAGATGTTAAGGATCCAAACCAGAATCCCTCTATTGATTCACACCCAAGGACACCAGAAGAACAAGCAGACATAAACTTATAAGGCTTGTGGAAATCGATCCAGAAACCCTTGAAGGGTTTAAGAAAATTGACAAAGAGGGAGGGGGAAGCGTTCCTTGGAGGTGGCGGCACCTTCAAGGGATTGGGATGTCTTAAGGTTGCACCCTGAGACCTCTATTTATAGTGCATGGGCTCATAGGGTTTCAAACTTAGGAGCCTTTTGGCGGCCGCACCCCCTAAACTTGTTCCATTGATTAAACTATTAATTAATTACAATCCAACCCTTTAATTAATTATTATAAATTAATTTCTCAATTAATCCTTGATCTAGTTCTAATTAATTAATTTCTCGATTAATTAAAAAACTGATCAATCCTCTTTTATTTCTGCTACTGATTGTTTTTACAGGGACGTGAGGGCAACCCAAATATGACCATGCTATTAGTAGAAACATCACCATAGTTGATGACCTGGACACATTTCCAACAGTATGTACTTTGGCTAAGTCCCAACAGGCACTTATATATGTCTCTATATATCCTTATTCCAAGTATATACGTTGCATCTCCTAGATCCTTGATAGCAAAACATTTCCTAAGCCAGGCTTTTACACCTTCAAGGGTTGAGATATCGTTTCCTATAAGGAGTATGTTATCCACATACAACACTAGAAAGACTACAACACTCCCACTAGCTTTGACGTATACGCATGACTCATCTTCACTTCTAGAAAATCCAAACTCTTTGACCTTTTCATGGAAGCAAAGATTCTAGCTACGAATTGATTGTTTAAGTCCATAAATGAACTTCTTAAGCATGTACACCTTATTAGGATACTTGGCATGCTCAAAACCTTCTAGTTGTGTCAGGAACCCATCCTCTAAAAGTTTTCTATTGAAGAAAGCCATTTTGACATCCATTTGCCACACCTCATAATCATAGAAGGCGGCTATGGCAAGCATTATCCTAATATATTTGATCTTAGCTACTGGTGAAAAGGTTTCATCATAATCATTTTTAGATGGAGTTTTTTCTTGAAAATAAGGTTTTGTAGTTTTAGTGATTCTTCTAAGATTTTGTTACTTTTAGTAAAAATTAATATTCAGTTTGATGTTTTGGGTTGCAGCAACTGATGGATGCGGACATTGGATGTAATGCTCGGTTTCTCAGATTAAGTTACACCATACATGTTAACAAAATAAACACATAGATCATGGTGTCTCAAAAGTGAGTAACAAGTTTACATAGTTACATCAAAAGCATAGTTAAAGTACGTCAAAAGTTACACACTAATTTACCTAAAAACCGGGTCCAACAAAACATAGTCCAAACATGGAAAACAGATAGGTCCAAGTGCAACTTCAGCTATCCCTCCGTGCTACGCTTCCCACGATCTCCACTACCAGAACCTAAACACAACAGCAATAACAACAATTTATGAGCTACACGAGCTCAGTGAGTAATCACTGATTAATCGGGTTGTGACACCCTAAACTTCATTGAACTCAATCTCAATGGACTATCTCAGTCCCTCAGTATGCTCAACACACTTAACTCTTTACACCAAACTCAAAACTTGATTATACCAAACAAAAACAATACACATCAAGAACTCATATAACACTTCATTTTCTACAATAAACAACTCAACCACAACATAGTTCATCAAAAGAATATATAAGCAACAACTCGCATGTTGGCTCAGTATGTGAAACTCCCGAATTGCATGCACAGTGCTCCTGTCTAGCTTTGGTTATATCACAACAGCCGGAGTCAATACTCAAACATCCAAAAACAATCTCAATAATACCAAACTCATAAGAATCAAGAAACTGAAAGATGGAAAGGAGTTACAAACAAAAGATACTAACACTATCTTAGTTGTAGCTCCCAATTTCACAATTTCTACTCATTCAACCATAAAAGGGCAAAATCAACATACTCTTAGCTAGGGTTTAGGATTAGGACTCTCTTTCATATTCTAATCCAAGAAAACTTACTCCAACTAATGCTAGTTGTAGGTGGTTCATCAACACCACCTGCAACTAACTCAATATTAGCCAAACAACAACCAATTCGAAGCTAGAACGAGGAGTATTACCTTATAAACACAAGATAATGGTTCCTAACTTCAATTCTCAAGTTATAGCCTTCAATTTTAACCTTGGAATGTTTGGGGGTGATTTTCTACGGTTTTCGGGAGAGAACAAACAAAAACCTAAGAGTATTTTGAAATGGGTACCTAAGGCCTCAAAAATGCACTCATCCGAACCCACAACTCCAAATAATGTTGCTTCTACTTCGTGCACCAAAAAGGATGATATGGTTGCATCATGGATCTATGATCCGAATACTTACCCTCAAGGACCCAAGCCATGTTGGGTACCTGAACTTTCTCTCTAAATTGTAGGTAATTATCGATGAGCAGTACGACAAGGAATGGTACATTGACAGTGGCTGCTCACGACACATGACGGGGAGGATTGAGTACTTGAGGGACTTCAAAAGCTTAGATGACGGAGGAGATGTGAAATTTGGAAACAATGAAACATGTCCCATCAAAGGGTATGGGAAAATAACCAATGGAAAGTTTACCATAAATCGCGTAGCATATATACAAGGTCTAAAACTCAACCTAGTCAGCGTTTCTCAACTTGTTGTGGGAATTGGGTTAAAAGTCAAATTTGATGAAGCTGGCAGCGTCATTAAGAATAAAAAGACCAAGGAGGTTCTACTCAAATCAAAAAGGAAGGGCGAAATGTTCCCACTAGACATGAAGCCAATTGTTGGGGGAACCTTCCATCTGTCTACTCCCTAAAGCTCCTTCGGATCTCAACTGGTTATGGCATCAGAGACTATCGTATTTGAACTTCGAGAACATCAACAAGTTGGTTGCTCTTGACCTTGTCCGGGGTATGCTTACACTGAAGTTTGACAATGATACTTTGTGTGCTGCATGTGATCCTGGGAAGCAAAAACGACAAGCTCATCCGATCACCATCTTACTGAACCACGCACTTGAATTGTTACACATTGACCTTTGTGGTCCTTCGACGGTTGAGTCTCTCGGTGGAAAGAAATACATATTGGTTATCGTGGATGACTTCTCGCGATTCACATGGGTAATCTTTCTACGGAAAAAGTCAGATACACCTGCAGAGCTCATTGCCTTCATCAAAATATTGAGCTTCATCTCAAGAAACCAGTACGAGCTATCCGAAGTGACAACAGTATTGAATTCAAAAATAATACTATTGACTCTTATAAGAAGGAGAGGGGTATCACTCATAATTTTTCTGCCCCTTACACTCCACAACAAAATGGAGTGGTTAAGCGAAGAAATAGGTCACTATGTGAAGCTGCAAGAACAATGCTTGACTATGCAAATCTTCCAATATACTTCTGGGCCGAAGTTGTTGCAACTGCATGCTTCACTCAGAATCGATCCTTCATTCATAGACGATTCAATATCACTCCATACGAGGTCATAAACAAAAGAAAACCTAATGTAAAATTCTTCCATGTATTTGGTTGCCGATGCTTTATAATGAAACTCAAAGACGGTTCTACGAAGTTTGCATCTAAATCTGATGATGGTGTCTTCCTTTGCTACTCACACTCTGCGAAAGCATATCGCGTGCTAAATAAGACAACAAGAAAGATCGAGGAAACCTTCAATCTAACATTTAATGATTATCATATCAAGAAATCAGAAACAATCTTTCCTCGTTCCTCTATTTTTCCAGAAACACCAACCGAAGTTATACCCCTGGACTCTTTTGTTCTTGATTTCTCTTTCTTATTTGACAGTTCTGATCATGCAATAGATGCTGAATCAAATGCGAAGGACAATAACATACCAGAAATCAACAAGCTCAATGATGATCAATCTTCCACTGATGTGTCAAATGATAAGTCCTCTTCGGTTGAGGGGGAGTATGATACACCAACCCCAAAAGATTATTCGGTTGAGGGGAGGTCTTCAACTTCTGCTTTATCCAATGATCCGAAGGATGCCAACTTAAAAGAGCTTCCAAACACATCATCTACACAAACCCGTTTACAAATCGAGGGGGAGTCATATGACAAGACAGCTTCTGTTGAGGGGGACAAACCAATTCCGGAAACTTCACCTGAAGACAATCAGCTACCTTTGGAATATCCATCTGATACGAAAGAAGTGCATGGAGAAACACTGCCAGAATACGATCCTGCATACCCTCCACCTGACAAATGGACAAGAGATCATCCGAACTCAGGTAATTGGTAATCCAGATGAAAAGGTACTTACTAGATCTCAATTAAAAGCGAAACAACATGAATTAAACAAGAGGTCGGATTTTTGCATGTTTAACGTTTTCTTTCAAAAGTTGAACCTAAAACTGTGAAAGAAGCTTTTCAATACTCTGATTGGGTTGAGGCTACGCAAAGTGAGTTGGCTGAATTTGAACGAAACAAAGTTTGGCGTTTAATTCCTAAACCAACCAACTCCTCTGTAGTAGGTCTTAAATGGGTTTTTCGAAATAAACTTGCTACAGAAGGTAACATTGAACAAAAAAAAGCTAGACTCGTTGTCAAAGGTTATTGCCAACAGGAGGGAATCGATTATGATGAAACCTTCGCTCATGTTGCCAGAATTGAGTCCGTCCGAATATTTTTGGCATTCGCTGCCCATAAAAACTTTGATGTCTATCAAATGGATGTCAAATGTGCCTTTTTAAATGGCGAACTTGAGGAAACAGTGTATGTTGAACAACCTCCTAGTTTTGTAAATGACAAGTATCCAGGTCGCTGTTATATCCTTGACAAAGCAGTCTACGAGCTAAAGCAAGCACCACGAGCTTGGTATGAAACTTTAACCCGGTTTTTAAAACAATCAAACTTCAAACAAGGCTCTGTTAATCCTACTCTTTTTTCGAAAGAAAGTTGGTAGTTATCTCATGCTAGTTCAAATCTACGTGGATGATATCATCTACGGTTCAACGGACCCTGCACTTTCAAAAGAATTCGAAGCCTTAATGAAAAGTAAATTTCAAATGAGCATGATGGGGAAGATAAATTTCTTTCTCGGACTTCAAGTGAAACAAACCTCCGAAGGCATTTTCATAAACCAAGAGAAATACACACGAAGCCTTCTAGAGAAGTTTGGAATGGAAAACTGTTCAAATGCGAAGGTTCCCATGGCTGCTGGTACACGGCTCTCACCTTCACTTGACAAACCGACTGTTGATCAGAATGTCTATAGAAGCATGATTGACTCTCTCCTCTACCTAACTGCCAGTTGACAAGACATCATGTTTTCTGTGTGCAACTGTGCAAGATATCAAGCGAATCCAAGAGAACCACATTTAGCCGCAGTCAAAACGATATTTCGTTATCTTCATCGCACACCCTCTCTTGGACTACGGTACCCTGCCAACTCAGATTTCTTTCTTCAAGCCTATGCTGATGCTGATCTTGGAGGATGTACGCTTGATCGAAAAAGTACTTCGGGTAGATGCCAGTTTTTGGATGGCAAACTCATCAGCTGGCAATCCATAAAGCAAACATGTGTCTCCATCTCCACAGCCGAAGCCGAATACATTGTTGCTGCTGCCTGCACTTCTCAGGTGATATGGGTCCAAAGTCAACTGCGTGATTATGCAATCAACATGTGAAGGATACCTCTGTTTTGTGACTCCCAAAGCGTCATACAAATCTGTCATAATCCTGTCCAACATTCAAAGACCAAACATATTTCCCTACGCTACCATTTCATTAAAAGTCATGTAAAGGAAGGAAATATTGAGGTACATTTTGTCCATACAAACGACCAACTGGCAGATATCTTCACCAAAGCCCTTGACGAAAAAGCATTTACAAGGATCATTCATGGGCTTGGCATGCTTGAGTCATCCCCAGTTCCACAAGCATAATATGCTAAGTCTTTTGAACCCTATGCCTTTGCTCTTTTATGCTTGCTTACTTAAATTTTTTCCTTTTACAACGTTTTTTTCTCCTTTTACAAATTTTTTCCCTTTTACTATTCAAAAACAAACCTTCGTTTTAGTTCGGATGACGATACATTTCAAACCATTATACGTAGGATAACGGTTACACTACTATTCAGATCTGACGCTTCTGTTCCCTTCTGATGATAGTTTTTTTTAATAATGCTTACTTAGTCACACTTGTTTGCATCATCCGACTCAAACTATGTGTAACATCCCAAAATTTTAGGGTAAATTTAAAAAAATTTTAAACGAAAACTTCAATACAAGAAAAGCCACTTAATTAATTTTCATAAAATTCCATAACTTATAAGTGTAATGAAAACACCCCAGGATTAACAGAAGTTAACGAAATCTCAATATAGCGGAATATTAATTCAAAAACAGTCCTCCAATGAAGCAGCACAGTGTATACACGTCACGCCTTGCCATCCATGGTACCTGATGTACCTGAAACAATAGTTTATATAGGGAAAGGGTAAGCACAAAGCTTAGTGAGTTCCTCAAAATACCATACGATCCATCACATAACATACAACACATCATAACCATTCATATGTCTGTGAGACTCGCGGGCTATCCCTGTTCCACTGAAGACTCACGGGCAATTCCCGTTCTTGTCTTATCGCTCGCAGGCTTCTCCCGTTCCGTCTAATGACACGCAGGCTATTCCCGTTCCGCCTATTGGCTCGCGGGCTATCCCGTTCCGTCTAATGACTCGCAGGCTATTCCCGTTCCGCCTATTGGCTTGCGGGCTATCCCGTTCCGTCCACAAACAATCATTATCATAGCAATAATTCATACAATTATCATAACAGGTAAGATCACCTTAGTCTAAAATATCTTCCTTCCTACGCATGCAATATCACCTATAGTATAGTGAGAAGACTCACCAGATTATAGTTGACTATATCGTTTATCTTTCTCGGCTTTGTATTTCCTTCAACTTTAACTGTTAACATAATAAGAAATCTATCATTTCTTAATCCTTAACTATATTATAGTCGCATCATTAAACCCTTCAGTAATTCCAATATGATACTCCATGATTTATCAAGTAAAGAACGGCCAGGTAGAAGATTAGATGGGGTGGCAGGATCCTTTCAGCATTTTAGCCTTTCGGAAAATCCAACAACCAGATCCCAAGTAATCGGCCTAGTCACCGTCCTCGTAAGTAAATCAATCGGTATTATATTCGGAAATTACGAATTGTTATAATAACGACATTTTAAGGTTTTTGTTTACTATTGTTAGAAATTAGTATAATATAACATATGTTATACTTATTAAATATTTTACTTCTTAACACAAAAACTATTTTACAATACCTAATTAAGCTATAGAAAAGTTTGTAGTTACCTTATGACCAGTCGTCGGAACCTATAACTTCTTAGCTAGGCTTTTGAGCTTCCTTCCGCTCACTTCTTACACTCTAGTGCTTAGAAACCTCTATATATTGGATTGATATTTGTTGGTGTGGTTTATGAGATGTTTTGGGGGGTATTTATACTTGAATTCTTGAATAAAAAATGGCATGACACTTTTGACAAAAGATTTTAATAATATAATTTTGTTGAAATTAAAGGCCTTCTAGAATCAGTCTGTTCAAGACTGGTTTAGCCGATCTTAAACCCATTAAATTCACGTTTTTATTTGATATTCAGAAAATTCATCTCAATACCTTTCCAGGGATGTATTTTACGTATTTATACGATTTTTCTATGATTTATTATGAATTTTTGAAAACAGACTATCTAATCTGTTAATTCCGAACTAATCAGTAAAGATTGCATTTTTTACCATAGATAATCTCATTTTCAAGCTTACTATTATTTTTGGTAATTGTACTAGACTCAATTTGTAAACTTTGTGCATTGGTTTGAGGTCCAAACAATTTTCCTAGAATTAATTATGATTTTTCTAAAAAAGACACAAAATGCTGATTTTATATGAAATTGTAACTAAAGTTTTTCTTAGCTTTATAACTACCAAAAATCATATAATTCCTAACACTCTTATTTTAAGTATATGTTATAATCAGGATACGGGTCTTACAAGTCTCCCCCACTTATTTGGATTTCGTCCCGAAATCCGCATTCTCAAACGCCTCTATGTATTTCCCATTGAGTCCTTATGTTCTTCAAAAATCCTCCTCATCTTATTGTCGAACCTTTACAAGGTTTCATTATCTTTCCCTTCAACTTTCACATGTCTCTGTAATAATGTTTACGGTCCTATTATTCTCATTCACTCCATACTTCTTTTCTTCTAGTTACTCTAGATGTAAAACTCTAACTGTTTCTCACAGTTCCACACATCAACTTGACCGGCTACTTTCTACAGTACATATTTAGTACTTTCTAATCTTCATGTATACATAGTTAACCTAGTTAACTTGCAACACCTAATTTTTAACACTATTTCGTATTTATATGAATTCGCATATTTCAACACACATTTGTCTCAATTCAATATTTTCTTTTAAATACTTTTTGGCTAAATAATTCTATATTTGTAAAATCTCCAAAAATTTTTGTTTCACCGAAAAATATAAAATTTACATCATCTTTCGTAAGTTCTTTTTTTTCTTTGAAGTACTGAACACTCTTTAAACTATTTCCATTATATGGAGACATAAAATTTTGTTTTATTTCAAGAGTCTCTTTATTATCTCGTTCTCACCAGAGTCAAGCAGGGAATTTTGAAAAAAAGTCACTTGGGATAGTGAAAAGTCGCATCTACTGTAGTTAGTTTGAATTTCGGTAATTAAAACGTGAGGTGTCCTTTCAGTTTCGTGTGACCTTTCGGTTCCAGCTGCAAGATACTATATATACAGGTATGTAGTATCATTTATTTCCACATTCATTTTCAGTCTCGTCCTCTCTTATCACTAGTTTGTTCATAAACGAACTCATATTTAAAGCCGAGTCATGGAAAACAGATCTTCAATGGGCGATCTGTCGAACCCTGGACCTGGTTTTCCGCAAGGAGAGGGTACTTCAAACCAAGAATTCTTAATAGAGTTCGGTGACTCTAACATTCTAGACATGTATCATCCATACTTCGATTACCTTTCTAATGTTTTGTTTGATTTTGAATTATGGTACAATGTTCCAGATATACTACCAATAGAGCATCTCCACGATGAGCCGGAAATTTTTCCCGAGTTGAACATTAACTCAGATGATCTGGTGCATGCATCTGACTTTGCAATTGATCAGACTCCATGCCTTCTACCACGTTAAATTCTTTTGAATGATCCATTTATAAGTATTTTGTTTTGTTTTATCATTTGACATGTGTTATTTGTAGAACCATTTGTGGATGGTCTAACTGAGTACAATCCATTCATCGACGTACCCTCAATGAGCAGTGAGATCATCCCCATGAATCAAGGATTTATGGCTGACATTCAAAATGACAATCAATTACAGACGATTGATAACATCAATATTGATATGAATCCCGAGTTTGGGGTTGGTTTTCAATACCAAAATCACCTTCAGGTGATTCAAAGGAACCTAGAAGGATTTCAAAATCCTGGTATTTTAGTTGAAAACCAACAATTATTACCGATAGAGGCCACTAATTTTGATGAATCAATGTCCATCTTTGGGTCAAAAATCAGGATCATGTTCAAATGATCCAGAATGATAACAATACAATTAGATTTGAACCTTCTAGTTCAGAAAACATAGCAGGTGGCAGTGGAAGGGGTTTCAGACATTTATTAAGTAGGGAAATAATAGCTGAACACTTTAACGAACCAATTGAGAAAGCTGCAAAGGAACTCAACATTGGAACGACACAATTAAAAAAACGCTGTAGAGAATTAGGTATCAATCATTGGCCCCAACGACAACTTACGAGTTTGCAAACCCTTATTGATCGTGCTGAGGTAAAGAACTACATTTTTTTTAATTCCTTTATATCATAAGGTTGAAATTACTAAAGTTATTTGTGCCACAGGAATTTGGTAATGAATTTATTGAGGCAACAGAATTATCGGGAGATTTAATACCCAACCTAAAAAAAGAAAAACAAGCGATAATTGAAGGGTCACAATCGGGTCTAACAGACGGCACAAAGAAGCTAATACAAGCTGCTCATAAGGTTGTATTTAGGAAAAGAAAAATTCAGGAAAAGGGGGAAAATTCATCAAGAACTCATACACAGCAGCAATCTCCGCCATCTAATTCTGGTATGAGTAGTATTAACCCTGGTTTACTCGAGTCTTCGAGTGAGGAGAATTTTTGAGGCTTTCTAGATGACCTAGCCTGGTTTCCTCCTTCTTATAGCTACCCCCAACTGGTTCCGAATTAAAGCCCTTCCTCATTACTGCCCTACTTACACACGCCCCATATGAGTCAATATTTAGCCCCTAATCATGGGGTTACAAGTTCCAACCCTATCGAGACCCCATACCTTGGAGCTCCTTCTCCAATAACTGAAAGCATACCACTTCCAAATCCTCGAGAAGGTACAAGTCAACCTAATGATGACAAAGATTGGAGTGTAGAAGATCTTTTCTCACTTCTTTCTGATTCTCCGGTTTAGGTTAGTAGTTCTGTAAACTTTTCTTAATGTATTAATATAAAGTTGTAGTAATGAATTAAATATATTGACATGTTACTATAATTTTAATAATTTCATCGATTCAATATAATATTCATGTTGTTCCCTTAATTTCGTATTCCTCCCCCACTTGGACTAAAGTCCAAGTCTGTTTATTCGATTTATAATTTTTTTTACGAGCCCTTACTCTCTCGAACGAAAAACAAGCCCACTCTGCTCAACCAACAACTTGCATCGGGGGCAAACACTATCTCAATAAACATGTTTCGATAATGTAAAGATGTTTACATCAACCACCATATGTTACTCATCCGCTTGCGACCCTAGTCAACACCTCTATCGTCAGTTACCTCAATCACGAGTGAGTGATCCAAACTCTCAATCCACACGACCTGATCAATCACCCAAGCAAGATCAATACAAGGGTAGGTAGCCCCACTATTACACAGCACTAGGCATGTACAGAGTTGACTCAAAAATACCCGCTATCATCTCAGGCGCCGCTTGCACCTCTTTGACCGTGAGTTGGAAAACTCACCCTTGCATCCTCTAGTCCCTGTCTGACTTGTGCGCCCATTAGTTGCATGAAAAATAGCTACCACAATAGCATTTTGGCATTCTCCCTTTCAACAGTCTTTAAGCTCAGTAATTAACTTAAGCATGATCGGTCCAACCAAACTGGTATGATCGCATCTTAATTGTTCCTACTGAACCTCACAATCAACATTCAAAAATTGAATGGATAAAAGTTTACCACATTACACTAGCATTTAAGTTAATTATGCCAGACACTCACATATTCAGCTCCTTGGATCCTTCGTGACGAACTCCCGACTCGAACGTGGATCCTGTGCTTTCGATAGTAGGAGCTCTACTACTACCTTCCACACCTATCCATGTTCGTTCCAAGACCCGTCTCGAAATATCACATTTGCTTCTTACCGATAATTTTAACACATATGCCCTTACAAGGCATATGTCAACCCTTCTAGGAATACTTGGAATCCCACCCCCAGCCTGCTATTCTAACTAAGACGGAACTTCCTCCAGTGATGACAGGTTGTTTCGCTAACGTAGTTGTATACAATATCGAACTAAACAGTCTTTCAAATAAGAGAATCTTCCCTAAGGCAACAACCAAACAAGGAACATGCAATAAGGTCAACTCACACATTCTATGACTATTCAGTCCATATTGTATACAACTTAGTGGAAATCTCTAAGCAACCTATCGGCACTAGCATACAGTTCTATTAGCAAATAGAAGATAATAATACAACAATATGTGATCTCTACCAGGCATTTCAGCAAACATATACCATATGTTTTTTTTAACATCCACAATATTAAATACTTAACCATTTTCTCATACTGGCGTCGGCTGGCGGTACACACTGTGTCTTCAGTTCACCCTTCATAAAACATCCTTCTTTCGTAAAAATGTTTTAAGAAAACTTTTAAGCCTCAACTTGAGTCCAGAACTCACTAAGTGAGCCTGATTCTCTCAAGCTGTGCTCTGATACCAACTTGTAACATCCCAAAATTTTAGGGTAAATTTAAAAAAATTTTAAACGAAAACTTCAATACAAGAAAAGCCACTTAATTAATTTTCATAAAATTCCATAACTTATAAGTTTAATGAAAACACCCCAGGATTAACAGAAGTTAACGAAATCTCAATATAGCGGAATATTAATTCAAAAACAGTCCTCCAATGAAGCAGCACAGTGTATACACGTCACGCCTTGCCATCCATGGTACCTGATGTACCTGAAACAATAGTTTATATAGGGAAAGGGTAAGCACAAAGCTTAGTGAGTTCCTCAAAATACCATACGATCCATCACATAACATACAACACATCATAACCATTCATATGTCTGTGAGACTCGCGGGCTATCCCTGTTCTGCTGAAGACTCACGGGCAATTCCCGTTCTTGTCTTATCGCTCGCAGGCTTCTCCCGTTCCGTCTAATGACACGCAGGCTATTCCCGTTCCGCCTATTGGCTCGCGGGCTATCCCGTTCCGTCTAATGACTCGCAGGCTATTCCCGTTCCGCCTATTGGCTTGCGGGCTATCCCGTTCCGTCCACAAACAATCATTATCATAGCAATAATTCATACAATTATCATAACAGGTAAGATCACCTTAGTCTAAAATATCTTCCTTCCTACGCATGCAATATCACCTATAGTATAGTGAGAAGACTCACCAGATTATAGTTGACTATATCGTTTATCTTTCTCGGCTTTGTATTTCCTTCAACTTTAACTGTTAACATAATAAGAAATCTATCATTTCTTAATCCTTAACTATATTATAGTCGCATCATTAAACCCTTCAGTAATTCCAATATGATACTCCATGATTTATCAAGTAAAGAACGGCCAGGTAGAAGATTAGATGGGGTGGCAGGATCCTTTCAGCATTTTAGCCTTTCAGAAAATCCAACAACCAGATCCCAAGTAATCGGCCTAGTCACCGTCCTCGTAAGTAAATCAATCGGTATTATATTCGGAAATTACGAATTGTTATAATAACGACATTTTAAGGTTTTTGTTTACTATTGTTAGAAATTAGTATAATATAACATATGTTATACTTATTAAATATTTTACTTCTTAACACAAAAACTATTTTACAATACCTAATTAAGCTATAGAAAAGTTTGTATTTACCTTATGACCAGTCGTCGGAACCTATAACTTCTTAGCTAGGATTTTGAGCTTCCTTCCGCTCACTTCTTACACTCTAGTGCTTAGAAACCTCTATATATTGGATTGATATTTGTTGGTGTGGTTTATGAGATGTTTTGGGGGGTATTTATACTTGAATTCTTGAATAAAAAATGGCATGACACTTTTGACAAAAGATTTTAATAATATAATTTTGTTGAAATTAAAGGCCTTCTAGAATCAGTCTGTTCAAGACTGGTTTAGCCGATCTTAAACCCATTAAATTCACGTTTTTATTTGATATTCAGAAAATTCATCTCAATACCTTTCCAGGGATGTATTTTACGTATTTATACGATTTTTCTATGATTTATTATGAATTTTTGAAAACAGACTATCTAATCTGTTAATTCCGAACTAATCAGTAAAGATTGCATTTTTTACCATAGATAATCTCATTTTCAAGCTTACTATTATTTTTGGTAATTGTACTAGACTCAATTTGTAAACTTTGTGCATTGGTTTGAGGTCCAAACAATTTTCCTAGAATTAATTATGATTTTTCTAAAAACGACACAAAATGCTGATTTTATATGAAATTGTAACTAAAGTTTTTCTTAGCTTTATAACTACCAAAAATCATATAATTCCTAACACTCTTATTTTAAGTATATGTTATAATCAGGATACGGGTCTTACACTATGAAATAACTACATACCATACTTAAAGGACAAAACGGGGATTTTAGAGTCTGTGAAATCATATCCCACTGCACTAAGGGGTATTTGGGACTCGCCTTGTAACATTGGTAAATCTTCGGATGACCTGGTCACAATTAAAGACCTACTTACAGACTTATTCTTCAGACATACCAAGGTGCCTCTCTACCGTCATATCTCACTTGCACCCAGTGGTTCTTACCTTCGTTTCACCAATTCACTAATAAAAAAGACTTGTTCTTTTCACGATCTAATGTTTCAAAACCAACTTGGCACTATACATTTGATGATTCTTGAAAAGAGGAAAATTAAAACATTTAAGAACGGGATGTCTTCTTTTTCATACATATGCTTCTATCTGTTTCCCCAAGCAAAACGACTAAATGAATAATATTCCACAAAGGTTAAAAAGAAATAGCAAACAATATGTATTCAAAAATTTGGGAAACTGTGCTGATTAATGAAGGAGCTACACAACTATACATACTTCAGAACAAAAAATTTATGTTATACACAACACTCAAGGCTTACCCCGTGTCTTCAATGCAACAACCAGGATCTCCTATGACATAGTTGAGAATCGGGTTGGGGGTATGAACATCTCAGTAACCCGTCTTCAGGGACAAGGGTAGAGTAGTGCACAATTCTCAAAGGCTTGTCATCCGCGAAGCGTGTCCAAATACTCCATCTGGTGAATCGAGATATTTTTGAAGCTAAACATCCCATAAATAATGCACTACATTGAAAGAAAAGTTTCTCTTCGGATTAAGAATTATCATCTAAGACTGTGCTGGGTTATAAATTAAGATCACAATAGGCAATACAAAGTTTTGAAGCATGCGATGGTAGAATAATTACACTGGGTTCAGCTATCGTATGATGCCTAGAGTCCATCACATATGTTCGGATATGAGTGTGTAATTAGGACTTCTAAGAATTATCAGCTCTCATCCTCCGAAAATAACCCAAAATTTTGCTTTTCACAAAGTCAATTAACCCTTTTGTTTAACCTTCGGATGATGTAGCTCACTGACTAATAAGTGTTATCATAGTCTTATATATTCAAAAACACAAAAAGATTTTTTAGTTTTTCTTTTTATTTTTATTTTTAAACATGTTTATTTTATCTAGTTACGCGAGTAGTTAGGATTACACGAGAAATCAGGGATTTATTCTGATCGTAACTTGCCTTGGGAAATGCAGGACCAATCACGATGAGGAATAACGGTAACATCTGGATGATGAACCTGACATGCGTCAAAAAGGGAAAATCCCCTAAACTTTTGGGTGACGTGGAGACATATCATTCAACCGTCTCATACGTGCATTAAATGCTTACTCTTTCTCTCCATTAATTACCCCCACAAATCCATACTATAAATAAGACAAAACCCTTCATTCACCCCTTCCGTTTCTGACACGCCTAGGTCGTCGTGCGGTCAAAAATAAGAGAAAAACTAACACACACACACTAGAACAGTGGTAGTCAGGGTCGATCCGCAGGAGCTACGTGGTCAGATCAGATGACAGATTACCCACTATAGTGTCACGCTATAGTCGGAGGACTTTAGTTTCTAAACCCTTGATACTGTTCAGAAAACCTAAACTGAACAATCTCAAACTAAGCATAGACTAAGCTAAGCTTCACACCAAACCTAGTTACTTTCTGAAGTCAGAAGTGCATCTCTAATTCAGAAGTAAACAAAGGCATCCAACAATCCAAACATAAACCAAAACAAGGCATAAACTAAACCAATAACTAAGATCCAACGGGACAGTCACTGGCTAAAGTTCAAACCTAAAAGGCTAACCTAATTGGCTACTGAAATCAGCAAAGGAAAACAGTCCAACAAGGTCAAAACAACCATTCAATCACAATCCAAACAATCAAAACCAATAACAATCATCAAAACACCGAAAAACCAAGATTACTTGTAACCAAATGATTTTCGTTAACCAAAACGAATTCTACAGTTACAAATAGTAACCAAATGATTAAAAAACATAAACCAAAGCCTAATATCAGTGGTTGTCACTCCCAAAGATACTAGCTAACAATTACTAACTATCTAGCTAAATGAAAATAAATTCTAAAACTAAGAAATACCAAATAAGAGGTTGCTGATGCTTAATCACAGAGTCAAAGAGCCTTCAAGTCATTTTTCCACCGGGTCTTTGCTAGGGTTTTCAGCTGTAAATGCCTCTATTTATAGTTGCAATTTTCCCGCAGCCGCGCCACGCATTTAAGTTTCCCGCGGCGCGCGTACTTATCTTCTCCTGTTTTCTCGGCATTTTAATTTGTTTCACCGACTCAAAGCCGCGTCGCGCCTTCTTGATTCCCGCGACGTGCGTACGTATTTTCCTGATTTTATCTTCTTTTCCAAACTTTCTCCAATTTGCACGCTTTTGGTCTCTATTTTCATTATTTTCTTCCAAACAAGTACTGGCACGAAAAGTGAGAATACCACGATATATATGATATAATTTCACTAAGAATAGGGCTCAACAACGACTAAAATATACAATATCACTAGGCGTTGTCAGTTTCCCCAATGTTCAAACCTGCAACTTATTTTCTCCCATCTTCATCTCGCAAAACTCTCACAATGTCTTCTGATGCTGTCTCCTTTATTGCCGAAGATGCCGACTCCGTTCCAGATCTCCGGTCATTGTCGGCAAATCATACTGCCAATCTTGATCCAGAAGCTTACTCTTCGACGATGGCGATGCTGGTTCTCTAACTTCAACACTCTCCATTGGGATACGCCATGACTGTAAATCCTCAAGTCCCAAAGCTATGGGTGGATCTTGCTCATCACACTGCCCGTCTGAATGCAGACAGTCAATCAATTGCTTTCGAGATGATCACAGCAACCAAAAGCAAGGAGACGATAACGGTTGGAAAAGAACAATTTGCTAGGGTTCTCCGATTACCGGCGACTGGAGCGTTCCAGATGGCCTTTCAGTCGGAAATCCTAAACATGCTGAATGAAATGGGTCACACTCCTATCACGTGATCCATGAGTAATTTCAAGAAGAAACACCTGCCTTCAGTCTGGGCATACTATTTTAGCATCATACTGAGGAGCCTCTCTGGAAGGAACTCTGGCCTGGATTCTACGTCGTATACTTTTCTTCAACTTCATTACGGTATCTACTACAACTGTCCTGTTGATTACGCTGGTATTCTGTGGACCGATTTTATTGTGTACTTGAATCATGCGAAGCATGCCACGGACATCGCATCAGCACGGTTTTGGGCTTTAATTGTCCAGGCCGCTTATGCTCATGAGAAAGTTCCACTGCCTCAAGATTTTTCTGTACATGACTTCAGATTTCGGATGCAAATATGGACTTTGTGGCACAAATTCCTGAGGCGATGTTGTGCAAAGTTCCTTCTGACAATCTTACCCTTATCGCTTATCATCAAACACTCACCATCCCTCACCCTATTCGACTCTTTCAAAGGGTGGTGGAAGCAGAACTACCCAAGGCCAAGGGTGGTAAGCGAAAAGGTGTAACTGAACCATCCGAACCGCAAGCCAAGAAAACCAGGACACGAAAGAAGACTCAAGCTTCTAAACCATCAAGGAAGAAACCAACACAATCTTCACGACCACCAACACCCAGATCAGAAGATGATGAAGACGAGAAGAAGATTCTCCGGAGGATACCACTATTCCTCCATCACCAACAGAGATGACCACATCCATGGTACCACCTTCTGATCCCATTGTTTCCTTAACTGAAAATCCGGTAGTGTTCGCACATATGACCACTGTCGAAACAACTCATGTGGAGACAAGTCATATTGAGACCCTTGTGAACACATCTAATGTGGACACAAGTCTCACATCCGGTGATCAAACGGCCAAAGATCCGCCTTCTCCTCCACCACAGTATACCACATCCTTTGTCACTTCCACAACCGAAGTTCCTCCTCCAATACATTCATTTTCATGGATGATCTGGTTGATTCCCCTTCTTCCCACGAAACTGACAAAGGCGAAGAAGATTATTTTGAAACTGCACCCATATAGATACAAGATGATGATGATGATGAACCAGACACAAGCCTGGTGTCAATGAAACAGTTCCGACAACTCAACGCAAAGTCGAACGTTCTGATACAAGCCGAGACAACTTTCACTTCTGATAAAGGTTCTGGTGTCACAACTGCACATTTAGCTGAGTCCCTTACATCTTTCAAAGGGTCAATTACTGACAAAGTAAACAAGACCGTTAATGGTACGGTGCAGCTGATAGAAAGTGATGTCAAGCAGATAACAAGAAATGTTTTGGAGAAACTTGAATTGAGATGTAAGGCAGTTGAGAAGATGATAGAAGATAAAACCCAAAACCTTCAAGAGCAATACAGTGAAAAATTCACCGAAGTGGTCACCAAACTCAATAATACATATACTGAAGTTCAAGCCAAGCTTACTTCCTTGTCTACTTCAGTTGAAAACCTTTCAAAAATAAGTGCTGAGTAATTTGATGTTCAACATACCAGCTTAAGGAAAGATGTTGAACAAGCGAAGAAAACAATTGTAGAATATGAACCGAAGGTGCACGAGCTAAATGCATACAGAGAGGCACAGAAGATCAGTGATCAACAGATGAAGATGTTAGTCTCCCAGACAACTGACTCAATCCGAAAATATATTGCGCCTTTGCTTGCGTTAGTTAGTCGACTTCCAGGTGCTCCGTAGCCTGCCCTGCTTTCGTCACAAGGGGGAGAGGGTTCTCGACCAACTGGAAGGTCAACACAACAAAGGCAAACCACCTTCGTACCAACCGCAATGATTACAACCTTCGCACCAATAACTCAAACCACATCAGCTACTCAAATAACCAAACCTTTCTTTGGATTTACTTCAGCACCATCTTTCACAAGGATTTCTATTGTATCACCATCAACCACGATTCCTCTTGTTTCGGGACGTACATCGTCAACCCCTATCTCAACTGTATCCACCTCGAGTATCATAAAAAGATTCTCAAGTGGAATTAAAATCCAAACAAGTTCAGCACCATCAACCACATCAACAAAAACAACCACATCTCAAGTTCCACTCGAGTCAGGTCCTTCTGTAGACAAGGGAAAGAAAATCGCACAAGAACTATCCAAACTGAACAGAAGAAGCAGAAGGCATAAGAGTATGAGAAGCTAAGGCATTTGTATGTGATTTCAAGAGATAGAATGGGAAAGAAAGAAGTCTTGGGTCCAGTAAACAAAATTTGGACATATGAGACGATTATGTCTTTAGCTTTCACCACAGTGGAGATGTTTGATCGTGTGCCTCGGGTATCGTACAACATTGAGAATACTACAGAAATGCAACTTGATATCCCATTCAATCCGAAGCTCTATCCTGCAAACATTTATGACATTGAGTTTGATCTAGCTGAGAAAAGAAAATTTCAAGAACAAAAACCCAGGTTTCATGCGAACCTTGGTGCTGATCAAACACATGTCTGGTCATGCCTAATGATAGTTGGAATTGACAGAACTGAGACGGGTGAACTTTTTGAAGGAGTGTATCAAAATTACACATATTATATCCGAAGAGGTGAACAAAAGATTGAGAGCTCATTCACTGTGGCTGACTTCCCTCTCATGAATCCGAATAACTTCATTGTACTTGTTGAAATATTCTACAGCTTAACTCAGACAAGAATATCCAAGCAAGTAGGTCTTACAAGAGGTCAAAGGATAATTGGAAGGTTTATGGGTTCGTATCTACGGAATTTCTCTCTGTATGATTATGAGATTGCCAAAATTTTCAAGGAATCTGTTCCAGCTGCGGGTAAGGAGCTTACTGGAATATCCAAATACAGCGATGGAAAGATTTTACAAAAGCCATGGGGAGTCGTTTACAAGGGAAAACTCATAAGAAAAGGAGCATTGAAAAAGTTGTTCTTTGACATGGATGAAAAAGAGAAATTTCCTTCAACTTTTCTGGAAGGAATGATTACAAGAGTGACAGTCAACAATGAAAACTCTGATGAAGCGAAGCTGGAGTTATGTACGCATTTGAAGTGGTGGTTAGAAGTTCGAAAGGAACTAATCAAAGCTTTTAACATGTTGTAGACTTCGGATACCTGGCATCTTCACCACAAAGGGGGAGAATGTTAGGATTCTGATTGTGATGATATTTGATATACGAAGTACAAGTGTTCATGTCCGAAGCATGTGTACTATACGAATGTAGTTGTTGATCCAAAGCCAATTAGTTTGATGCGAAGTTGCAATTCTTATCAGAAGTCAGTTTATTTTTGTACTTATCTTTTTTATAGAGATAACGTTTAGGGTTGTACTTATCTGTAACTAAAAGGATTATGTGTTTATCCTTTTAGACATTAGTATTTAAACAAGATTAGCCCTAGATGTTTAGAAGTACTTTTTGCATTGTCGTATTCACTGTAACGATCTTAATAGTTTCTCATCGTTTGTGATTTGGAGCACTATCTTTTTACCGTCAATAAATCATTCGGCACATTGAATATTCATACATTGTATTCTCGTTGTTTGCATTAGTTCTTAATTTTGATTTAATAGGTGTGAATCAATATAGGGATTATGGTTTGGATCCTTAACATCCAATCACAATGTATGATCGATTTTCATGAATTGTTGGGAACTGTTATGAAGATATGATATTGTTAAGAACATGTTATGATCTTGCTTAGTTTATGGGATTTAATCTGTTTTGTCTATCGCTGCCTGTATGATTAGTGTTAATCTATAAAATTCCAACACATACTTGAATAAGATATTGAAGAGGTTCAATATGCAAGACTCCAAGAAAGGGTCCTTACCCTTACACCATGGCATAAAGGTTAGTAAAGCTCAATGTCTAGCCACTAGTGATGCGGTGGACAAAATGAGTCAAGTCTCACTTGTCCTGATGTCTCATTTGCCCTGAGCATGGTGAGCCGGTATCAGGACAACCCTGGCGAAAGTCATTGGACAGCAGTTAAGAACATTCTTAAGTATTTAAGAAATACAAAGGAAAAGTTCCTGGTATTCGATGACAAAGATGAACTCAAAGTGAGTGGGTACAGTGATGCGATTTTCCAAACGGATAGAGATGACAGTTGTTCACAATCTGGTTGGGTGTTCCTATTAAATGGGGGTGCAGTGACTTGGAAAAGTTCCAAAAAAGACATAGTGGCAGACTCTACTTGTGACTCCGAGTATATTACGGCTAGTGAGGCTGCAACGGAAGCCGTTTGGTTAAAGAACTTCATCAGTGATCTCAGAGTTGTTCCAAGAATCCAAGAACTCGTTGAAATCTTCTGTGATAACGAAGGTGCAGTCGTGTTGACTAAGGAATCTAAGGATCACAGAAGATCAAGGCGCATACTCAGGAAATACCACTATGTTCGTCACAAGGTGGAAAGTAAGGACATCGTAGTGAATAGAGTATCGTCGGAGGATAATCCGACTGATCTCTTCACGAAGGCGTAGAGTAAAATCAAACAAGATGAGCATGCTAAGAGCATAGTGACAACGCCTATCAATATCAAGTATTTTAGTCGTTGTTAGGCCCTATTCTTAGTGAAATTATATCAGATATATCATGGTATTACTCACTTTTTATGCTAGTACTTGTATGCAAGAAAATGATGAAAACAGGGACTAAACATGGACAAAATGGAAGAAGTTTGGATAAAGACCTTTTCAGTCGAAAAGACACGCGCGCCGCGACCAAGGAAGCACGTGCGACGCGGAGAGTCAAACATGAGGCGGTGTATTGAAATTCAAACAGCAAAATACAGGGATAATGGATAAGACGCGACGTGGATCCAAGCCATGCGCGCCCTGAGTAACCCTAATTTGCAACTATAAATAGAGGCGTCTAGGACGAATTTCAGAAGCGAAGAATCGACCAAAGGGTGTAACCTAGTCTTCTTTGACTCCATATTTCAAATTTCAGTAGCTTTCATTGGTATTTTTATGTTTTCTCGTTTATTTCATTATTTCTTAGTTTTAGTTTTAGCTTGATTTCAGTGGTTCTGAAGTGTAGAATCTGTTGGAACAAGTTAAGTTTAGATCATTTTCGGAGTTTTAACATTGTAGTTTCTGGAATTGACTTTGATTCAATATAATCATTCGATTTTAGTTATTTTACATGTTTTTCGGTATTATTTATGTTTGAATGTTTATTTGAATGGTTTGGATTGTTTGTTGCTTCTGATTTTCTGGAATAATCTTCTAGAATCAGTAAGTAAGTTTGGTTTAAAGTTTGGGATAGTTTAGTTTAGTTTATAATTGTTTTAGTTTTTCGGTATTCGATTTATTCGGTTTTTCGGGAAGTGAAGGAAACATCGCTGACTATAGCGTGACACTATAGTTGGTTATTCTGACACTATATCTTGACCACCAAACTCCTGCGGATCGACCCTTACTGCTACTATACTAGTTGCTTGTGAGGTTTTATTTTTCTATTTTTGACCGTATAACGACCTAGGCATGTCAAATTTTGGCACCGTTGCCGGAGAGTTGTGCGCTTTAAGATAGACAGTCAGTGGTTTGTTTCTGATTTTTATTTTACTTTTTGAATTGATTTAGTAATTTGGTTTTTGATTTTGACGATCGTCTGCATTAGTGCATGCGTACCCGTCAGGGTGAGCAGTCATCGCCTTTATTATTTGATTCTGAGATTGAGCGAACCGTATGCAGAAACCGTGTGGGTAGGCGTTTGATTAACATGAGTCCCGATAGTGTAGTAGTAAAGGATATTACCAAAGAGCCTACGGGTGAGGTATCGGGGGAAGCATCATTTATACCCCTAGTTTCTGAGTTTCATATAGGTAGTACTAGTGCTAGTGGTGGTGTAGCTTCAGCCCCTGCACCCATACCATCATGCACCCAGCCTTTGGTTCAACCTGTGAGTCAACCTGTTACAAACCCTTTGGGAAATCCCGTATCCGCTGCAATGGCTTAGGGAGCGCCGACCCGTGATGGCACCCCACGTTTGCGACAGCCGATACCAGTTTCTCAATCACAACCTTTACAACCATTACACCAACAACCCATTTACAAACCACAACCACCCTTTCAACCTATACCACTACAACCACAACCTCAAGTACAACCGCAACAACCGCCACAACAGTATCAGTATCAGGAAGGAGATCCAGTCTACGATGAGGAAGATGAAGGATAGATACTGAATCATCCAGTCCAGCAGAATCAGCAATGGAACCGAGGTCGGGACCTCCAAGACGATATCAACAGCAACAACATCATCAGCAACAGGGGAAATGACTTTATAACAACGAGTTATATGATGGTAATTTCGTTCCACCTCTGTACTTTGCTCAACCGATCGGGCAGTCGGTTGCATCACACTTCCAACCGCGGGAGTATGATGACTCATTGCCCATTTATTTTCCTGAAAATGTTGAGAATCAGGTAGAGATTAGACCACAACTGTTAGGAGTGTTAACGCAGTTTAGAGTATATAAGACTGATGACCCATATAATCATTTATATGAACTTTTAGCAATAGCGAATGCTAATACTCCTAGAAACATCAATAGGGATATTTTTAGGATGAGACTATTTCCTTTTACTTTAAAAGATAAAGCAAAGTATTGATTCACATCATTACAACCTAATAGTATCACTACATGGGAGCAATTGAAGGTGAAATTTCTCCAAGAGTTCTACCCAGCCAGCAAGACAACGGAAATTAGGAGAGCTATTCAAGATTTCCAGCTGAAGCCGGGAGAGGTGTTCCATGATGCATTCGAATGATTAAAGGAGTGACATCGCAGCGGTCGTCATGCGGTCAAAAATAAGAAAATACCTAACACACACACTTAGCACAGTGGAAGTCAGGGTCAATCCACAGGAGTTACGTGGTCGACATAGGTGACAGATTACCAACTGCAGTGTCACGCTACAGTCAGAGGATCTAGTTCCTAACTTTTGTCAATAAATCCCAAAAAAATCATAAACTCCAAACCAATAACTAATCCTAATTGATTACTGAAATCAGAAATATATCTCAAAATCAGAAGTAACAAAGGTCACACCAAACATCCACACAATCCAAAACATCCACAAAAGCATTCAAGAACAATAAATACCAAAAATTGAGCAATTAACAAAAACCGAATGATTATCATTAATCAAACCAGATCCAAAGGGTCCAAAACAATAACCAAACTATCCAAAACAGAACTAAGACTCAATGTCAATGGTTGTCACTCCCAAAGACACTAGCCAACTATTACTAACTATTAAACTAATTGAAAACTAAAGATAAAAACATGAAAATACCATAAGATGGTTGCTGAAGCTAAATCTCAGAGTCAAAGAGCCTTGGGGGTCGATTTCACACCAGGTCTTCGCTGATTTTTTCGACCTAAAACCCTCTATTTATAGTTGCAAAAATCACGAGGCCGTGCCACGCAAAAGTAGATCCTGCGGTGCACGTAGAGGTTTATCCCCGTTTTATCGGCATTTGAATTTTCTCCGCAGCCTCAACACCGCACCGCGCTTTTGTGAATCTCGTGGCGCGCGTATGAATTCGCCTGATATTGCCTTGATCTTCAAACTTCTTCCAAATTGTACGCTTTTGGTCCATGTTTTCATCTTTTTTTTGCAAAATAGCACTAGCACAAAAGTGAGTAATACCAGTAGATATATGATATAAATTCACTAAGAATAGGGCTCAACAACGACTAAAATATTTGATATTACTAGGCGTTTTTTAATAGATTTTAACTAAAACTCAAACGATTTTTGGATGTGTTCAGTTTCAAAGCTTATTGTCCCCATAGTTAGATTGAAATAGTTCATGAAAACATACTCAGAATGTTCTTTGGAATTCATGGCTTTCTAAAGAACCCTTGATTTCAAATTTTCTGTCTACATTGAAGTGTATGTACTCATTCAGATTCTAAAGGCCATTAAAGATTTGTCCATGACTTTCGATGTTGTCTGTGTAACGAGCTTTCAGAAATACCATCCCAGACCAGACGATCTTAGGTGCTAAGGTGCGTAAGGTCCGCCCATTTTAGACCTACCGGCTCGAACAACAAAGGCCACAGATTGACAATTCTTTCCTAAATTCCAATCTTAAAATATCCCAATCGTCTAACTCCTAAAACTCAACTTATTTGACTAAACTAATAGCATGATAACAACTAAATAGTATTTCTCGAAAAATACCAATGCTATAACATCACAAACCATTTGTTTCGAAATTACAATCTATTAAAAAATTTTGAAAAAGTTGCTAAAAATTTTGAAAATTGGTCATTTTCCGCAAAAAATTTCAAAAGTACTCTTTCGACCGTCCACACCTGACACGCCTAGGTCGTCGTGCGGTCATAAATAAGAAAAACCTAACACACACACTAGCACAGTGGTAGTCATGGTCGATCCGCAGGAGCTTCGTGGTTAGACCAGATGACAGATTACCAACTTGTAGTGTCACGCTACAGTCGGAGGAACTTGGCCTTGAGCTGATCCCATGTGGTAATGCTGTTTGATGGTAAAGACGTAAACCAATATTTGGCTTTGTCTTTAAGAGTGAATGGGAATAACCTAAGCCTAAAGATGTTCCTATTGACATTCCTAGGGGTATTAGCATTGGCAATCGCTATAAATTTATATAAGTGATTATACGAGTCATCCTGCTTGTACCCCCTAAACTCTGGCAATATTCCTAACAACTGAGGCCTTATTTTTACTTGAGATTCAATATTGTCAGGAATATAAATTGGCGACGAATCATCATATTCCTGTGGCTGGAAATGTGATGCAACCGATTGCCTTCTCGGTTGTGCAAAATATAAAGGTTGAGCAGGATTACCGTAAAGATGATCGTTATAATTCTGCTGACCTTGTGGTGGTGGATACTGTGGTGCTCTCTGCAGAGATCCTCGACCTTGGCTCCTTGGTTGTTGAGGTGCTGGTGGCATCCATCCCTCGTCTTCCTCATCATATCTCTCCTCCTCCTCTGGATACTGGTACTGTAGCTGAGGAGGTTGTTGGTATTGTGTAGGTTGTGTAGGTTGGAATATGGGTTGAGGTTTAAAGAGAACTGGTTGTGATTGAGAAAATGGTTGAGAGGTTGGTATCTGCTGTCTAGAAACTGGGTTGTCATCACGGGTTGGCTCTCCCCAAGACATTGCAGAGGTAAATGGATTGGTGGATTGTGGTTGTGATACTGGTGAAAATGGTGGAATCGATGGCGGAGTGCATGATGGTATAGGTGCAGGGGCTGAAACTGCACCACCAGAAGCACTCGTGCTCCCAAACTGAAACTCTGAAATTGGGGGAATAAAAGACATCCCCGTTGCCTCACCAGATGGTTCCTGGGCAACGCCTACTGTACTACTACTAACTTGACTAAAACTCATGATATTCAAACGCCTACGGGCACGGATTTTGCACGCAGTTCGCTCAATCTTTGAGTCAAAATACAATGGGGATAATTGCTCACCCCTGCGGGTACGCATGCACTAATGCAACACGCCTGAAAAATCAAAAACCAGAAACTAACCAAATGAAACTCCAGAAAATCAAGAAACAAGTTCCTACTAATCACCTAATCTAAGCTCAGAGCTCCCCGGCAAGGGCGCCAAAATTTGACACGCCTAGGTCGTTGTGCGGTCAAAAATAAGAAAAACCTAACACACACACTAGCACGGTGGTAGTCAGGGTCGATCCGCAGGAGCTTCGTGGTTAGACCAGATGACAGATTACCAACTTGTAGTGTCACAATACAGTCGGAGGACCTAGTTTCTAAGTTCTCAACTACCCAAAAGCAATAACCAAACAAAGTCAAGCCAAGCATCAGCTAAACTCAACTCAAACAAGCCTAGTTACTTTCTGAAATCAGAAGTGCATCTCTAAATCAGAAGCAATCAAAGGCATCCAAAACATCCAAACAAAACAAGATATAACCTAAACCAATAGCTATAGTCCAACTGAACAGTTACTGGCCAAAGTTCAATACCTAAGCTAACCTAGTTGGCTACTGATTTCAGCAAGGGAAACAGTCCCAAACAAGGTCAAAATAACATCCAAACACAATCAAACACAAGCATCAAAACACCGAAAAACTAAGATTAATTGTAACAAAATGATTTGCATTAACCAAAACCAAATTCCAGTGGTCCAATACAGTAACCAATGATGTAAAACAGAAAACTAAAGTGCTCAAAGTCAGTGGTTGTCACTCCCAAAGACCTTAGCTACAAATGCTACTTACTACCAAAAGGAAATTAAATTATAAAACCTGAAATGCCAAAAGATGGTTGCTGAAAACGAATTCATGGAGTCAAAGAGCCTCTACGGTCGATTCTTCACCAGGGTTTTGCTCAGGGATTCGGCTGTAAATGCCTCTATTTATAGTTGAAATTTATCGCAGCCGCGCCGCGCATTTAAGTGAACCGCGGCGTGCGTACTTATTGTCACACCCCGATCCTTGGCGGAATCGATCAAGGCGTGATATATTGTTCAAAGTCTCATGACAACTATGTTATAATATGATTAGATTCAATTAAGTACTAAGTAGGCAAACAAGATCCACAACATACAAATACAAATTCCAATACAAACAACATTTATTACATCAAATTTAAATACTCTTGTGGGTTTCTAAGGTACACCCTACTTTTCATCAACTTCATTCTTCAAATCTGCATCATGGGTAAAAACAGGTCAACTACGAGAGTTGGTGAGTAATCTAGTTTTATTAAAGAAAATTGTGAGTTTGAAATATTTATAATTTGAAACTTGTTTTCTTTGGAAATCGACAAGTAAGTATTATTGAGATAACGGTTTATAAATCAAAAATTGATTAACAAATGATAACAACAACAATAAGTCCTCACCCTATATATACATATGTATATGTATATATATAGGATGGAGCATCTAATCATCATACACACTCAACCACGTGCAATCAATCACCTTAGCGTCCCAAGGCGGGGTGGTCAACCCAATAGCGCTATTATTGTCCATAACGTACCTCAAGAATACGGGCATAGTCATGGAGATTAGACTAAAAATGGTAATGCACTACAAGTACATGTAGCGTAAACAAACAATAATTATACAAATAATGATTCACGTATAAATGTCCCAACAATGTCTCAATGGTGAAAAAATAATAAAATGAAGTTGGAACATATTAAAACCACATGATACACCCCAAAACTATTGAAAATTATAAAATATGGGGTAGATTACTCGCATTAGTCCAAACGGAATACGCGTGTTGTACGATAGACGGCTCGGGTCAAAACGACGTGGAACCTATTATAATTAATAGTTTTGGTTTAGGAATCGATAAATGGGAATATAGTATTAATAAGAATAATTAGACACATATTCTTATATTAGATGGATTGACAATTATCCAAATTTTGTTTTGAATATTAATGTATTTATATGTTAAATGAATTTTAAATTGAATTAATTACTTTGCTTAATTAATTTATATTTTCACTTTAGACAAGATTTTAATAATTTCTTATTAAAATAATAACTAGTCAAATTATAAGTATTTACAGATTTTATATATTATAAACAATTATTTATATGAAATAATCATTAAAAATGAATTTTTACATGCTTAGATATTTAGGAAAATGGTTTTAAATACTAAACAGTAATAAAACATTCTGAAATTTTCAGAAAATCATTATTTCATAAAATGGTAATTACTGTAAAATTTGCATATTTTTCTTAACTGCTTTAGTATTTATTTAGTATTTTAATAATTAAACCACAACAAAATTCGGGAAAAATAATAAATGATTACCAAAAATTCTGGTAAATTAACCATAGTTTGCTAACATTATATTGAGCCTACTGTAAATATTTTGGATATTTTGGACTAAGGGAAGTATTTCTTATGTTTTTCATTATTAACTAATCACTAAAATCATAAATAATAGGAAAATATTAAGAGAAATTCATTAGACTTTTTATTTATGATTAACATGTTATATAAGATATTCTGATAAGGTTTTATAAGTTTTGGACATGTGTAGCTATTTATTATCTATTTAAACCATTAAATAATCATTAAATCAGGAAAAATAAGCAAACATTATTACAAAAATCTGTAAATTTGTTCATGGAGTCTCTAATATGTTAATAAGGTGCGAAAAATATAAAATCTAGTTTTTAACATACATAACTATATTTTGCAATTTATTTATCTACAACAAAATAAAATACAAACAAAGCATCAAACAGTAATATAAATGCATGAAACTATATAAATCCACTTTACTCAATATAAGGGTTGTTCCAAAATTGTCCCAGAATTTATTGACTGCAAAAAGTATTTTATGTGAATTATTGCCATATTTTATTGCAATAATTATAGTAATTCAATAAAAATAAGTTATTTTCTGAAAATTTCCAGAACTTCTTATTTTATTTATGAGAGTCTGAGAAAAATCAGGTTTATGCATAAAATGAGTTTTAGATATTTTGGTGGATTTAATTTGTTTCATGTATGAATTTGGAACTTTTAACAACATACCTTGATGAATGCTTCAAGAGTGATGGAGATTTGAGTATGAGGGATTGTTCTTGGCTGGAAAATTGATATTTCTTGGAAGAATTTCGAGATTGAGAGTGAGAGAAAGAATAGAGAGGGTTTGAGTGGTGATGAGAATAATGTGTTGGGAGAAAAATGAAAGGAAAGATGATGGGAGGTGTGAGTGGGAGACCATGGGAATAACTTTTGACTTTAGGTGGTCTTCATAATTTCCCACTAGTACAAGCATCTCTATGTAATACACTAATTAATATAAGAATTTTATAAAATTTAATGTAGAGTTTATAAAAATAGAGTTTTATAAAAAAATATGTTATTATTTGATTATAACAATCTACTTTGATTTGAAGTTTAATTATAGTATTCAAGTTTGACTCTTTTAATTTAATTAGAGTATCATACTTTGATTTGATTTTAATATGGTATCATAATTTAATTTGATTATAGTTATAACGTTATACTATGCTATTTTGCTATTAACGTCAATTTATATCGTATTGTATAGGTTTTGATCCTATTAGCGTCAAGTAAATCTTGAGTAGGGTTTATTAAATTTCCCAATTGGGTTGGGTTGACCCGAATCCATTTTAGGCGGATGTCACAGTCTCCCCTACTTTAGGAAATTTCGTCCCGAAATTTAAGAAGAGAGTACCTTAAGAGAAAAGTTGTGGGTATTTGGTACGCATTTGATCCTCACGCTCCCATGTATACTCAGGTCCACGTGCTGACTGCCACCTGACCTTGACCAGGGGAATGCGACTTCTTTTGAGTTGCTTTTCCTTTCGGTCGGCAATTTCCAAGGGTTTCTCGATAAATTGCATTGTCTCGTCGATTTGGATATCCTCGAGAGGAACATGAAGGTTCTCGTCTGCTAAACACTTCTTGAGGTTGGCTGTATGAAATACTGGGTGTACTTTATTAAGCTCTATTGGTAGATCCAACTCGTAGGCTACTGGTCCGATCCTTTTCAAGATTTTGAACGGGCCAACATAGCGTGGTGCCAATTTACCCTTGCGTCCAAATCGAACCACACCTTTCCATGGGGACACTTTTAACATGACCATGTCACCCACGGTAAATTCAAGCGGTTTGCGTCGCTTGTCGGCGTAACTCTTTTGTCGGCTACGAGCTGCGAGAAGGTTATTGCGAATCTGAGTGATTTTGTCGGTTGTTTCCTGGATAAGCTCAGGACCAACGATTGGAGAATCCACTGTTGCGTGAATCACGTGGGACTCGCCAATTTCATGCCAGCAAATAGGAGATCGGCATTTACGGCCATACAATGCCTCAAATGGTGGCATCCCGATGCTAGAATGATAACTGTTATTATAGGAGAATTCCACCAACGGTAAATGAGAGTCCCAGTTTCCTCCGAAATCTAAGACACACGCCCTCAACATATCTTCGAGTGTTTGAATTGTCCTCTCAGATTGACCATCGGTCTGAGGATGATAGGCGGTACTGAGATCGAGGCGGGTTCCCATGGCTTCTTGAAGTGATTGCCAGAACCGAGAGAGAAATCTCCCATCACGATCTGAAATGATGCTGAGAGGGATGCCATGCCGAGTAACTATCTCATCGACGTAAATCTGAGCAAGTTGTTCGACCTTGAAATCTTCACGGAAGGGAAGGAAGTGAGCAGATTTAGTCAAACGGTCAACGATTACCCAAATGCTGTCATGTCCCTTTCTGGTACGGGGAAGTTTGGTTACGAAATCCATGGTGATCGCTTCCCATTTCCACTCGGGGATTTCCGGTTGGACCAATAGTCCAGAGGGTCGTTGATGTTCTGCTTTGACTCTGGAACATGTAAGACATTTGGCCACGAATAAAGCAATATCCTTTTTCATTCCCGACCACCAATAATTGGTTCTCAAGCCATGATACATCTTGTCAGCGCCAGGATGAATGGAATATCGAGTTTTATGAGTTTCTTCCATCAGGAATGTACGAAGATTGTCGCGATCTGGGATCCAGATGCGATCTCGATAATAGAAAATACCATCAGATTTACTTTCCAACTCCCCATCAATTCCCGTGGGCATGTCATTTTCGGTAATTGCCGAGTGTTGGGCTCCTCGAATTCGGTCACTGAGATTGGACAAGATAGGAGAACATATTAGATGAAATGCTTTGGCATGTTCTTTTCGGCTTAACGCGTCGGCTACGACGTTCGCCTTGCCCGGATGATAGCGTATTTCGCACTCGTAATCATTTAGGAGTTCGACCCATCGTGTTTGCCTCATATTGAGTTCCTTTTGATTAAGAATATGTTGCAAGCTCTTATGATCGGTGAAAATTACGCATTTAGTGCCGTAAAGGTAATGCCTCCAAATTTTAAGAGCGAAAACCACGGCACCGAGCTCCAAATCATGAGTCGTATAATTCCTTTCGTGGATTTTGAGTTGTCGCGACGCGTAAGCTATAACCTTTCCCCTTTGCATCAAAACACAACCTAGACCGAGATTGGAGGCATCGCAGTATACCACGAAATCTTCGGATCCTTCAGGAAGTGTAAGAATCGGAGCGTCACACAATCTTTGTTTAAGGGTTTGGAAAGCGTCTTCTTGCTTGGGTCCCCAATCAAATGGCGTACCCTTACAAGTGAGAAAAGTAAGCGGTAAAGCGATCTTTGAGAAATTTGAAATGAAACGCCGGTAATAGCCAGCTAAACCGAGGAATGACCGAATTTCCTTGGGGTTACGTGGGGCTTTCCAATTCTTAACTGCTTCAACTTTTGCGGGATCGACTAAAATACCCTTGTCACTTACAATATGACCGAGGAATTGTACCTCATTTAACCAAAACTCGCATTTCGAAAATTTGGCATAGAGCTGATTTCCTTGCAATGTTTGGAGAGTTAGACGAAGGTGTCTTTCATGGTCTGCCTTTGTCTTGGAGTAAATGAGGATGTCATCAATAAAGACGATAACAAAACGGTCGAGATAAGGTTTAAATACTCGATTCATCAAGTCCATGAATGCAGCAGGGGCATTCGTTAGGCCAAAAGGCATAACGGTGAACTCGTAATGGCCATAGCGGGTTCGGAAAGCGGTTTTGGGGATGTCTTCTTCCCGTACTCGAAGTTGGTGATAACCCGAGCAGAGGTCGATTTTTGAGAAACATGAAGCTCCTTGAAGCTGATCAAAAAGGTCGTCGATCCGAGGTAACGGATATCGGTTCTTGATGGTCAATTTATTTAACTCCCGATAATCGATACACATACGGAATGAACCATCTTTCTTTTTGATGAAGAGAACCGGGGCTCCCCAGGGTGAAGTACTAGGGCGGATAAATCCCTTATCGATTAATTCTTGGAGCTGACTTGCCAATTCTTGCATCTCGGTTGGAGCCAACCGATATGGAGACTTGGCTATGGGAGCAGCCTCAGGAACGAGATCGATGCGGAACTCTAGCTCACGTACTGGAGGGAGTCCAGATACGTCATCGGGAAAGATGTCAGGAAAGTCTCGTACAATCGGAATATCTTCGATCTTCTTTTCTATGACCTTTGTTTCCACCACATGGGCTAAGAAAGCCATGTATTCTTTACGTAGATACGATCGAGCTTGAGTACATGACATAAGACTAAGCTTTTTTGAACGAGTCTCGCCATAAATACGAAGACTTTGACCGTCGGCAAGAGGAATACGAATAAACTTCTCGTAACACACTATTTCAGCATGGTTTTGGGATAGCCAATCCATTCCCACGATGATGTCGAAGCTACCAAGTTCCATAGGAACTAAATTGACAGAAAATTTATGACCGCAAAAATCGAAAGTGCAATCTTGGATGACTGCATTTAGTGAAATGTTTTTTCCATTGGCGACTTCTACGGTAAAGTGTTCATCAAGTATCGTGCGAGGTGTGTGAAGTATGGGTTCAAATTCCAAAGACACAAAACTTTTATCGGCACCTGAATCAAAAAGTACTGACGCGTAGTAGTCATTTATGAGAAACGTACCATTTACGACCTTGTTATCGGTCTGTGCTTGGGTTGCGGTAATGACAAATGCTCGGCCTTTGGGAGCTGGAACCTGCACTGTTGGATTTGCCTGGGCTTGAGTGTTAATGATATTGACAAGCCTAGGACACGCGTTTCTGAAATGGGTGGGGTCACCACAGTTGAAGCATGTTCCAGTTGGATACCGGGTTTGTGTTTGCTGATTTGAGGGTAGAACGAATGATCGCTGAGTTTTTGGTGCACGGCATGTGTCCGCCAAGTGGCCATAGCGACCACAAGTCGTACAAAGGCGACACGGGCTGGTGGACATATGGTGATAGTTACAATGGTTACAGAGGGGGTGAGGTCCGGTATACAGCTTTTTGTTTGGTTGGGTGACTTGGGTGATAGGAGCAGTAGGGGTAATAACAGCATGGTTGTGGTGATGGCTTTTCCGCTTCTTTTTGTCGTGTCGGTGTGAGGACTCGGACTTGACAATTAAGGGGGTCTCAAGGGTCGGCTTTTCAGTTGTCATCTTTGAACCCTTGCATGGGAGGACACCATCGTTCATATTATCCTCATTGAGTTGACCTGCTATTTCAATAGCAGATTCCAAAGTAGATGGCCTGCTGCTGGTCACCGAATCACGGATCTGGCGCGGTAACCCTTTGATGTAGCGACGTATTGCAGTTTTCATAGGTTGAACCATGTGAGGTAGGAGTCTTGAAAGATCATAGAATCTATTAGTGTAGGTCGCGTTGTCTCCTCCCACCTGTTTCAGATTCCAGAATTCCTCCTCGAGAGTTTGCAATTCGCTGTCCGGGCAGAACTTTTCTATCATGCGTTCCTTTAGTTTTGACCAGGTCATTCCCAAGGCAACACCCTCTCCTTTTGCCCGTTTTTCTAGGTTCCACCATGAGAGAGCATGACCTTGGAGGCACCCTGTAGCGTGACGGACCATCAGGTCCTCAGGGCACTCGCTGTGGATGAAAGTACTCTCCATTTCTTCTATCCATGTGAGGAGTGCGGTGGCACCATTTATGCCTTTGAAGTAAGGCGGATTACAGCTACGAAAATGCTTAAACGAGCAACGATGAGTGGTTGCTGGAGCTTGCGGCTGAAGAGTTTGAAGATGGGTTGCAATTGTTGGGATGACATTCGCTACCTCCTTAGCGATAAGGGCGGCTAGCCTTCGGTTGTTACGAGCAGCGTATGGGGGTCGTAATGCCATCTATGAGAAACACGCATATGGACTTGTGAGTTATTTGTAAATTGATTATGGAAATTAAGTTTGTAGACATTGTTGGGTAAAATGATTGTAAAACACTTGTTGGGCCATGGTTAGGAGTGTTGGGCACCTTTTGGGCTTTCCATGGGTACTAAATGTGAAGCATGTAGCAATTGCGTGGGCCCCCACAATACTATGTTTTCACATGTTTTTCCCACTTAAAGGCCCATTAGGGAACTTAATAGTCCAATGAGTTGGCCATTTTGGAGTGTATCCTTTCGGATACGTTTGATAAGGTCGGGTATTTTGATGGCTCAAAAGTAATGTGAAAGACGCGCTTTGGCCTATAGGTTTGGGAACTCTCGCCTTTGGTCCCCAGGTAAGCAAACTGGTCCCTCGGTTGATTGGGATGTATACGAATGCTTACCTAGTCAGGACTTTCGGGCTACCGGCACCTCCCCCTTCCAGTTACTACGCGTCCATTACTTTGATCCTACCCAACTAGAGTGGATGACTTTTAATTTCCTATGAGCTCTAAGGAATATATATGTATATAAATTTTTATTTTGAAACCATTTGAGTATGCGTGTGATTTTAAGAGAAATAGGAGAAAATTCACAAGTGTATGCACACATATAAGTGTCGGGAATAATACGTAAGCACATAAGGGAGCAATTAGCACATAAAGGTATTCCTAGGATTTTCTAAGTGCGAATTGCATGCAGTGGTGTGTGCATTTTATAAACTAGCATACGAGAGGACCCTAGAGGCTATAGACTAGGTCAAGGCAATTAACCTAATTCCCTATAGTCAAGGGCTCTGATACCAATCTGTCACACCCCGATCCTTGGCGGAATCGATCAAGGCGTGATATATTGTTCAAAGTCTCATGACAACTATGTTATAATATGATTAGATTCAATTAAGTACTAAGTAGGCAAACAAGATCCACAACATACAAATACAAATTCCAATACAAACAACATTTATTACATCAAATTTAAATACTCTTGTGGGTTTCTAAGGTACACCCTACTTTTCATCAACTTCATTCTTCAAATCTGCATCATGGGTAAAAACAGGTCAACTACGAGAGTTGGTGAGTAATCTAGTTTTATTAAAGAAAATTGTGAGTTTGAAATATTTATAATTTGAAACTTGTTTTCTTTGGAAATCGACAAGTAAGTATTATTGAGATAACGGTTTATAAATCAAAAATTGATTAACAAATGATAACAACAACAATAAGTCCTCACCCTATATATACATATGTATATGTATATATATAGGATGGAGCATCTAATCATCATACACACTCAACCACGTGCAATCAATCACCTTAGCGTCCCAAGGCGGGGTGGTCAACCCAATAGCGCTATTATTGTCCATAACGTACCTCAAGAATACGGGCATAGTCATGGAGATTAGACTAAAAATGGTAATGCACTACAAGTACATGTAGCGTAAACAAACAATAATTATACAAATAATGATTCACGTATAAATGTCCCAACAATGTCTCAATGGTGAAAAAATAATAAAATGAAGTTGGAACATATTAAAACCACATGATACACCCCAAAACTATTGAAAATTATAAAATATGGGGTAGATTACTCACATTAGTCCAAACGGAATACGCGTGTTGTACGATAGACGGCTCGGGTCAAAACGACGTGGAACCTATTATAATTAATAGTTTTGGTTTAGGAATCGATAAATGGGAATATAGTATTAATAAGAATAATTAGACACATATTCTTATATTAGATGGATTGACAATTATCCAAATTTTGTTTTGAATATTAATGTATTTATATGTTAAATGAATTTTAAATTGAATTAATTACTTTGCTTAATTAATTTATATTTTCACTTTAGACAAGATTTTAATAATTTCTTATTAAAATAATAACTAGTCAAATTATAAGTATTTACAGATTTTATATATTATAAACAATTATTTATATGAAATAATCATTAAAAATGCATTTTTACATGCTTAGATATTTAGGAAAATGGTTTTAAATACTAAACAGTAATAAAACATTCTGAAATTTTCAGAAAATCATTATTTCATAAAATGGTAATTACTGTAAAATTTTCATATTTTTCTTAACTGCTTTAGTATTTATTTAGTATTTTAATAATTAAACCACAACAAAATTCGGGAAAAATAATAAATGATTACCAGAAATTCTGGTAAATTAACCATAGTTTTCTAACATTATATTGAGCCTACTGTAAATATTTTGGATATTTTGGACTAAGGGAAGTATTTCTTATGTTTTTCATTATTAACTAATCACTAAAATCATAAATAATAGGAAAATATTAAGAGAAATTCATTAGACTTTTTATTTATGATTAACATGTTATATAAGATATTCTGATAAGGTTTTATAAGTTTTGGATATGTGTAGCTATTTATTATCTATTTAAACCATTAAATAATCATTAAATCAGGAAAAATAAGCAAACATTATTACAAAAATCTGTAAATTTGTTCATGGAGTCTCTAATATGTTAATAAGGTGCGAAAAATATAAAATCTAGTTTTTAACATACATAACTATATTTTGCAATTTATTTATCTACAACAAAATAAAATACAAACAAAGCATCAAACAGTAATATAAATGCATGAAACTTTATAAATCCACTTTACTCAATATAAGGGTTGTTCCAAAATTGTCCCAGAATTTATTGACTGCAAAAAGTATTTTATGTGAATTATTGCCATATTTTATTGCAATAATTATAGTAATTCAATAAAAATAAGTTATTTTCTGAAAATTTCCAGAACTTCTTATTTTATTTATGAGAGTCTGAGAAAAATCAGGTTTATGCATAAAATGAGTTTTAGATATTTTGGTGGATTTAATTTGTTTCATGTATGAATTTGGAACTTTTAACAACATACCTTGATGAATGCTTCAAGAGTGATGGAGATTTGAGTATGAGGGATTGTTCTTGGCTGGAAAATTGATATTTCTTGGAAGAATTTCGAGATTGAGAGTGAGAGAAAGAATAGAGAGGGTTTGAGTGGTGATGAGAATAATGTGTTGGGAGAAAAATGAAAGGAAAGATGATGGGAGGTGTGAGTGGGAGACCATGGGAATAACTTTTGACTTTAGGTGGTCTTCATAATTTCCCACTAGTACAAGCATCTCTATGTAATACACTAATTAATATAAGAATTTTATAAAATTTAATGTAGAGTTTATAAAAATAGAGTTTTATAAAAAAATATGTTATTATTTGATTATAACAATCTACTTTGATTTGAAGTTTAATTATAGTATTCAAGTTTGACTCTTTTAATTTAATTAGAGTATCATACTTTGATTTGATTTTAATATGGTATCATAATTTAATTTGATTATAGTTATAACGTTATACTATGCTATTTTGCTATTAACGTCAATTTATATCGTATTGTATAGGTTTTGATCCTATTAGCGTCAAGTAAATCTTGAGTAGGGTTTATTAAATTTCCCAATTGGGTTGGGTTGACCCGAATCCATTTTAGGCGGATGTCACACTTATCTTCTCCCGTTTTCTTCGGCCTTTGAATTTGGTTTACCGCCTTGAACCCGCGTCGCGTCTTCTTGATTCCGCGGCGCGCGTACGTGTTTTCCTGATTTTATCTTCTTTTCCAAACTTTCTCCAATTTGCATGCTTTTAGTCCATGTTTTCATTCATTTCTTCCAAACAAGTCCTGGCACGAAAAGTGAGAATACCAAGATATATCTGATATAATTTCATCAAGAATAGGGCTCAACAACGCCTAAAATACTTGATATCACTAGGCGTTGTCAAACACCCCACACTTGTGCCTTGCTTGTCCCCAAGCAAGAGAGTTTTTAATAAATTCTAACTAAGACTCAAACAATTTTTTACTGTGTTCAGTTTCAAAGCTTATTGCCCTATGAGTTAGAGTGGAATAGTTCGCGAAAACATAATTGAATTGTTCTTTGGAACTCATCGCTTTCTGTAAGACCCATTCCGCCGAGTCGCGGCCTGAGGGAATCCGCGGCGCGGCTTTAGGAAGAATCTAGAATCGCGAAGGATTTGTACGCGCGGCGCGGATATAAAGATCCCATGACGCGGAGCGCCTCTAAAGTGAAAAAACCTAATTCGGATTTAAACGCCTATATAAAGGAACCCAGCCCTAGGGTTCGTGTTTTTGGGAGTTTTCTGGAGCAGAGGCGTCTGGTTTCAGCAGAGACTCTTTGGTTCCAAGGCTTTGGAGGTTTGAAGGAAGAGATACAACATGAGGGAAGGTGGTAGTCGATCGGGTGCATCTCTCTGTTTTCCAGAAGAAAGGTATGAGGATCTACCTTCTGATATTTCAGTTTATCCCGTTTTTATGGTGCTATTCCTTAAGTGGTAGTCTTAGATGACTTGTAACCCTTAGGGTTAGACTAAGGACATGAATAGACTTGCATGTCCCTAAGGAAGTAATCTTAGGATAGTTTCGGATCTTAGGAAGGGTTTGGAGTGAAAGCCTAGCCGATTGATGCACTGTTAAACGATAAAAACATTTTTGAAAGTTACGAGCTGCGACGCGGACTAGCTATGTCAG
Source organism: Cichorium intybus (assembly GCA_023525715.1). Taxonomy (NCBI): domain Eukaryota; kingdom Viridiplantae; phylum Streptophyta; class Magnoliopsida; order Asterales; family Asteraceae; genus Cichorium; species Cichorium intybus. The sequence continues at coordinate 71,195,941 of CM042016.1, read as the reverse complement.
CGGCGCGGACTCAGCTGAACCCCCATAATGGTGCAATGGTAGCCGCGGCGCGTAGGGCGAGAAGCCACGCCGCGGCGAGCGTCTGTTTGTCCCTAAGGTATGGTTTTGACCCTGGTTTGGTGGAAAACGTGGTTCTGACCTTTAGGCAAGTCTATAGAAGCTTAGTCAGAGCTTTACATGTTGTATATGTGGAATATAGGTGTGTGGACGAGCTAGTGGAGATATTAAAGTATATCTGTGCGGTTACGAATCAGGTGAGTATCCTCACCTTACTATGTGATGTTGCATGTTAGGCATCTTGTGTGTTTTGTACAGTTATATGATTATTCTATATCTATGATTATTTATTGTTGGGCTCAGTACTGATGCGTGTCCTCTCGTAGCTGTTGTATGGCGAGTTGGACTATTGCCTTGTCCCATAGCTGTTGTACGATGGGCTGGGCCATAACCGGGAACCCATAGCTGTTGTATGATGGGTAGAACCTTCCCGTATCCATAGCTGTTGTATGATGGACGCCCATAGCTGTTGTATGGCAGGTAGGGTCGGGTCGTTCTCGAGGACGGGTTGTTTAATGTGTGGGCATGTATGGTAACTTGTGGACTCACTAAGCTTTAAGCTTACCCGTTGATTTTATAACATTTCAGGTAATTCGAAGGACAAAGGGAAGGGCAAGGCTTGACGGCAGCGCGTCGCATTCAAGAGATTAATGTCAATGAACTATATTAGTATTTTCAAATGTTTCCGCTGTTAATTTAAATATTATGTTGAACAGTTTTATGTTTTGGAATAAATGTTTTATTGGAACCTTGGTAATAAATGATTTTTAAAATTTTTGAAATTGGGGCGTTACAAATTGGTATCAGAGCCTTGGTTTGAGGGATTTGGATGAACTGTATTGGGAATCCATACTCAAACTTAGGACTGAGCGATTTTGTTAAGAAAATGTTTTTGGAAGGTTAAATTAAAGTAAAAGAAGATGCGATGCGAACCGTCAGCCAAGCTCAAGTAAGTTTTGTGATTCCCAGTTACCCATGCCAAGTTTGTGTTATATGATAAAATTTATTGTGCTAGAATGTAAAGTTGCCTGGATAATATACTCTGTGGACTATTATGTGCCATAGGTGCTGCCTTGGAATTATATGCTGCTGTCGTTAGGGATTGCTTAGTGAATGTTGGTAGGTTATATGCAATTAGGGGAAGATAGCCTGAGAATGTTTGGTCTGGCCTTACTGGCTGTTCCTTGTTTGGTTGTGACTCTAGGGTAGGATCAGTTATTCAAACGCCTATCTTATTCCCGATTGTATACGGTTGTGCGTCCGTGAGGCGACTTGACGACTTTAGCAGTAGTTCTCTTAGGCACGAGTGAGATGGAGAGTTAGATCAAAAGATTAGGCACCACGGTGCCTGACCGCAGGAGTCATAGAAAATGGTTTAGTATGTGTGTGACATTTTAGGAGGATGATTGACGAACTTGGAACAAGGGCGAATAGGTGTGGAAGGTAGTACCGGGCCAGTATTACCGAAAGCACACGATTCACGCTTGAGTCAAGAGTAGTTAACCGAAATCCTAGAAAGTCAAGTAGTTGGGTAGATAGGAGTGACCTGAGTATTGATATTAGAACTGTTGCGCATTTCAGAATGGCAGTCACTCGAAGCAACGGTGGACCAGATGCGGGTACCTCGAGTGGGGGAGGACCGACTGATGAAAATCTCCGTAACCTGATAGCGGAGGAGGTTTCGCGAGAAGTGTTGGCTGCGATACCTCAGTTCTTTGGTACGATTAAGGCTGAGCTATGGGCAATGCTCGAGGAACGACTGGCTACTCAGGGCACATCACGTGCTAAGGATGCAAGTTATAAGGACTTTTCGGCTTGTTCGCCTCCGATGTTCGATGGGGGCAGGGATCCGATTGTTAGCATGCGGTGGATTTCCGCGGTGGAGTGTGCTTTCCGCACATGTTCCTGTCCTGAGAACTCCAAGGTAACGTTTGCGGCGAATCTTTTAAGGGAGGGTGCGAAGGATTGGTGGGAGATACGAACGAAAGATCTCACTCCTGCACAGTTGGATGCCATTACATGGCCGCAGTTTAAGGAACAGTTCAAACTGGAGTATGTTCCACAGGTGGAAATGGAACGCTTGGCGCAGGAATACCTAAATCTGACCCAGACTACTGAGACGGTGACGGAGATCACCAAAAAGTTTAATGAGCGAGGACTCTTCTGTCCAGAGTTTGCAGCAACCGAGCGCATGAGGATGACACGATACTTGGCGATGCTTCACACAGACATTCGGGAATTTGTGTCTGCTGCTAGGCACCAAACTCTTACTGATATGATAGCGACCGCTCGGGCCGGAGAGTTGGAACTGGAAACCCAACAAAAGCAGAAGCGTCCGGCGCCTACTCAAACTCAGCAGGTGTCGAAGAAATTTTGAGGGACAGATCAGGGAAAGCAAGGGCAAGGGAGCCAGGGTAAGTGTGGTAAATGTGGAAGGAATCATGAGGGGCGTTGCTGGGTGTTAATATGCCATAACTGTGGAAAGGAGGGCCACTATGCTAAAGATTGTCGGCAAGAGGTCAAGATTTGCTTTAATTGTAATCAGGTAGCGACCGCTCGGGCCGGAGAGTTGGAACTGGAAACCCAACAAAAGCAGAAGCGTCCGGCGCCTACTCAAACTCAGCAGGTGTCGAAGAAATTTTGAGGGACAGATCAGGGAAAGCAAGGGCAAGGGAGCCAGGGTAAGTGTGGTAAATGTGGAAGGAATCATGAGGGGCGTTGCTGGGTGTTAATATGCCATAACTGTGGAAAGGAGGGCCACTATGCTAAAGATTGTCGGCAAGAGGTCAAGATTTCCTTTAATTGTAATCAGGTAGGCCACTTCAAGGCCCAATGTCCCCATCTGACTCAGGGAGTGGTTCAGAATCCGGCACCCACTACACTCCGGATTACCGATGGTAGGCAGGGGAAAGGGGAAGCCCCTAAGACCAAGGGTCGAGCATTCGTCATGACCGCCGAGGAGGCACAGGATGCGCCCGATGTCGTCACGGGTACTCTTTCTTTACTTGCCTCGTGTTGTGGTGTGTGTAATTAATATGTCTATTATGCTTTGATTAGGAACATTCTTAGTCAACTCTACGCCTACCTTTGCACTATTTGATTCGGGTGCTAGTCATTCTTTAGGAACTCTTCATCGGCCGTTAGAAGTAGAAATTGCGGATGATAAAACCGTGCAAGCGACTAGTGTTTATCGGGGATGCAAAGTAGTGATTCAAGGAATAAAGTTTCCGATCGACCTCATCCCTATACCGTTGAGTGACTCTCGAGTCATCATCGGTATGGATTGGATGGGTCAGCATGAATCATGGATCGATTGTAAGAATAAGCGAGTGTGGATTCAAACCCCAAGTGGGGGAGAGCTGGTTGTGCAGGGCGAGAGAAAGGATCGAGGTGCAGTTTTCTGTTCAGCTGCTAGGGCACGCAGACATTTTCAGCATGGGGGTTCGGGATTTGTGGCTTATGTTGTAGACACATGAGAAAGGAAGTCACAGTAGAAAGCAGGTGATATACCAGTGGTTCGGGATTTTGCTGATGTTTTTCCCGAGGATCTGCCTGGCGTGCCGCCAGAGAGACAGGTGGAATTTAAGATCGACTTAACTCCCGGTGCAGCTCCGATAGCTAAAGCACCGTATCGTCTTGCGCCTCCAGAAATGCTGGAGTTGTCTATTCAACTTCGGGAATTGTTAGATAAGGGATTTATTCGACCCAGTTGCTCACCGTGGGGAGCGCCTATTTTGTTTGTTAAGAAGAAGGATGGTTCCAATAGGATGTGCATAGATTATCGTGAGCTGAATAAGCTTACGGTGAAGAATCGATATCCATTGCCTCGCATCGACGACTTATTCGATCAACTACAGGGCGCCTCGTGGTTCTCAAAAATTGATTTGCGGTCAGGATACCATCAAATGCGAGTACGGGAGGAAGACATCCCGAAAACGGCTTTTAGAACGAGGTACGGCCACTTCGAGTTTGTAGTGATGCCGTTCGGACTAACCAATGCCCCTGCAGCTTTTATGGATTTAATGAATCGAGTGTGTCGACCGATGTTGGATCGGTCAGTTATAGTTTTCATTGACGACATCTTATTCTACTCTCGGAGTAGGGAGCAGCATGAACAACACTTAAAGGAAGTATTAGAGACCTTAAGAAAGGAGAAGCTTTATGCAAAATTATCCAAGTGTGACTCTTGGCTACGGGAGGTTCAGTTTTTGGGTCACATTGTAAATGACCAAGGAATCATGGTAGACCCCGCTAAGGTGGAGGCCGTGATGCGGTGGGAGGTTCCGAGGACTCCCTCTGAAATTAGAAGTTTCTTGGGTCTGGCTGGTTATTATCGCCATTTCATCCAAGACTTCTCAAAGGTTGTGGTACCTTTGACTAGGCTAACTAAGAAAAACGCTGCTTTTCGGTGGGGTGAGGAGCAGCAGCAGGCTTTTGAGACTTTGCGGCGGAAATTGTGTGAAGCTCCGGTTTTGACGTTGCCTGAAGGCATGGAGGACATGGTAGTTTATTGCGATGCATCTATCACGGGATTGGGGGCAGTCTTGATGCAACGAGGCAGGGTGATTGCTTACGCCTCGCGACGGTTGAAGCCCCATGAAGCTAACTACCCTACTCATGATTTGGAATTGGGAGCGGTTGTAACGCCGAAACATGTTTAATATATAATTATAATAAAAAAGGGCAAAATGGTCATTTTACCTCAAAAGGGTAATTTGGTCTTTTTGACAAAAAGGACTTGTTTGGTAAAAATATTTTGAGTCTTGGACTTAAAATGTTATATAAATGTGATTTTTTTCATAAATTGTGCTAATCGTGGCAAAAGTTTAAGACTTAGAATTTCAAGGACCAAAAATGTAAAATGGGGAGGTATAAAAGAAACACTTGTGCAGAATTTTGGGAGTTACGGGAGAGACTTGGGGCTGATTTTCTGCAGTGGATTTGAGAGTTCTTGAAGGCTTGGAATTAGCAAGCTTGATTATAGCATTCACAAGGGTAAAATTGGAAGTTTTGAGGTAAGTTTCCAAGCTCTTGACTAGTTGTTCTTGGTGAGTTGTGTAGAACTCAAAAACTGCAATTGCAGCCATGATCATGTGATTAAAATGGTTAGATGCTTCCATTAAGTCATTATAACAAGAGCTTAACTCAACAAAATGGAAGTAGGTTGTTATAATAGATGAATTTGAAGTTTTGGGGTTGTTAGAAATAAGAACCCTAATTCTTTGTGTGATTGATTGAGGGTGTTTTGATGGTTAAAAACCTTGTTAATATGTAAGGTTTTAGCCTAGGAACAAACCCCAAGCGATTAAGAACGGAAATAAGCACTTAAGGGACCAAATCTGCAAGCTACAGTGCATAAATCGCGACTGGCCAGGGGACCTGCACTGCCGCTAGGCGCAGTGCGCCCCATAGCCAGGCGGGGTGCGCCCAGGCGCAGTGCGCCCTCCCCTTGGCGCAGTGCGCCCTCAGAGCAGAGGCCGGGCAGGGGATCAAAAACGTTAACTTTTGCTTGGCTTGTCCGTTTTAGCTCAAATTTGGACCATAGGCTCGTTATGGTCTGAAAAGTTTGGGAAAATTTTTAGATTGAGTTTTCGACCCCTCGGGGGCACTGTAGACCTATCCGAATGCCTCGGTGAATAGTAAAATTCATATAAAGTTAGTAAACGGAAAGTTTATTAACTAGGCATTTCTTATAACGCTATTATATTGAACTCTATTGTATTAGACTTAATTGGAATGATATATTAACCTATAATCATTGTGAAATAATGGAATTATAGGTACGGGACAAAATCTTACGAAATACATTACAAGTCAAGAAACAACGAAAGCTAGCGGTAGCAAGCAACAAGGTGAGTAATCTTGATTATATCTAGTGTGATATAATGGTGCAGCCTTGTTGGCTAAGATTTATATTGTTGATATTAAATGGTGCGGTCTTAGGACCATGATTTTGGGCTATGATTCCGGTGCGGCCTTCGGGCTATGTCTCCGATGTTTGGTGCGGCCTTCAGGCTATGATTCCGGTGCGGCCTTCGGGCTAAGTCTCCGATGCTTGGTGCGGCCTTTATGGCTATGATTATGGTGCGGTCAGTAATGACCATGACTTTTGGGACAGAATTAGTTTAAGAGTTTAATTGTTATTATTCTCTTGTATATGCTTAATTGTTGCTTGATTACTCATTGGGCTTTATAGCTCACAGTTTAATTGATATGTCCCTGCAGGTGAGCGTGACCCTGCTAAAGGAAAAGACAAAGTCCGTGACTGAGGACTTAGAAACTGAAGTGACACCTCGGCTTAAAGAATGTATAATATTTTATGTATTGTACTTCGTGATACTCTTGTATTCGTATTGTATTAACTAATACCCCTTACTTATGTTTTATTTGTAAAATATTTGGTTGGAAAAATGAAAAATTTTTGGGGTGTTTTTGGTTAATAAGTCGGGTGTTACAAGTTGGTATCAGAGCCATTGTTTAAGTGAACTAGGTGTCTTAGGTTAGATTCCTGGACTTAAACCTTGAGAGAAGGACGGATAAATGGACTGTTAGATATATATAAGCTTGTTATTATATATGTAATCTAACGGTTTGCTGAAATTTTGAAGTATGAGAAATACACGAAGTAACCCCACTGGTGTAAATTCACGTGGTGGAAGTGCACGAAGTGGACCAGCAAGAAGTGGACCAGCCCGTTCACGCGGTTCTGCCGGGCGAAGGGCACCAGCAAGGGAACCGGTGGGACAAAATCCACCTGATATCCTGGCAATAGTGGAAGAAGTGGTTAGGCAAATGCTGCCAGCATTATCGAACAATCCTAACCCGAGTGGCAATCCCAACCCAAGTGCCCATCCTGATCCTACTGAAGAGGCTGCAAAAAGTGTTCATGACAGACAGCCAGAAAATGAAAGCTAGGGAGAAAGTCGGGCTCGGGCAGTGAAAGAAACACAAGGTGGAGAAGCCTCTATCAAGAAAATTGGGTGTACTTATAAAACTTTCCTTGGTTGTAAACCAAAGGAATTCTCGGGGACAGATGATCCAGTCAAAGCCATGGAATGGATCATGCATATCGAGAAGGTGTTCCGAGTAAGCAAGTGTGCGGATGATGATAAAGTGGAATTTGCCACGAACCAACTTACAAGCGGTGCGCTACATTGGTGGCAAACCTATTACAAATCACTGGATCTTGATTCGTCCCAATCGATACCTTGGGAGCAATTCAAGACAAAGTTTAATGAAGAATACTGCTCAGAAGTGGCTATTCAGAAGTTGGAGGATGAATTCCTACACCTGGAACAGGGTTCCCGATCTGTTCAGGAATATACTCTTAGCTTTCTGGAGAAAGCTAGGTTTGTTGAACACCATATTTACACTGAAAAGAGAAAGATCGACAAGTATGTTTGGGGGTTGACAACCCGAATTAGAGAAATCGTGCAACCGTTGAAATTAACTACTTTCCGGCAAGTAGTAGATCGAGCCACAGAAAGAGAAACAGAACTAAAGCGACAAGAAGACGAGAAGAAAGTTATGGAAACGAAACGAAAGGCAGAAGACCAAGGTTGGACGCCTCAAAAGAAGTCGCAACAATCCGGTTCTAAGGGTAAAGGCCAAAGGGATGATAGAAAGTGGTGTGAAAAATGTAGAAAATGGCACTCCGGGAGTTGCCGGGTCAACACTACATCCGCAAGTTGTCGAAATTGTGGAAAACCGGGGCATGATGCTATCAACTGTCGGGCGGAACGTAGGTGTTTCCAGTGTGGTGCTACGGATCATCTTCGCCTGAACTATCCCGAGTTGAAGTCTATAGCGATCAGTGACAGACCCAGGATCGAACAGGGCGGGAAGAAAGAAGAGCCGAAGAACAGGGGACGACCGGTAGCCTCGCGAGCTTTCCAGATGACTGTGGAAGAAGCCCGTGAGAAGACAGATGTGGTGACAGGTATTTTCACTCTCAATACCATACATGTATATGTTATTTTTGATCCGGGAGCCACTCACTGTTTTGTATCGGAATCTTTATTGCCTCGCCTGAATGTACCTTTAACCCCGATGGATGAAAGCTTAGAAGTAGCTATAGCAGACGGCCGATATGTCTGGGTTTCTGAACATATGGAAGGTTGTCAGCTTAAAATTTACGGGACCACTTTCCCTATAGATTTGAAGCCGATGACTACCAACGAATTTGGTGTAATTGTGGGGATGGATTGGTTAGCAACGAATTATGCTAACGTGGATTGCAGAAATAAAAACATCACAGTGTTAACACCGGATGGAAAATGGATAAAGATTCAGGGTGAACGACCTCGGTTGCGAATGCCAGTCATCTATTTTGCTCAAGCTCGAAGCTGTATCAGTAAAGGAGGGATGTCCTATCTAGCTTATGTATCGGTGGCTCAACCGATTAAAGTGGGGGTAGCGAATGTGAACGTGGTGAATGAATTCCCAGATGTGTTCCCTGACGAACTTCCAGGGTTGCCACCAGATCGACAGGTTGAGTTCACAATTGAACTAGTTCCGGGAGCTGCACCTGTTGCCCGAGCTCCATACCGTTTAGCACCTTCAAAGATGGTGGAATTGAGGAAGCAACTGGAAGAACTGTTAGACAGGGGTTTCATTAGACCGAGTACATCGCCTTGGGGAGCCCCTATTCTGTTTGTCAAGAAGAAGGATGGGTCAATGCGCATGTGTATTGACTATCGGGAGTTAAACAAGATCACGGTGAAGAACAAGTACCCGCTACCCAGAATAGACGATCTGTTTGACCAGCTGCAAGGCGCGTCCTACTTCTCCAAGATTGACCTGAGGTCAGGATACCACCAGTTGAAGATAAGGGAGTCAGACATTCCGAAGACAGCTTTCCGAACGAGATACGGTCACTATGAGTTTTTGGTGATGCCTTTTGGGTTAACCAATGCTCCAGCCGTATTCATGGATCTCATGAACCGAGTGTGTCGTCCGTTCCTTGATACCTCGGTGATAGTGTTTATTGATGACATCTTGGTATATTCGCGAAGCCAGGTCGAACATGAGGTACACCTACGACAGACGTTAGAGCTGCTTCGCCAAGAAAAGCTGTATGCGAAATTTTCTAAGTGTGATTTCTGGCTAAGGGAAGTCCAATTTCTTGGCCATGTAATTAATGCCGATGGGGTGAAAGTTGATCCATCAAAGATTGAAGCCGTGATGAAGTGGGAACCGCCCCGGAGTCCAACTGAAATACGAAGTTTCCTTGGTTTAGCAGGCTATTATAGAAGATTTGTCGAGAATTTCTCTTCGATAGCTGCTCCGTTGACCAAGTTAACTAAGAAAGGTGAAAAGTTCGTGTGGGCCGAAAAACAGCAAGAAGCATTCCAGAAGTTGAAACAATCTTTGTGTGAAGCACCAGTGTTAACACTACCACAAAGCGGAGAAGAGTATGTGATTTACAGCGATGCTTCTAGAATTGGTCTTGGTTGTGTGCTAATGCAGAAAGGTCGGGTCATAGCCTATGCGTCCCGACAATTGAAAGATGCCGAGAAGAAGTATCCAGTTCATGATCTGGAATTAGCTGCTGTGGTTTTAGCATTGAAGCTGTGGAGGCATTATTTATACGGTGTAAAGTTTGTTATTTACACGGATCACAAGAGCTTGAAGTACCTCTTCGACCAGAAAGAGCTTAGTATGAGACAGCAAAGGTGGATGGATCTGTTGAAAGACTTTGACTGTGAAATTCAGTACCATCCTGGCAAGGCGAATGTGGTGGCAGATGCATTAAGCAGAAAGGAAGCTCCTTTAAAAATTTCATCCGCATGTATGGGTGTAGTAAGCCGGTTACCAGAATTGATTCGTGCAGCACAAGAAGAAGCATGTAAGCCGGAAAATGTAAGAAGCGAAAGAATGGTTGGATATTTGAAGCACCTGGAAGAAAATGCTCAGAAACTGAAGACCTTCAGAGGTCGAATATGGGTCCCGAAACAAGGAGAAGCACGGAAATTGCTTCTAGAAGATGCACACTATAGCTGTTATGCGGTTCATCCGGGCAGTACTAAGTTGTATCGGACGTTAAAACCAATGTATTGGTGGCCTGGAATGAAGAGGGACATTGGAAGATTTGTGGAAAGATGTTTGACTTGTCTGCAAGTTAAGTCAAACCATCAGAAACCGTACGGGGAAATACAACCATTGCCGGTTCCAGAGAAGAAATGGGACCATATTACCATGGATTTCGTGACAAAGTTGCCGCGGACACCGCGAGGTTATGATTCTATATGGGTAATTGTTGATCGATTGACCAAATCGGCACAATTTATACCGTATAAAGAAAAGTATAGAGTAGATCAACCGGCGAAACTCTACATAGATGAGGTAATTTGTCGGCATGGATTACCAGCATCAATTGTATCGGACCGAGACAGCAGATTTACTTCCCATTTTTGGCAGAGTCTTCAAAAGCGATTGGGTACAAAAGTACTTATGAGTACCGCATATCATCCACAGACCGATGGTCAGAGTGAAAGAACGATCCAAACTTTGGAAGACATGTTGAGGACTTGTATCATAGACTTCGGTGGAAGCTGGGAAGATCACTTGCCTCTGGTAGAATTCGTGTACAATAACAGCTATCATTCCAGCATTCAGATGGCCCCGTATGAAGCTTTGTATGGAGCACCGTGCCGTACTTCGACCTGTTGGACTGAAGTTGGGGAAAAGCCGTTGGCTGGACCCGAAATTGTAGCACAGACTGAGGAAAAGATCAAATTGATACGCGAAAATTTGAAGGTAGCTCAGAATCGACAGAAGCAGTACGCGGATAGACGGGTGAAACCGATAGAGTTCCAAGTAGGAGATATGGTAATGCTCAAGGTATCCCCTTGGAAAGGCTTAATACGTTTTGGGAAGAAAGGAAAGTTGAGTCCTCGATTCATTGGACCGTTCCGTATATCCCAAAGAGTTGGAGCTGTGGCGTATCGATTGGAGTTACCTGATGAACTTCATGGTATACATGATGTATTCCATGTGTCCCATTTGAGGAAAACGTTGTTTGATAAGTCTCAACAAGTACCTCTTGCTGAAATTGAAGTGGATGAAAAATTGAAATACCCGGAACAACCCGAACGGATACTAGACCGCAAGACAAGACAGCTGCGGAATAAGAAGATTAGCATGGTGAAAGTCCTTTGGCGTCATCACAAAGGTTCCGACATGACGTGGGAGACCGAAAGTGAAATGCGGGAAAAATACCCTCAACTATTTGTATGATTTCGGGGACGAAATCTCTTAAAGGAGGGGAGAATTTGTAACGCCGAAACATGTTTAATATATAATTATAATAAAAAAGGGCAAAATGGTCATTTTACCTCAAAAGGGTAATTTGGTCTTTTTGACAAAAAGGACTTGTTTGGTAAAAATATTTTGAGTCTTGGACTTAAAATGTTATATAAATGTGATTTTTGTCATAAATTGTGCTAATCGTGGCAAAAGTTTAAGACTTAGAATTTCAAGGACCAAAAATGTAAAATGGGGAGGTATAAAAGAAACACTTGTGCAGAATTTTGGGAGTTACGGGAGAGACTTGGGGCTGATTTTCTACAGTGGATTTGAGAGTTCTTGAAGGCTTGGAATTAGCAAGCTTGATTATAGCATTCACAAGGGTAAAATTGGAAGTTTTGAGGTAAGTTTCCAAGCTCTTGACTAGTTGTTCTTGGTGAGTTGTGTAGAACTCAAAAACTGCAATTGCAGCCATGATCATGTGATTAAAATGGTTAGATGCTTCCATTAAGTCATTATAACAAGAGCTTAACTCAACAAAATGGAAGTAGGTTGTTATAATAGATGAATTTGAAGTTTTGGGGTTGTTAGAAATAAGAACCCTAATTCTTTGTGTGATTGATTGAGGGTGTTTTGATGGTTAAAAACCTTGTTAATATGTAAGGTTTTAGCCTAGGAACAAACCCCAAGCGATTAAGAACGGAAATAAGCACTTAATGGACCAAATCTGCAAGCTACGGTGCATAAATCGCGACTGGCCAGGGGACCTGCACTGCCGCTAGGCGCAGTGCGCCCCATAGCCAGGCGGGGTGCGCCCAGGCGCAGTGCGCCCTCAGAGCAGAGGCCGGGCAGGGGATCAAAAACGCTAACTTTTGCTTGGCTTGTCCGTTTTAGCTCAAATTTGGACCATAGGCTCGTTATGGTCTGAAAAGTTTGGGAAAATTTTTAGATTGAGTTTTCGACCCCTCGGGGGCACTGTAGACCTATCCGAATGCCTCGGTGAATAGTAAAATTCATATAAAGTTAGTAAACGGAAAGTTTATTAACTAGGCATTTCTTATAACGCTATTATATTGAACTCTATTGTATTAGAGTTAATTGGAATGATATATTAACCTATAATCATTGTGAAATAATGGAATTATAGGTACGGGACAAAATCTTACGAAATACATTACAAGTCAAGAAACAACGAAAGCTAGCGGTAGCAAGCAACAAGGTGAGTAATCTTGATTATATCTAGTGTGATATAATGGTGCAGCCTTGTTGGCTAAGATTTATATTGTTGATATTAAATGGTGCGGTCTTAGGACCATGATTTTGGGCTATGATTCCGGTGCGGCCTTCGGGCTATGTCTCCGATGTTTGGTGCGGCCTTCGGGCTATGATTCCGGTGCGGCCTTCGGGCTAAGTCTCCGATGCTTGGTGCGGCCTTTATGGCTATGATTATGGTGCGGTCAGTAATGACCATGACTTTTGGGACAGAATTAGTTTAAGAGTTTAATTGTTATTATTCTCTTGTATATGCTTAATTGTTGCTTGATTACTCATTGGGCTTTATAGCTCACGGTTTAATTGATATGTCCTTGCAGATGAGCGTGACCCTGCTAAAGGAAAAGACAAAGTCCGTGACTGAGGACTTAGAAACTGAAGTGACACCTCGGCTTAAAGAATGTATAATATTTTATGTATTGTACTTCGTGATACTCTTGTACTCGTATTGTATTAACTAATACCCCTTACTTATGTTTTATTTGTAAAATATTTGGTTGGAAAAATGAAAAATTTTTGGGGTGTTTTTGGTTAATAAGTCGGGTGTTACAGCGGTCGTTTTCGCTCTCAAGATCTGGAGACACTATTTGTATGGAGTGAAGTGCACCATCTTCACGGACCACAAAAGTTTGAAGTACCTGATGGACCAGGCAACCCTTAATATGAGACAGAGAAGATGGTTGGATGTATTGAAAGACTATGATTGTGAGATACACTATCACCCTAGAAAGGCCAATAAGGTGGCTGATGCGTTAAGTCGTAAGGCTTCGGGTGCACCCCTTCTGGGCATTTGTCTAAGGATGACAATTGTAACACCACTGCTTGAGCTGATTAGGAAAGCCCAGGTGGAAGCAAGCAAGAGCGAGAATCAGAAAGGTGAGAGAATTGTGGGTCAGTTGGCAGCTATGGTCAAAGATAGTAGGGATTTGTTAACTTGTCATGAGAGGATTTGGGTACCGAAGCTGGGCGGGGTTCGTCAAACCCTATTGGAGGAGGCGCATAAATCCAGGTTCTCTATCCACCCTGGAGCGACTAAAATGTATAGGGATCTGTGTGAATACTATTGGTGGCCAGGCATGAAGAGGGAAGTAGCTTGGTTTGTCGAAAGATGCATGACCTGTCGTAAGGTCAAGGTCGAGCACCAACGGCCTCATGGTAAGTTGTAGCCTCTTGAGATCCCAGAATGGAAATGGGAGCATATCACAATGGATTTCATCACGAAGTTGCCAAGAACCCCTCGTCATATGGACACTATTTGGGTTATCGTGGATAGGTTGACTAAAAGTGCTCATTTTCTCCCCATCCAAGAGACTTACTCTGCAAAGGAATTGGCTAAGGTCTTCACAGATGAGATTATCTCTCGGCATGGTATACCGGTCTCGGTGATATCCGACCGGGATGTCCGATTTACGTCTAGGTTTTGGAAGAAGTTTCATGAGGAACTAGGCACTCGCCTTCATTTCAGCACAGCATATCATCCTCAGACGGATGGGCAGAGTGAAAGGACGATGCAAACGCTGGAAGATATGCTTAGGGCATGCGTCATCGATTTTGGCGGGAGTTGGGATTCCCATCTCCCTTTAGCTGAGTTTTCTTACAATAACAGTTATCACGCGAGCATTGGCAGGGCTCCCTTTGAAATGTTGTATGGAAGGAAATGTCGGACACCTATTTGCTGGGGCGAGGTTGGCCAGCAGGTATTGGGTAGTACTGAGGTGGTGCTCAAGACAACTGAGTTAATTCAGAAGGTTCGGGAGAGATTGTTAACCGCTCAAAGTCGACAGAAAAGTTATGCGGATAGGCGACGGTCCGATCTCGAGTTTCAAATTGGGGATTATGTTCTTCTTAAAGTGTCACCTTGGAAGGGAGTTATTCGTTTCAGGAAGCGAGGAAAGCTTGGCCCTAGGTACATTGGACCATATCGAATTGTCGCCCGTGTAGGTAAGGTAGCTTACCGGTTGGAGCTGCCTGAGCAGCTTAGTCAGATTCACGACACGTTCCACGTTTCGCAGCTCAGAAAGTGCGTTACTGAGGAATCCACTATAGTGCCATTGGAGGATATCCAATTAGATGAATGCCTAAATTATGTGGAGCGACCAATTGCCATCATTGAAAGGAAGATAAAGGCTCTACGAAATAAAACAATAGGATTAGTTAAGGTTCAGTGGCAGCATTGAAAAGGGTCCGAATGGACTTGGGAACCGGAGGAGGAAAAGCGGAGGCATTATCCAGAATTATTTACCGACCCGGATTTCGGGGACGAAATCCAGTTAAGTGGGGGAGAATTGTAAGACCCGTTCCGCCGAGTCGCGACCTGAGGGAATCCGCGGCGCGGCTTTAGAAAAAATCTAGAATCGCGAAGAATTTGTACGCGCGGCGCGGATATAAAGATCCCGCGACGCGGAGCGCCTCTAAAGTGAAAAACCCTAATTCGGATATAAACGCCTATATAAAGGAACTCAGCCCTAGGGTTCGTGTTTTTGGGAGTTTTCTGGAGCAGAGGCGTCTGGTTTCAGTAGAGACTCTTTGGTTCCAAGGCTTTGGAGGTTTGAAGGAAGAGATACAACGTGAGGGAAGGTGGTAGTCGATCGGGTGCATCTCTGTGTTTTCCAGAAGCAAGGTATGAGGATCTACCTTCTGATATTTCAGTTTATCCCATTTTTATGGTGCTATTCCTTAAGTGGTAGTCTTAGATGACTTGTAACCCTTAGGGTTAGACTAAGTACATGAATAGACTTGCATGTCCCTAAGGAAGTAATCTTAGGGTAGTTTCGGATCTTAGGAAGGGTTTGGAGTGAAAGCCTAGCCGATTGATGCACTGTTAAATGATAAAAACATTTGTGAAAGTTACGAGCCGTGACGCGGACTAGCTATGTCAGCGGCGCGGACTCAGCTGAACCCCCGTAATGGTGCAATGGTAGCCGCGGCGCGTAGGGCGAGAAGCCACGCCGCGGCGAGCGTCTGTTTGACCCTAAGGTATGGTTTTGACCCTGGTTTGGTGGAAAACGTGGTTCTGACCTTTAGGTAAGTCTATAGAAGCTTAGTCAGAGCTTGACATGTTGTATATGTGGAATATAGGTGTGTGGACGAGCTAGTGGAGATATTAAAGTATATCTGTGCGGTTACGAATCAGGTGAGTATCCTCACCTTACTATGTGATGTTGCATGTTAGGCATCTTGTGTGTTTTGTACAGTTATATGATTATTCTATATCTGTGATTATTTATTATTGGGCTCAGTACTGATGCGTGTCCCCTCGTAGCTGTTGTATGGCGAGTTGGACTATTGCCTTGTCCCATAGCTGTTGTATGATGGGCTGGGCCATAACCGGGAACCCATAGCTGTTGTATGATGGGTAGAACCTTCCCGTGTCCATAGCTGTTGTATGATGGACGCCCGTAGCTGTTGTATGGCGGGTAGGGTCGGGTCTTTCTCGAGGACGGGTTGTTTAATGTGTGGGCATGTATGGTAACTTGTGGACTCACTAAGCTTTACGCTTACCCGTTGATTTTATAACATTTCAGGTAATTCGAAAGACAAAGGGAAGGGCAAGGCTTGACGGCAGCGCGTCGCATTCAAGAGATTAATGTCAATGAACTATATTAGTATTTTCAAATGTTTCCGCTGTTAATTTAAATATTATGTTGAACAGTTTTATGTTTTGGAATAAATGTTTTATTGGAACCTTGGTAATAAATGATTTTTAAAATTTTTGAAATTGGGGCGTTACACTCTCTAGAGAACCCTTGATTACAAACTTTCTGTACATAATGAAGTGTACTTACTCATTTAGATTCTAAAGGCCATTAAGGAATTGTCCATGACTTTCGATGCTATCAGTGTAGCGAGCTTTCGGAAATACCATCCCAGACCAGACGATCTTAGGTGGCAAGGTGCATAAGCCCCACCCATTTTAGACCTACCGGCTCGAACAACAAACGCCACAGATTGACATTTCCTTCCTAAATTCCAATCCTAAAACAACTCAATCTTCTAAACTCATAAACTCAACTTATTTGACTAACTAATAGCATGCTCACAAATAAACAGTATTTCTTGAAAAATACTAATGCTATCACAATCACAAACCATTCGTTTCAAAATTACAATTTAGTAAAAATTTTGAAAAAGTTGCTAAAAATTTGAAAATCGATCATTTCTGCAAAAATTTCAAAAATACTACTCTTTCGACCGTCCACACCCCACACTTAAAACCGTACAACGTCCCCGTTGTACAAAAATTATTTTTAGAACAAGGGAGAAAAGAGTTACCCTTTTTGGACAGTAGATTGCTTGGTTGGTACTCAGTATCACAGGTATAATTGCGAACAAAAAGAATTCTTGATTTCCGCACTCCGAAGTTGTAGCGCTACAGTGAACACGCCGGTGGTCAAGACAAGTGGAGGGGGCACGGTGACCCCACACTTGTCTGAGACAACTCCTTCTCATTTGGCATAACATGCATGACTCAACAAAACATTAAAAGCAAACATAACAAATATAAACAAACAAAATATAAAGGTGTGTCATAGATTCAGTACATATATCCCAAAAATAAAATAAAAGAAAAGAAAAAAAATACATCAACTACCACCTCGTGGCCTGGAGGATCCAGCCTCGTGATCGTGGGCTCTGGCTGGGAATGGTCGGGGGCGCTGACCCTGTGCTGATACGATCTGTAAAAGTGCCTCCCCGATCCACTCAAGCTGGTCCTCAATCCTCGTGACTCTGACCTCCAATCAGTGGATGGCCGCTGAGTCCTCCTGTGGCTGTGGCTCTGCTGGCGCTGGCTCTGGTACGGGTGCTCTCCGGCGTCTCCTGCCAGGCTGAGCGTATGCCGGCTGGGGGTCCTGGGGTGGCTCTGTCGGTGCCCAGATGAACTGTCCCGGGCGCTGCTGCTCGATCAGCCCCATCTTCTCTAGAGCTCGTGCAGTAGTGTGAGATGGAGGTAAAGCGGTCAAGGTGGCAACAGTCCTGGCAGTTAGGATCCGATATGATCAGGCCAGTCGGGTGATGAAGTATCCCCGGCCCAGAGGACTGCTGGCGGAGGTACCCGTCGCACGGCTGGATAGGGCGACTGCTAGTGCGTAGGGAAGGTGGATGAACCTAGAGGGGTCGAGGAAAACCCAGAAAAACGTCATGTCCTCCCAGACACCTTCTCGCCCCCCTCCTGCTGCATGATGGAGGTGGAGACGATGCGGTGCATGAGGCGGTGGAGTGGGTCGCGGAGGTGGCTCTCCCGGGAGGTCCCTGCCTCATAGATAATGTTGGACAACGGTGCCCAAACCTCCATGTTGGCAGCCCGCTCCGGCTGGCCCTGAATGCATACCCCAAAAAACTGTGTGAAGTGGCGGTGCTGAAGATCCGCTGTGGTGTATAAACCCACTCGCCTCCCGAACTCCCGGAGGTTGCACTCCCTCTGTGCACCTCCTAAACGGAACCGTAAAATCTTGGAGTGTGGGTCCGACGCCCGAGGTGCGTACTGGATAGTAGATAATAACTCCAGTAGCAGCTCGGTGTAGACTATATCATCCTCGGTGGCCATGATCCTGTCCCAGCCCCGGCACGTGAATGAAGCCTCCCCATGAGTCCAAGTGCGATGTAGGAATGGCTCGATTGCACCCCAAAGTCCGGCGTCCCTCAAAATATCCCTATCAATGACCGTCGCCTCGAGAACCCGGTGACCAATCAGTGCGTCTTTCCTCGAACTGTACTCTACTGAACTGGCACGTCCCTCTGGGAACTGAAGGAAAGCGTGATCTAGCCTGAACATCATCTGCACAAAAAGACACGGAGCCACGAAAAAAAAATTTACATTTTTAGTCCTTTCTTCCCCCCGCACCACGGCGCGGCCCAAGAGCAAGGGCGCATCGCGGCGAGCGGCTGTTTGCAAACCCTGAATCTATTTCGCATTTTAACCTGTTAAAACTCGATTCAAACATACCACAAGGTAGCCTAAGTGCCGACTAACTCATCTAGGGTATCTATTTGGCAAAACAAACACCCTATGAGTCAGCATTGGTGATTCTAAGTTTTGAACTTTTTGGATAAATCACTAAAATTAGCTACCTAATTACTAGTTTTAACAAGTAATAGGTAGTTAGAATCGCGTACCTTGATAGCAGAAACGAAATGAGCAAGAAAATTTGCGAGAAAATTTCGTCGATCAGAGCTCCGAGTCGTGGTGTGTGTGAATAGTGTCGCGGCTTACCTTAATATAGAAGAAAACCGACTGATCATTTTCCGCGTCGCGCCATTGCACATTCGCGGCGCGCGTGTCACCAAAACAACCCCTGCGCATCGGGTTGGTTTACGAACCCGTGTCGCGCAAGTAAGAAAACCGCAGCGCGGTCATTAAAATTTCAAATTCTTCACACGACCCCACACTTGCCTTAGACCATTGGTACCTGCAATTAATGATAAGATCTTTCCTAATTATTTCTAAGAAATACAGAACTTAACCTATCACACGATGGGTTGCCTCCCAACAAGCGCTATGTTTAACGTCTTCAGCCAGACGTGGAACTCCTCCTTCTATTCATCCTCTGCTGGAACTTCTGATGGCATCTGCTTAAACCCAGGTATGAAATTATGGGTCATCATCGACATTAGGGATGTGAGCTGAGTCATTCTATCGCTCACTCCACTAATCCATTGCTGTTGCGATTCCAGAAGCTTGAAAACTTTTGCTTCCCTTTCTCTTGATTCTTTCTCGTATTGCTGGTGTCTCGCTTCTAGCATCTCCATCATATCTAGCAACTGCTCCTTATCAATAGTGGCCAACGAGTGGTTCCTTGTTTCCTTCAAAATCTCTTCCTTTCCTCCTCCCCCGTTCGCGTCCAAATTTTTTCTTTGCTCCTGATCCCTGGCTCCATTAACACACTTTTTTGTATAGTTGTTTGCCATTATTTTCTGACGGTAAAGATACAGGATTTCCGAACACATTCAGCCTTCTCTTTCGCGTCCCAAAGGAGATGTCCACATCCCCCGCCTTGCAGTCAATTACCGCGCCAGCCGAAGCTAAAAATGGGCGTCCTAAAATGAGCGCAGGCGCGTCGTCCAAGCTTTCATACTCCATGACCAAGAAATCTACAGGGTAGAAGAAGTCTCCAACCATGACTATGACATTAGTCAATTTCCCCCGGGATACCTTTGTTGACTGGTCAGCCAGCTGTACTACAACTTTTGCTGGCTCTATTTCTTCATTCTTGTACTTATCATACAAGTATCCTGGCAACACATTACACTTGCTCCCAAATCCAGCAAGGTGTTCCGAATGACCACGTCTCCTATAGTAGTGGTGATCAGTGGCGATCCAGGGTCCCTCTCCTTTTTGGGCAGTGTTCCCAACAATGCCTCACTGGCCTTAATCGTCAATCTAACGGTGTCTGGTGTGGGAGTCTTACTTTTTTCATTTCTTTCACACATCTCCTGAAGGATTCTTGTATCCTCAGGAGCATCCTTAAGTTCATCCCACAGCGGTTGGTTTATCAAAGGCCCTCTTGGTTTGGGTGCTTCTTGTTTCCTCTTCCCTTTCTTATCTTTCTTATTCTGCTTGATTCCTGCTACCGTCGACTGCTCTTCTTCCTGAACCTCCGTGTCCTCCTTTGGTTGAGTTCCCTCCTCAACAGGAATTTCTTTTTCCTTACCTTCCTCTTGAATCTCCTTAGTCTCCTCCTTCTCCTGGACTGTTTCTCCTTTTTCAAACTCTTCTTTACTTCCTGAATTCAATAAGTCCTCTAAAGTAACTTTTCTACATTCAGCTTCAACAGTATTCACGTGCTCTTTCCCGGCTCGTTGATTGTGGGTCGGATTAACTTCTGTAGTACTTGGCAACTTCCCATTGTCCCTTTTTTGCTGATCCTCGGCCATTTGTCCAATTTGCCTTTCCATGTTTGCAATAGTTGTTGCATTGGCCTGGGACTGCTGCTGAGTGGCACTGAACATTTCATACATTTTTGCAATTATCTCTTCTTGAGTTCCTGGGGCATTGTTGACAGCATTGTTGGGCCCCCTATTATTATTGTTACTATTCCCACTTGTATTTCCATTATTGTTTGCAGGCTGGTATGACCTAGGCTGATTAGATGATTGACCTTGGTAATTATTCTGCCTCTGGTTGTTGAAATTCTGCTGATGCCCTTGATTATATGGTCTGTAGGGTCGTCCATTGTTGTACTGACCTTGACCCTGGCCATGAACTTGGTTTGCCTCCTGAACCTTCGGTCCTCCTTGACCTCCTTGTGATTGACCCTGCGGTCCATTCTGCAGCGTTGACATGAGCCTGTCAAACTTCTTATACAAGTCACTTATTTCCTTTTTTACTTCTTTCTTCCAATCAGCATCAGCTCCCACTGCTGCTGCTGCTGTGCCTACAGTCTTTCTTGTAGAAAAGTTTGCTTTCGAGCCATTGCTTAACTGCTCCAAGAACTGCCAAGCTTCCTCTGGATCTTGCCACATAAATGTCCCGCTTGACGAGGCATTAATCATAGCCTGATGTGTTTCACTGACTCCTTCAAAGAACAACTTTAACTGCCATTTAGGAATCTCATGATGCGGGCAGGATCGCAATAACTCTTTTAACCTATCAAACGCTTCGTGGAAAGCTTCTCCTGGTTTCTGCTGGAAGTCCTGAATGACCCTCCTGATCTCCGTTGTTTTTCTTCCTGGATAAAATTCTTGTAGGAACTTGGCCTTGAGCTGATCCCATGTGGTAATGCTGTTTGATGGTAAAGACGTAAACCAATATTTGGCTTTGTCTTTAAGAGTGAATGGGAATAACCTAAGCCTAAAGATGTTCCTATTGACATTCCTAGGGGTATTAGCATTGGCAATCGCTATAAATTCATATAAGTGATTATACGAGTCATCCTGCTTGTACCCCCTAAACTCTGGCAATATTCCTAACAACTGAGGCCTAATTTTTACTTGTGATTCAATATTGTCAGGAATATAAATTGGCGACGAATCATCATATTCCCGAGGCTGTAAATGTGATGCAACCGATTACTCCAGTGATGACAGATTGTTTCGCGAACGTAGTTGTATACAATATCAAACTAAACAGTCTTTCAAATAAGAGAATCTTCCCTAAGGCAACAACCAAACAAGGAACATGCAATAAGGTCAACTCACACATTCTATGACTATTCAGTCCATATTGTTTACAACTTAGTGGAAATCTCTAAGCAACCTATCGGCACTAGCATACTTCTATTAGCAAATAGCAGATAATAATACAACAATGTGTGATCTCTACCAGGCATTTCAGCAAACATATACCATACGTTTTTTTTTACATCCACAATATTAAATACTTAACCCTTTTCTCATACTGGCGTCGGCTGGCGGTACACACTGTGTCTTCAGTTCACCCTTCATAAAACATCTTTATTTCGTAAAAATGTTTTAAGAAAACTCTTACGCCTCAACTTGAGTCCAGAACACACTAAGTGAGCCTGATTCTCTCAAGCTGTGCTCTGATACCAACTTGTAACATCCCAAAATTTTAGGGTAAAATTAAAAAAAATTAAACGGATACTTCAATATAAGAAAAGCCACTTAATTAATTTTGACAAAATTCCATAACTTATAAGTTTAATGAAAACATCCCAGGATTAACAAAAGTTAATGAAATCACAACATAGCGGAACATCCATTCAAAAACAGTCCTCCAATGAAGCAGCACAGTGTATACACGTCACGCCTTGCCATCCATGGTACCTGATGTACCTGAAACAATAGTTTATATAGGGAAAGGGTAAGCACGGAGCTTAGTGAGTTCCTCAAAATACCATACGATCCATCACATACCATACAACACACAATAACCATTCATATGTCTGTGAGACTCACGGGCTATCCCTGTTCCGCCTGAAGACTCACGAGCAGTTCCCGTTCTGCCTTATCGCTTGCAGGCTTTTCCCGTTCCGTCTAATGACTCGCAGGCTATTCCCGTTCCGCCTATTGGCTCGCGGGCTATCCCGTTCCGTCCACAAACAATCATTATCATAGCAATAATTCATACAATTATCATAACATGTAAGATCACCTTAGTCTAACATATCTTCCTTCCTACGCATGCAATATCACCTATAGTATAGTGTGAAGACTCACCTGATTATAGTTGACTATATCGTTTATCTTTCTCGGCTTTGTATTTCCTTCAACTTTAACTGTTAACATAATAAGAAATCTATCATTTCTTAATCCTTAACTATATAGTCGCATCATTAAACCCTTCAATAATTCCAATATGATACTCCATGATTTATCAAGTAAAGAACGGCCAGGTAGAAGATTAGATGGGGTGGCAGGATCCTTTCAGTATTTTAGCCTTTCGGAAAATCCAACAACCAGATCCCAAGTAATCGGCCTAGTCACCGTCCTCGTAAGTAAATCAATCGATATTATTTTCGGAAATTACGAATTGTTATAATAACGACATTTTAAGGTTTTTGTTTACTATTGTTTAGAAATGAGTATAATATAACATATGTTATACTTATTAAATATTCTACTTCTTAACAAAAACTATTTTACAATACCTAATTAAGCTACAGAAAGGTTTGTAGTTACCTTATGACCAGTCGTCGAGATCTATAACTCCTTCGTTAGGCTTTTAGGCTTCCTTCCGCTCACATGCTTACACTCTAGTGCTTAGAAACCTCTATATATTGGATTGAGATTTAGTTGTGTGGTTTATGAGATGTTTTGAGGGGTATTTATACTTGAATTCTTGAATAAAAAATGGCATGACACTTTTGACAAAAGATTTTAATAATATAACTTTGTTGAAATTAATACCTTCTAGAATCAGTCTGTTCAAGACTGGTTTAGCCGACTTTAAACCCATGAAATTCACGTTTTTATTCGATATTCCAGAAATTTATCTCAATACCTTTCCAGGGATGTATTTTACGTATTTATACGATTTTTGTATGATTTATTATGAATTTTTGAAAACAGACTATCTAATCTGTCAATTCCGAACTAATCAGTAAAGATTGCATTTTTTACCATAGATAATGTCATTTTCAAGCTTACTATTATTTTTGGTAATTGTACTAGACTCAATTTGTAAACTTTGTGCACTGGTTTGAGGTCTAAACGATTTTTCTAGAATTAATTATGATTTTTCTAAAAACATCACAAAATGCTGATTTTCATATGAAATTGTAACTAAAGTTTTTCTTAGCTTTATAACTACCAATGATCATATAATTCCTAACACTCTTATTTTAAGTATATGTTATAATCAGGATACGGGTCTTACAAGTCTCCCCCACTTATTTGGATTTCGTCCCGAAATCCGCATTCTCGAACGCCTTTATGTATTTCCCATCGAGTCTTCAAAAATCCTCCTCGTCTTATTGTCGAACCTTTACAAGGTTTCATTATCTTTCCCCTTCAACATTCACATATCTCTGTAATAATGCTTAAGGTCCTATTATTCTGATTCACTCCATATTTTTTTTCTTCTAGTTACTCTGGATGTACAAAAAAAACTCTAACTGTTTCTCACAGTTCCACACATCAACTTTACCGGCTACTATCTACAGTACATATTTAGTACTTTCTAATTAGTTAACCTAGTTAACTTGCAACACCTAATTTTTAACACTATTTCGTATTTATATGAATTCGCATATTTCAACATACATTTGTCTCAATTCAACATTTTCTTTTAAATACTTTTTGGCTAAATAAATCTATATTTGTAAAATCTCCAAATGTTTTTGTTTCTCCGAAAAATATAAAATTTACATCATCTTTCGTAAGTTTTTTTTTTTTTTTTGAGTACCGAACACTCTTTAAACTATTTCCATTATCAGGAGACATAAAATTTTGTTTTATTTCAAAAGTCTCTTTATTATCTCGTTCTCACCAGAGTCAAGCAGGGAATTTTGAAAAAATGTCACTTGGGGTAGTGAAAAGTCGCATCTACTGTAGTTAGTTTGAATTTCGGTAATTAAAACGTGAGGTGTCCTTTCAGTTCCGTGTGTCCTTTCGGTTCCAGCTGCAAGATACTATATATACAGGTATGTAGTATCATTCATTTCCACATTCAGTCTCATCCTATCTTATTACTAGTTTGTTCGTAAACGAACTCATATTTAAAGCTGAGTCATGGAAAACAGATCTTCAATGGGCGATCTGTCGAACCCTGGACCTGGTTTTCCGCAAGGAGAGGGTACTTCAAACCAGGAATTCTTAATAGAGTTCGGTGAATTAACATTCTAGACATCTATCATCCATATTTTGTTTATATTTCTAATGTTTTGTTTGATTTTGAATTATGGTACAGTCTTCCAGATATACTACCAATAGAGCATCTCCACGATGAGCCGGAAATTTTTCCCGAGTTGAACATTAACTCAGATGATCCGGTGCATGCATCTGACTTTGCACTTGATCAGACTTCATGCCTTCTACCAGGTTAAATTCTTTTGAATGATCCATTTATAAGTATTCTATTTTGTTTTATCATTTGACATGTGTTATTTGTAGACCCATTTGTGGATGGTCTAACTAAGCACAATCCATTCATGGACGTGCACCTAACAAGCAGTGAGTTTGTCCCCATGAATCAAGAATTCATGGCTGGTATTCAGGATGAGAATCAATTACAGAGGACTCATAACATAAATATTGAATTGAATCCCGAGTTTGGAGTTGGTTTTCAATATCAAGATCATCTTCGGTTGATTCAAAGGAATCTAGAAGGATTTCAGAATCCTGAGATTTTAGTTGAAAACCAACAATTATTACCGATAGAGGCCAGTAATTTTGATGAATCAATGTCCATCTTTGGGTCAAAAAATCAGGATCATGTTCAAATGATCCAGAATGATAACAATACAATTGGATTTGAACCTTCTAGTTCAGAAAACATAGCAGGTGGTAGTGGAAGAGGTTTCAGACATTTATTAAGTAGGGAAATAATAGCTGAACACTTTAACGAACCAATTGAGAAAGCTGCGAAGGAACTCAACATTGGAACGACACAATTAAAAAAACGCTGTAGAGAATTAGGTATCAATCATTGGCCCCAACGACAACTTACGAGTTTGCAAACCTTTATTGATCGTGCTGAGGTAAAGAACTACATTTTTTTAATTCCTTTATATCATAAGGTTGAAATTACTAAAGTTAGTTGTGTCACAGGAATTTGGTAATGAATTTATTGAGGCAACAGAATTATCGGGAGATTTAATACCCAACCTAAAAAAGAAAAAGAAGCGATAATTGAAGGGTCACAATCGGGTCTAACAGACGGCACAAAGAAGCTAATACAAGCTGCTCATAAGGTTGTATTTAGGAAAAGACAAATTCAGGAAAAGGGGGAAACTTCATCAAGAACTCATACACAGCAGCAATCTCCGCCATCTAATTCTGGTATGAGTAGTATTAACCCTGGTTTACTCGAGTCTTCGAGTGAGGAGAATTTTTGAGGCTTTGTAGGTGACCTAGCCTGGTTTCCTCCTTCTTACAGCTACCCCCAACTGGTTCCGAATTAGAGCCCTTCCTCATCACTGCCCTACTTACACACGCCCCAAATGAGTCAATATTTAGCCCCTAATCATGGGGTTACAGGTTCCAACCCTATCGAGACCCCATACCTTGGAGCTCCTCCTCCAATAACTGAAAGCATACCCCTTCCAAATCCTCAAGAAGGTACAAGTCAACCTAATGATGACAAAGATTGGAGTGTAGAATATATTTTCTCGCTTCTTTCTGATTCTCCGGTTTAGGTTAGTAGTTCTGTAAACTTTTCTTAATGTATTAATATAAAGTTGTAGTAATGAATTGAATATATTGACGTGTTACTATAATTTTAATAATTTCATCGATTCAATATAATATTCATGTTGTTCCCTTAATTTTGTATTCCTCCCCCACTTGGACTAAAGTCCAAGTCTGTTTATTCGATTTATAATTTTTTTTACGAGCTCTTACTCTCGAACAAAAACCAAGCCCACTCTGCTCAGCCAACAACTTGCATCAGGGGCAAACACCATCTCAATAAACATGTTTCGATAATGTAAAGACGTTTACATCAACCACCATATGTTACTCATCCGCTTGCGACCCTAGTCAACACCTCTATCGTCAGTTACCTCAATCACGAGCGAGTGATCCAGACTCTAAACCCACACGACCTGATCAATCACTCAAGCAAGATCAATACAAGGGTAGGTAGCCCCACTATTACACAACACTAGGCATGTACAGAGTCGACTCAAAAATACCCGCTATCATCTCAGGCGCCGCTTGCACCTCTTTGACCGTGAGTTGGAAAACTCACCCTTGCATCCTCTAGTCCCTGTCTGACTTGTGCGCCCATTAGTTGCATGAAAAATAGCTACCACAATAGCACTTTGACATTCTCCCTTTCAACAGTCTTTAAGCTTAGTAATCAACTTAAGCATGATCGGTCCAACCAAACTGGTATGATCACATCTTAATTGTTCCTACTGAACCTCACAATCAACATTCACCAATCGAATGGATAAAGGTTTACCACATTACACTAGCATTTAAGTCAACTATGTTAGACACTCACATACTCAGCTCCTTGGATCCTTCGTGACGAACTCCCGACTCAAACGCAGATCCTGTGCTTTCGATAGTAGGAGCTCTACTACTACCTTCCACACATATCCATGTTCGTTCCAAGACCCGTCTCGAAATATCCAATTCGCTTCTCACCGATAATTTTAACACATATGCCCTTACAAGGCATATGTCAACCCTTCTAGGACGGAACTTCCTCCAGTGATGACAGATTGTTTCGCGAACGTAGTTGTATACAATATCAAACTAAACAGTCTTTCAAATAAGAGAATCTTCCCTAAGGCAACAACCAAACAAGGAACATGCAATAAGGTCATCTCACACATTCTATGACTATTCAGTCCATATTGTATACAACTTAGTGGAAATCTCTAAGCAACATATCGGCACTAGCATACAGTTCTATTAGCAAATAGCAGATAATAATACAACAATGTGTGATCTCTACCAGGCATTTCAGCAAACATATACCATACGTTTTTTTTTACATCCACAATATTAAATACTTAACCCTTTTCTCATACTGGCGTCGGCTGGCGGTACACACTGTGTCTTCAGTTCACCCTTCATAAAACATCTTTATTTCGTAAAAATGTTTTAAGAAAACTCTTAAGCCTCAACTTGAGTCCAGAACACACTAAGTGAGCCTGATTCTCTCAAGCTGTGCTCTGATACCAACTTGTAACATCCCAAAATTTTAGGGTAAAATTAAAAAAAAAATTAAACGGATACTTCAATATAAGAAAAGCCACTTAATTAATTTTGACAAAATTCCATAACTTATAAGTTTAATGAAAACATCCCAGGATTAACAAAAGTTAATGAAATCACAACATAGCGGAACATCCATTCAAAAACAGTCGTCCAATGAAGCAGCACAGTGTATACACGTCACGCCTTGCCATCCATGGTACCTGATGTACCTGAAACAATAGTTTGTATAGGGAAAGGGTAAGCACGGAGCTTAGTGAGTTCCTCAAAATACCATACGATCCATCACATACCATACAACACACAATAACCATTCATATGTCTGTGAGACTCACGGGCTATCCCTGTTCCGCCTGAAGACTCACGGGCAGTTCCCGTTCTGCCTTATCGCTCGCAGGCTTTTCCCGTTCCGTCTAATGACTCGCAGGCTATTCCCGTTCCGCCTATTGGCTCGCGGGCTATCCCGTTCCGTCCACAAACAATCATTATCATAGCAATAATTCATACAAGTATCATAACATGTAAGATCACCTTAGTCTAACATATCTTCCTTCCTACGCATGCAATATCACCTACAGCATAGTGAGAAGACTCACCTGATTATAGTTGACTATATCGTTTATCTTTCTCGGCTTTGTATTTCCTTCAACTTTAACTGTTAACATAATAAGAAATCTATCATTTCTTAATCCTTAACTATATAGTCGCATCATTAAACCCTTCAATAATTCCAATATGATACTCCATGATTTATCAAGTAAAGAACGGCCAGGTAGAAGATTAGATGGGGTGGCAGGATCCTTTCAGCATTTTAGCCTTTCGGAAAATCCAACAACCAGATCCCAAGTAATTGGCCTAGTCACCGTCCTCGTAAGTAAATCAATCGGTATTATTTTCGGAAATTACGAATTGTTATAATAACGACATTTTAAGGTTTTTGTTTACTATTGTTTAGAAATGAGTATAATATAACATATGTTATACTTATTAAATATTCTACTTCTTAACAAAAACTATTTTACAATACCTAATTAAGCTACAGAAAGGTTTGTAGTTACCTTATGACCAGTCGTCGAGATCTATAACTCCTTCGTTAGGCTTTTAGGCTTCCTTCTGCTCACTTGCTTACACTCTAGTGCTTAGAAACCTCTATATATTGGATTGAGATTTAGTTGTGTGGTTTATGAGATGTTTTGAGAGGTATTTATACTTGAATTCTTGAATAAAAAATGGCATGACACTTTTGACAAAAGATTTTAATAATATAACTTTGTTGAAATTAATACCTTCTAGAATCAGTCTGTTCAAGACTGGTTTAGCCGACTTTAAACCCATGAAATTCACGTTTTTATTCGATATTCCAGATATTTATTTCAATACCTTTCCAGGGATGTATTTTACGTATTTATACGATTTTTGTATGATTTATTATGAATTTTTGAAAACAGACTATCTAATCTGTCAATTCCGAACTAATCAGTAAAGATTGCAAGTTTTTACCATAGATAATGTCATTTTCAAGCTTACTATTATTTTTGGTAATTGTACTAGACTCAATTTGTAAACTTTGTGCACTGGTTTGAGGTCCAAACGATTTTTCTAGAATTAATTATGATTTTTCTAAAAACATCACAAAATGCTGATTTTCATATGAAATTGTAACTAAAGTTTTTCTTAGCTTTATAACTACCAATGATCATATAATTCCTAACACTCTTATTTTAAGTATATGTTATAATTAGGGTACGGGTCTTACACGGTGGTAGTCAGGGTCGATCCGCAGGAGCTTCGTGGTTAGACCAGATGACAGATTACCAACTTGTAGTGTCACAATACAGTCGGAGGACCTAGTTTCTAAGTTCTCAACTACCCAAAAGCAATAACCAAACAAAGTCAAGCCAAGCATAAGCTAAACTCAACTCAAACAAGCCTAGTTACTTTTTGAAATCAGAAGTGCATCTCTGAATCAGAAGCAATCAAAGGCATCCAAAACATCCAAACAAAACAAGATATAACCTAAACCAATAGCTATAGTCCAACTGAACAGTTACTGGCCAAAGTTCAATACCTAAGCTAACCTAGTTGGCTACTGATTTCAGCAAGGGAAACAGTCCCAAACAAGGTCAAAATAACATCCAAACACAATCAAACACAAGCATCAAAACACCGAAAAACTAAGATTAATTGTAACAAAATGATTTGCATTAACCAAAACCAAATTCCAGTGGTCTAATACAGTAACCAATGATATAAAACAGAAAACTAAAGTGCTCAAAGTCAGTGGTTGTCACTCCCAAAGACCTTAGCTACAAATGCTACTTACTACCAAAAGGAAATTAAATTATAAAACCTGAAATGCCAAAAGATGGTTGCTGAAAACGAATTCTTGGAGTCAAAGAGCCTCTACGGTCGATTCTTCACTAGGGTTTTGCTCAGGGATTCGGCTGTAAATGCCTCTATTTATAGTTGAAATTTATCGCAGCCGTGCCGCGCATTTAAGTGAACCGCGGCGTGCGTACTTATCTTCTCCCGTTTTCTTCGGCCTTTGAATTTGGTTCACCGCCTTGAACCCGCGTCGCGTCTTCTTGATTCCGCGGCGCGCGTACGTGTTTTCCTGATTTTATCTTCTTTTCCAAACTTTCTCCAATTTGCATGCTTTTAGTCTATGTTTTCATTCTTTTCTTCCAAACAAGTCCTGGCACGAAAAGTGAGAATACCAAGATATATCTGATATAATTTCATCAAGAATAGGGCTCAACAACGCCTAAAATACTTGATATCACTAGGCGTTGTCAACACCCCACACTTAAAATCGTACGACGTCCCCGTTGTACAAAAATTATTCAAAACAAGGGAGAAAGAGTTACCTCTTTGGACGGTGGAACTGCTTGATTGGTACTCGGTGTCATAGGTACAAATACATACAAAAAGGTCCTTGATTTAGCGTTCCGGAGTTGTAGCACAACAGTGAACACGCCATTGGTCAAAGCAAGTGGAGGGGGCACGGTGACCCCACACTTGCTTGAAACAACTCCCCCCCCCCCCCCAGTTTTTGGTATCATATGCACAACTCACAAAAAGATTAAATGCAAACAGAAATAAAAACAATAATCACGCAAGAAAAAAAATGTACAACAACATTTTATGTGTTGACGCAAACCGCAACACGTGATTGAGGTGCGCGCGTCGTGGTAATTACGTAGGTTGAAGATTACGTCAATTGGAAATGACCGCGTCGCGCCCTATAAGGGTGACGCGGCGCGGTAATTTCAGGATTTTTACCATCATTCAAACGTCCATATAAATCAGTCAACACAAGATTTTCCTAAATTTACTACTTCTTATTAATGTCGTAAGGCTTATTTTTCAACCCTAAACAAATTTTCCTAAGAATTATTAACAATTTGTTTAACTATTCCTAACCTAAAAATGCAAAAACAAATGTACCAAAAATTCAGCAACAATTACATCAATCCCCTTTTAGTCATGGGTAGTATAGTCATATTCTCCTTCTTCTGGATCCGTTTCTTCCATTGGTTCTTCCTCCTCCTCCCCACTGAGGGTGGTTGGGGTCTCGACAGGGCACAATTAGTCTTTTCAAGAAGTGCAACAACACAATCTGCTAACCAAAGAAGCTGTGTCTGTGTGTTCTCCGATCTCCTGACCACCTCATGCATTGCAAAGGATTGAACTTGATGCTCCCGCTTGTGCGATTCCATACTCCTCTGGAGTGCTTTTAGTTCGTCCGCGAGGAATCGCGACTCCATGGTAGCTGGTCATAGACCACGGGGTAGACTGGTGACTGAGTTTGACCTCTTTTTGGATGTAGATAGCTCGGACCGGAGCGCCGGGAAGGGCATGCGATAGTAACCCGTGTGTGCAGATAGTAACCCGTACGAGTCCGCCAATCGTGTGATAAAGTGTCCCCCTCCCAATGCGGTATATTTCATAGGCGCATCGGTTATTTGTTTGAAGTAATCGACAACGAAATACGGGATGTTACAAGTCTCAAGCATCCTCGTTGCTGCCCACATTAAATGCAACTCTCGGGGAACACTTTCTCCTCATCTGCGCGAGGCCACAGCATGGTTGTTATGAGCCGGTGTAACATACGGTGTGTTGGAAAATGCATGTAACACTCCTGGACAGTATTTTCATGATACCGGGTGGAAGATATCGTGCTCCAATACTCAGCTGGTGAGAAAGAATCACCCATGGTACGGCTGGCTCGTCTGTAAAACGTCCCAAACGCCGGTGTCCGCGACTACTCTTCTGTATATAGCCCAATGCGGTACCCGAATTAGGATAGCCTTTTAGGTTTGAACTTGTTGGACTGTTTTCCTTTGCTAATTTCAGTAGCCAATTAGGTAAGCCTTTTAGGTTTGGACTTTAGCCAGTGACTGTCCCGTGGATCTTAGTTATTGGTTTAATTTATGCCTTGTTTTGGTTTATGTTTGGATTGTTGGATGCCTTTGTTTATTTCTGAATTAGAGATGCACTTCTGATTTCAGAAAGTAACTAGGTTTGTTGTGAAGCTTAGCTTAGTCTATGCTTAGTTTGAGATTGTTCAGTTTAGGTTTTCTGAGTTTTAGTAGCAAGGGTTTAGAAACTAAAGTCCTCCGACTATAGCGTGACACTATAGTGTGTAATCTGTCATCTGATCTGACCACGTAGCTCCTGAGGATCGACCCTGACTACCACTGTGCTACTGTGTGTGTTAGGTTTCTTTTATTTTTGACCGCACGACGACCTAGGCGTGTAAAATTTTGGCACCGTTGCCGGGGAGCTGTGAGCTTAGATTAAGTGATTAGTAGGAACTTTTGTTTCTTGATTTTCTTTGAGTTTCATTTGGTTAGTTTTTGGTTTTTGATTTTGCGGGCGTGTTGCATTAGTGTATGCGCACCCGCAGGGGTGAGCAATTATCCCCTTTGCATTTTGACTCAGAGATTGAGCGTACTGCGCGCAAGATTCGTGCACGTAGGCGTTTAAATACAATGAGTTTCAGTCATGTCAGTAGTAGTACAGTAAGTGTTGCCCAGGAACCATCAGGTGAGGCAACGGGGATGTCTTTTATTCCCCCGATTTCCGAGTTTCAATTCGGGAGCACGAGTGCTTCTGGTGGTGCAGTTTCAGCCCCTGTACCCATACCATTATTCACTCCGCCATCGATTCCACCATTTCCACCAGTATCACACCCATAATCCACCAATCCATTCACCTCTGCAATGTCTTGGGGAGAGCCGACCCGTGATGGCACCCCAGTTTCTAAGCAGCAGACACCAACTTCTCAACCATTTTCACAACCACAATCAGTACTATTTAAACCTCAGGCCATATTCCAACCTACACAACCGCAACAATACCAGCAACCTCCTTAGCCACAGTACCAGTATCTAGAGGAAGAGGAGAGATATGATGAGGAAGATGAAGGATGGGTCCCACCAGCACCACAACAACCATGAGACCGAGGTCGGGGACCTCCAAGAAGAGAACAACAGCATCAACCATTACAAGGTCAGCAGGGATACAATGATCCTCAATGTTACAGTAATCCTATACGACCTTTATATTTTGCACAACCGAGGGGGCAATCGGTTGCATCACACTTCCAACCACGGGAGTATGATGACTCATCGCCCATCTATATTCCTGATGATGTAGAACACCATGTAGAAATTAGAACCCAGTTGATAGAAATATTAACGCAATTCAGAGGATATAAAACTGATGACCCATACAATCATTTATATGAGTTTTTAGCTGTAGCGAATGCTAATACTCCTAGAAATGCCAATAGGGATGCTTTTAGATTAAGATTATTTCCTTTCACACTAAAGGATAAGGCCAAATATTAGTTCACTTCTCTTCCATCTAATAGTATCACTACTTGGGATCAACTCAAGGCGAAATTTTTACAAGAATTCTACCCAGTTAGTAAAACCACAAAGGTCAGACGAGAAATTCAAAACTTTCAGTAGCAGCCTGGAGAGGCTTTCCACGAAGCCTTTGATAGATTGAAGGAGTTATTGTGATCCTGCCCGCATCATGAAGTTCCCAAATGGCAGTTAGTGAAGTTGTTCTTTGAGGGAGTCAGCGAAACACATCAAGCAATGATAAATGCCCCATCAAGCGGGACATTTATGTGGCAAGAGCCAGAAGACGCTTGGAGATTCCTGCAGCAGTTGAGCTTAGGATCGAAGGTTAGCGGAACCATGAAAGATAATACAGTCTATGTAGCGAATATGGAAGCGGAAAGCAAGTGGAAGACCGAAATTCAGAAGGAGCTCAGTGCTATGAGTAAAAAGTTTAATCAAATGCTCGCAAGGTTTCAGCAAGAGAAAGGAGCATATGTGCTGCATGGGCAAGTTATATGCAACACATGCGGGGGTATATGACATAATCACAATGAGTGCTCGATGACTCATGAGGAGATTAGTCAAGTACATGGGTATGGTCGATTTCACAACGCACCAAGACCATTCCGAAGCAATCAACAACGGGAAGTGAGGCAACAACCAATAAGGCAGCATCAGGTGCAACCTCCTCCGCCAGCGGGAGGAATGAACATTGGTATACAGAAAATCTTTGGGATGTTAGTCAAGCTTCAGGAAGTGGATAAGTCTAATTCAGAAGCAATTTTGAAATTAGGAGAATTGATTATTAAGATGGAGGAGGATAGAACAAAGGAAAGGACACAGGCATCAAAGGTGCAAGTGAATGAGGTGATCACGCTTAGGAGCGGGAAGAAAGTGGATAATAAGGTTACAGCCCCGCCTGTGGACGAAGATAGTGATGTGGAGATAATCTTTGATGAAAAAGAAGAATTGGAAAAGGAAGAAAAGAAGGGTAAAGAGGAACAGGCAAAGAAGAAGAAGCAAACGAGTACATGGGAGAAAGAAGAACCAAGTGGGACAGTCCCTTTTCCTACAGCTTTGGAAAAGCCGGAGAAAAGACCATATGGGAAAAAGGGACCACATGCAGAAGATATGTGGGAACTATTTAGTCAGATTAAGGTTAACATTCCATTAGTTAAACTTATTAAGGAAGTTCCCGCATATGCTAAGTTTCTCAAGGATATGTGCATACATAAGAAACATATCTTGTCCCATTTGCCCAAGATGATTAGCTTACCTGAGAATGTAAGTTCTATTTTGATGGACGCGCTTCCCCCCAAGATGAAGGATCCTGGAGTTCCTCTCATCTCTGTAGATTTAGGCGATGTGCACATTAAAAGGGCCTTGTTAGATTTAGGTGCAAGTGTGAACATATTACCTGGACAGTTATTTGACAAGCACGAGTTTGGCACCATGAGATCTACCGACGTAATTTTACAATTGGCGGATAAATCTACAAAGATCCCTAGGGGGATGCTCGTTGATGTCATTATTAGAGTGGGAGAATTTTATTACCCAGCAGATTTTCTAGTTCTGGACACTCGTCAGGCGACCAATGGAGAACAACCCACGATCATCCTAGGACGACCGTTTCTAGCCACGGCCAACGGGAATATCGCTTGTCGTACTGGAGAAATAGGAATATCTTTTGGGCACCAACAGACCAAAATCAACATTTTCAATGCCAGTTCCAGGGGAAGTAACATGGAAGAAGAAGAGTGCTATCAAGTAGATATCATAGATGAGCTAGTGCAGCAGTACACTCCAGAGGTACTTCAATCAGAGGCGATGGAGACTCAAGAAGAAGGAAGTGTTGAAAATGATGAGCAGTAGAAAGAAGTAGAAGGAGAGAAGGGTTTGAAGTCTGAAGAATGCTCTTACATAGAGAAGTTACCGATAGAGATTCCAAGGACGTTGAAACCCTCCTTACAAGAACCACCGAAGCTGGAATTAAAGCCGCTACCAGAACATCTAAAGTATGCCTTTCTAGGGGACAAGGATACTTTGCCTGTGATTTTAGCAGCAGACGGGGAACAAGAGAAGGAATTGCTCAAGGTATTGTCTAAGCATAAGGAGGCTATTGGTTAGACGATCGCAGACTTGAAAGGAATTAGCCCGACCACGTGCATGCATAGAATCATTACAGAAGAAGGTGCCAAACCATCCAGGGATACACAGAGGAGATTGAATCCCAATCTGAAGGAAGTTGTAAAAAAGGAAGTTCTCAAATGGTTAGATGCAGGCATCATATACCCGATTTCTGATAGCGAATGGGTCAGTCCGACACAGACAGTGCCAAAGAAGTCTGGAATAACTGTTGTGGATACGAAGGATGGCGATAAGATATCCACAAGGCCCGTAACTGGATGGAGAGTCTGTATCGATTATCGGAAGCTCAACACCGCTACATCCAAATATCATTTCCCATTGTCGTTCATCGATCAGATCGTGCAAAAGCTAGCAGGACAGAAGTACTACTGTTTCTTGGATGGGTATTCTGGGTACAATCAGATTGCAATCCATCCAGAGGATCAGGCAAAGACAACATTCACGTGTCCTTATGGCACCTTTGCTTTTCGCAGAATGCCATTCGGGTTGTGTAATGCGCCTGCTACATTTCAACGATGCATGATGGCGATCTTTTCTGATATGATTGGTGATGCATTAGAAATTTCATGGATGACTTTTCAATCTTTGGACCGACATTCGAAGCCTGCTTGGGACAATTGGAGAAAGTATTGGAAATATGTGTCGAATCGAATTTGGTGCTTTCCTGGGAAAAGAGTCACTCCATGGTCAAAGAAGGGATAGTGTTAGGTCACGTAGTCTCTAAGAGAGGGTTCGAAGTTGATCGTGCTAAGGTCAAGGTTATATCCACGTTGCCACCCCCAACATCAGTGAAAGGGGTCAGATCATTCCTAGGACATGCGGGTTTTTACCGTAGGTTTATCAAAGACTTTAGTACCATCTCCAAACCCGTCTGCGGTCTTCTCTTGAAAGATGCACCATTCATTTTTTATGAGGAATGTGTAAAAGCATTCAATATCCTCAAAAATAAATTGGTCGAGGATCCTATCCTGAAACCGCCAGATTGGACTCAACCATTCGAAATAATGTGCGATGCTAGTGACTATGCTGCTGGTGCAGTATTAGGTCAGAAGATTGATCGGAAACCTGTAGTTATTTGTTATGCTAGTAAAACTTTTTCTGAAGCTCAATTAAATTATACAACTACTAAAAAAAAATTACTTGCCTTAGTATTTGCATTAGACAAGTTTCGATCATACATTTGGGGATCCAAGGTAGTAGTTTATACTGATCATAGCGCCGTTAGACACTTGCTCGCCAAGAAGGAGTCTAAACCTAGATTGATTAGATGGATACTTCTGTTGCAAGAGTTCGATGTGGAGATTAAAGACAAGAAGGGAGCAGAGAATGTCGTGGCAGACCATCTTTCTCGATTGCCAGCTGAAGGATTGGAAGCAAGAATTAAGGATTCATTCCCGGATGAGCAGTTGCTGGAGCTTACTGGAGCCCCTTGGTACGCAAATTACGTGAATTTTCTGGCCACAGGAGCAATACCGACGCATTGGACCAAACAAAGACAAAAGCAGTTCCGCACATATGCAAAAAGATTTATATGGGATGACCCTGACCTTTTTAAGGTAGGAGAGGATCAAATAATTCGACGATGTGTGCCTGATAGCGAAATCGGTGAGGTATTGGAGCATTACCATGCGTCAGCATGTGGAGGGCATTTCAGTGGTAAAAAGACAGGGTACAAGGTTCTCGAAGCTGGATTATATTGGCCAACAATTTTCAGAGACGCACATCAAACTGCTAAGGAATGCCTCAACTGCCAACAGTTAGGAAACATATCAAAAAGGGATCAGATGCCCTTGAACCCAATTTTGGTAATGGACATTTTCGATGTCTGGGGAATTCACTTCATGGGTCCATTTCCTACGTCACATGGTTATGTGTACATTCTGGTAGCAGTGGATTATGTGTCCAAATGGATCGAAGCAGAGGCAACTCGTACGAATGACCACCATGTGGTGTGTAAATTCGTGAAGAAGAACATCTTCACCAGGCATGGAGTTTCGCGAGTGATCATCAGTGATGGAGGGTCTCACTTCAAGAATTTTAAATTTGGAAGGTTGCTAAAGCACTATGGAGTAAATCATCGGATTGCAACACCCTATCATCCTCAAACGAGTGGTCAAGTGGAAGTGTCCAATAGGCAAATAAAGTAAATCTTGCAAAAGACTATCAAGACCGATAGGAAGGATTGGTCACTTAGGTTGGATGATGCTCTTTGGGCATACCGAACTGCCTACAAGACACCGATTGGGATAACGCCATATCGGTTGGTTTATGGGAAAGGCTGTCATCTGCCGGTGGAGCTTGCCAACCGCGCCTTATGGGCAGTCAAACAAGTCAACATGGACTACACGGAAGCAGAAAACGAAAGGAAACTCCAGTTGTCGGAATTAGAGGAGCTACGAGACGAAGCATACGAAAACGCGGCCACATACAAATCAAAGATGAAACAGTATCACGATGCCAAGCTCCGCTTGAAAACCTTCGAGGTAGAACAGAAAGTGTGGCTGTACAACTCGCGATTGAAGATGTTTCCAGGGAAACTCAGGAATAAATGGAATGGCCCCTATGCAGTGGTTAGCATCATAGATTATGGCGCAGTAGAGATTCAGGACTTGAAAGGTGGTCAACCATTTAAAGTCAATGGACATAGGCTCAAACCTTATGTCGTTGCGGGCACGTTCCAGAAACTGGAAGTGGAGACAGTCGAATTTGTTGTAGACGTTCCAGTTTATACTGCATAAATCAGGTAAGTGCACGTCTGGCTGAAGACGTTAAACTTAGCGCTTGTCGGGAGGCAACCCGATCGTCATCTGTATATTTGCATTTTTTTAATAATTCATCACGTCCATTTTTATCACGGTGAGAAAAAGGCAAGTGTGGGGTCATTTTGGTAATTTTGCAATACAGCGACGCGGGATCTTAGAAACCACGCCGCGCGTATTGAGTTTTTGCGATTATAATTAAAGTAAGATTTTTATATGCGACGCGGATAGAAGCTTCCCGCGCCGCGGCCTTATCTTAATTTGAAATTAAAGATAATCACTTAAACAGAGTTTTTGAAAGATATCCAAAATTCCCACAACTGCATATAATCAATTTGCGAAATTCGTGATTCTTTTCACTGCGGTAAAAGCCTCTCAATCAATCAAGTCATCTGCATTCTTTTCTCTTCACTGAAATTCAAGTAAGTTCTTCTTTTTCTCCTCTTTTTCTTTATAAGTCTTGAACTTGCCTAAATGATGCTGTAATTTACAATGTCTTAATCATCTTATGAAATTGATAGTCAAATTAGGTTTATAGTACTGTACTGCATGAAACCCAATTGATAGATTAGAGTTAACTGGATTGAATTAGACAGAATGATCGATTTTGTTGGCTGAAATCGTTCGACGAGCCGCGGTCTGTACAGTCCACGACGTGCAACATGAATGTTCATTTGACGCGTCGCGGGATGTCATGTGCGCACCGCGTCGAATGTCGAAACAGTGCAATAATTATCAATTTTTGTGATCTCTGCAGGCACGATGTCTTCCTCCGCAATTTCAGAATCAATTGACTAGAACTCCTTGGCTACAGGAGTTGGCAGAACACGGGCTTATAGCTTCTACAATCGCTGATATCTGCAGCAACACAAGAGAATCCTTCCCGCCCGGCCGGTCAACTGGGAGTTGACCAAGGAATCGGGAATCATGGATCATTTGCAAGATTGGTTGGTCCAAGGGGGCTACGAGAATGGCAAGCTTATCTACACATGTCGGGCCATTGAAAACGTGGTTCACATGGAAGAACCTATTTATCAGGAGGTGCTCTTGTAATTTCTTGCAAGCTACCACTTTGATAATCAGCCACTGGGGATGGACACTGAAGAAATGGTGCAGTTTTGGTTGGGTAATCACAACCGGAGCTGCAGTCTACGGGAATTTGGTTATCGAATCGGGCTGTATACGCAAGAAGAATCGGAGGCACCGGGGTTCGACACATTCCACCGAAGTGCTAACTATGATGCTGATGATTCCTTCTCGCCTGCTGACTATTGGAGTACCATATCATCCACGCAGTATCACGAGAATACCGTACACGAGGGGCTGATGCACCTATCGGTGCATCGAATGTTGCATCGGTTGATATCGACAATGATCTGGCCTCGTGCAGACGAGGAACAGGTCCTACCACGTGAGCTACATCTCATGTGGTGTTTGACGCGGATGCTCCAGACGTGCAACATTTCGTATTTCGTGGCTGACTACTTCAAGCAGATCACAGACGTACCTTTGAAGCAAATCGCTCTCGGTGGCGGACATTATGTAATGAGACTAGCCCAATCCTACGGGTTGCTATCCGAGCACACTACCCGTGGACTAACACTTGTTCAGCCAGTTCCCTTCAGTACGCCGACCACCATCTCCCGAGATGTGATTTATGTTGATGATGGGATCGCAGCAACCGAGCGATCGCCATTTCCGGTACTGAGGACCTAGCCATCAACTTCCAAAAAGCGACCGCGGGTGACAGTCAGTTTACCCCGAGGACTCTCCCCGGCCACCATGGAGTCACGATATTTGGCCAATGAAGTGAAGGCAGTTCAAAAAGCCTTGCAGACCCACATGCGGGAACACCATATCCAGTCGTGTGCAGCGCATGAGATTAATAAAAGAACGGAGAATACACAAACGCAACTCCTCTGGCTAGTTGACTGTGTGATTGCACTAATGGCGAAGCACAAGTGTGTCCCACCAAGACCCCAGCCAACGATCAGAGACGAAGAGGAGGAGCCCATGTAAGAAGAACCTATGGAGGAAGAGGAGGATGAGGAGGACGATACAGCACATAGTTAGGGGAAGTAATTATGTTTTCTTTTCAGTTTTTAGGTTAAAAGTGTCCATTTTAGGTTAGATTTGAATTTTGTTGCTAAAAAAATGTTAAATGTTAGGATGATTGTTCGTAGATGAAAAATAAGCCATTTTCAGGCATTAGGACGTAATAAAACTTAGTGATTTTGTGTTGAATCTGCTGTTTAGAGTGTTTGAAATTTGTACAATCTGCTAAAATTACCGCGCCGCGGCACCCTCACAAGGCGCGACGCGGTCTTCTCCCATTTAACGGTGATTTCAACACTCGTAATTACCGCCACGCGCGTCCTTCAATCACGCGCTGCGGTCATCCGCAACACATACATTTTGCTTATTGTACATTTCTATGTTTTCTTTTATATATAAGTTTGCGTTTAATGTTTTGTTGAGTTATGCATGTTATACCAAATTGGGGAGGAGTTGTCTCAGACATGTGTGGGGTCACCGAGCCCCCTCCACTTGTCTTGACCATCGGCGTGTTCACTGTTGCGTCACAACTCCAGAATGCGAAATCAATGACTTTTTGTTCGAATTTGTACCTGTGATACCGAGTACCAACCAAGCAGTCTACCGTCCAAAGGGGTAACTCTTTCTCCCTTGTTCTAAAATATTTTTATGTACAACGGGACGTTGTACGGTTTTAAGTGTGGGGTGTGGACGGTCGAAAGAGTAGTTTTTGAAATTTTTGCGGGAAAAGACCAATTTTCAATTTTTTGCAACTTTTTCAAAAATTTTACTAAATTGTAATTTTGAAACGAATGGTTTGTGATTGTTGATAGCAGTGGTATTTTTCAAGAGATACTATTTAGTTGTGATCATGCTATTAGTTAGTCAAACAAGTTGAGTTTTAGGAGTTAGACGATTGGATTGTTTTAGGATTGGAATTTAGGAAGGAAATGTCAATCTGTGGCCTTTGTTGTTCGATCCGGTATGTTCGAAAAGGGTAGCCTCGAAGAGGCATTTATGCACCTTACCACCTAAGATCGTCTGGTCTGGGATGGTATTTTTGAAAGCTCGTTACACGGACAGCATCGAAAGTCATGGACAATTCCTTAATGGCCTTTAGAATCTGAATGAGTAAGTACACTTCATTGTGGACAGAAAGTTTGTAATCAAGGGTTCTCTAGAAAGCCATGAATTCCAAAGAACATTCTAATTAGGTTCTCGCGAACTGTTTTCACTCTAACTCATAGGGCAATAAGCTTTGAAACTCAACACAGTCAAAAATTGTTTGAGTCTTAGTTAGAATTTATTAAAAACCCTCTTGCTTGGGGACAAGCAAGGCACAAGTGTGGGGTGTTTGACAACGCCTAGTGATATTGCATATTTTAGTCGTTGTTGAGCCCTATTCTTAGTGAAATTATATCATATATATCATGGTATTCTCACTTTTCGTGCCAGTACTTGTTTGGAAGAAAATAATGAAAACAGAGACCAAAAGCGTGCAAATTAGAGAAAGTTTGGAAAAGAAGATAAAATCAGGAAAATACGTACGCGCGCCGCGGGTTTTGCAATTGCGCGACGCGGCTTCGAGGCGGTGGAACAAATTCAAATGCCGAGAAAACGGGAGAAGATAAGTACGCGCGTCGCGGGAAACTTAAATGTGCGACGCGGCTGCGGGAAAATTGCAACTATAAATAGAGCCATTTACAGCCAAAAACCCTAGCAAAGACCCGGTGGAAAAACGACCTGAAGGCTCTTTG
This sequence comes from Cichorium intybus, assembly GCA_023525715.1. Classification (NCBI taxonomy): domain Eukaryota; kingdom Viridiplantae; phylum Streptophyta; class Magnoliopsida; order Asterales; family Asteraceae; genus Cichorium; species Cichorium intybus. Next base: position 71,153,524 of record CM042016.1, on the reverse strand, counting down.
ACTCCGTGATTAAGCATCAGCAACCTCTTATTTGGTATTTCTTAGTTTTAGAATTTATTTTCATTTAGCTAGATAGTTAGTAATTGTTACCTAGTATCTTTGGGAGTGACAACCACTGATATTATGCTTTGGTTTATGTTTTTGAATCATTTGGTTACTGTTTGTAGCTGTGGAATTCGTTTTGGTTAATGAAAATCATTTTGTTACAAGTAATCTCAGTTTTTCGGTGTTTTGATGATTGTTATTGGTTTTGATTATTTGGATTGTGATTGGATGCTTGTTTTGACCTTGTTGGGCTGTTTTCCTTTGCTGATTTCAGTAGCTAATTAGGTTAGCCTTTTAGGTTGGAACTTTAGCCAGTGACTATCCCGTGGATCTTAGTTATTGGTTTATTTTATGCCTTGTTTTGGTTTATGTTTGGATTGTTGGATGCCTTTGTTTACTTCTGAATTAGAGATGCACTTCTGATTTCAGAAAGTAACTAGGTTTGGTGTGAAGCTTAGCTTAGTATATGCTTAGTTTGAGATTGTTCAGTTTAGGTTTTCTGAGTTTTAGTAGCAAGGGTTTAGAAACTAAAGTCCTCCGACTATAGCATGACACTGTAGTGGGTAATCTGTCATCTGATCTGACCACATAGCTCCTGCGGATCGACCCTGACTACCACTGTGCTAGTGTGTGTGTTAGGTTTCTTTTATTTTTGACCGCACGACGACCTAAGCGTGTCATACATGCTGATGCATGGCTGTTTTCCAATACCTCCTCAATTTCGCTATCAGGCACATATCGGCGTATTATTTGATCCCCTCCTACCTTGAAAATGTCAGGGTCATCCCAAATAAATCTCTTTGCATATGTGCGGAATTGTTTTTGCCTCTGTTTAGTCCAATGTTTTGGTATTGCTCCCGTGGCCAGAAAATTCACATAGTTTGCGTACCATGGAGCTCCAGTAAGTTCCAGCAGCTGCTCATCTGGGAATGAATCTTTAATTCCAGCTTCCAATCCTTCTGCTGGCAGTCGAGAGAGATGATCTGCCACTACATTCTCTGCTCCCTTCTTGTCCTTGATTTCCACATCAAACTCTTGCAACAGAAGTATCCATCTGATCAATCTTGGTTTAGACTCCTTTTTCGCAAGCAAATGTCGAACAGCACTGTGGTCAGTGTAAACTACCACCTTGGATCCCCAAATATATGATCGGAACTTGTCAAGCGCAAATACTACGGCGAGTAATTCTTTTTCGGTAGTTGTATAATTTAGTTGAGCTTCGGAAAAAGTTTTACTAGCATAGCAAATAACTACTTGTTTCCAGTCAACCCTTTGGCCTAATACTGCACCTGCAGCATAGTCACTAGCATCACACATTATTTCAAAAGGTTGGGTCCAATCAGGAGGTTTTAAAATGGGGGCCTCGACCAATTTATTTTTTAAAATGTTAAATGCTTTTATACATTCTTCATCAAAAATAAATGGTGCGTCTTTCAACAGAAGGCCACAAAGAGGTTTGGAGATAGTACTAAAATCTTTAATAAATCTACGGTAAAAACCAGCATGACCTAGAAAAGATCTAACCCCTTTCACGGATGTCGGGGGTGGCAATGTGGAAATAACCTTAACCTTAGCACGATCTACCTCAAATCCTCTTTCAGAGACCACATGATCTAAAACTATTCCTTCTCTAACCATGAAGTGGCTTTTCTCCCAAGAAAGCACCAGATTAGACTCAACACATCTTTGTAACACTTTTTCCAATTGACTTAAGTAGGCTTCAAATGTTGATCCAAAAATCGAGAAATCGTCCATGAAGATTTCCAAAGCGTCACCAATCATGTCGGAGAATATCGCCATCATACACCGTTGAAATGTAGCAGGGGCATTGCACAATTCGAATGGCATTCTGCGAAACGCAAAAGTACCATATGGACATGTGAATGTGGTCTTTGCTTGATCCTCCGGGTGAATGGCAATCTGATTATACCCAGAATAGCCGTCCAATAAACAATAATACTTCTGTCCAGCTAACTTTTCCACGATCTGGTCGATGAATGGTAATGGAAAATGGTCCTTAGATGTAGCAGCATTGAGTTTCCGGTAATCGATACATACTCTCCATCCAGTCGCGGGTCTTGTGGAAACTTTGTCACCATCTTTAGTATCCACAACAGTTATTCCAGATTTCTTTGGCACTGTCTGTGTCAGGCTGACCCATTCACTATCAGAGATCGGATATATGATCCCAGCATCCAGCCACTTTAGAACTTCCTTTTTACAACTTCCTTCAGATTTGGATTCAATCTTCTCTACGTGTCTCTGGCAGGTTTGGCTCCTTCTTCTGTGATGATTCGATGCATACATGTGGTTGGACTAATTCCTTTTAAATCTGCGATTGTCCAACCAATGGCCTCCTTATGCTTGGACAATATCTTGAGTAATTCCTTTTCTTTTTCCTCTGTCAAGTTTGCTACTAAAATCACTGGCAAAGTATCCTTTTCTCCCATAAATGCATACTTTAGATGGGCTGGTAATGGTTTCAACTCCAGTTTCGGTGGTTCCTGCAATGATGGTTTTAACGTCTTTGGAATCTCCGTTGGCAGCTTCTCGATGTGTACGCATTCTTCTTGCTTCATGCCTTTGTCTTTTCTGGCTGCTTCTTCTTGCTTCTCCTGCTCACCCTCTCCTTCTTCTTGAGTATTCATCACTTCTTGTTGCAACACTTCAGGCGTATACTGTTGTACTAAATCATCTATGATGTCCACCTGGTAACATTCTTCATCCTCTATGGTGCTTTCTTTGGCATTAAAGATATTAATCTTAGTTTGTAGGTGCCCAAAGGAAATCCCCATCTCTCGTGTGCGACAGTCAATGTTTGCATTGGCTGTAGCCAAAAAGGGTCGCCCCAAAATAATCATCGGCTGCCCTCTATTGGCCGCCTGACGGGTACCCAGAACTATGAAATCCGCTAGGTAATAGAAATCTCTCACCTTAATGATAACGTCTGACAACATTCCCCTTGGAATCTTTGTAGATTTATCAGCAAGCTGTAGACTCACATCAGTAGATCTTAAAGTACCGAATTCATATATGTCAAAAAGCTGTCCTGGTAGAATGTTCACGCTTGCACCCAAATCTAGCAGAGCTTTCTTGATATGCACATCGCCTAAATCCACTAAGATGAGAGGAACTCCTGGATCCTTCATCTTGGGAGGTAATGCATCCACAATTAAAGAACTTACATTTTCGGGCAAACTAATCATTTTAGGTAAGTGCGACAGAATATGCTTTTTGTGAATACACATGTCTTTGAGAAATTTCGCATATGCAGGAACCTCCTTGATAAGCTTAACCAATGGGGTGTTGACCTTGATCTGACTAAACAGTTCCCACATGTCTTCTGCCTGCGGTCCCTTTTTCCCATATGGTCTCTTCTCCGGCTGTTCCAAAGCCGTAGGGAAAGGAACTGTCCCACTTGTTTCTCCCTTCTCCCATGTAGTTGCTTGTTTCTTCTTCTTTGCTTGTTCTTCCTTCCCCTGTTTCTCTTCCCTTTCCAGCTCTTCTTTCTCATCAAAAATTATTTCTACATCACTATCCTCTTCTGCTGGTGGAGCTGTAACTTTGTTATCCACTTTCTTCCCGCTCCTGAGTGTGATAACCTCATTCACTTGCACTTTCGACGGTTGTGCCTTCTCTTGTGCTCTATCTTCCTCCATCTTAATAATTAACTCCCCTAGCTTCAGAATGGCTTTTGAATTGGCATCCTCCACTTCCTGGAGCTTAATTAACATTCCAAAACTTTCCTGCATGCCAATATTCATACTTCCTACTGGAGGTGTAGGTTGCATCTGCTGCCTCACTGGTGGTTGTCTTACCTTTCACTACTGATTGTTTCTGAATGGTCGTGGTGCGTTATGGAATTGACCATATCCATGAACTTGACTAATTTCGTCATGAGTCATCAAGCATTCACTGTGATTATGTCCTATTTCACCACATGTATTACATATAACTTGCCCATGCAATACATATGCTCCCTTCTCTTTTTGAAACCTCGCGAGCATTTGATTAAACTTTTTAGTCACAGCACTAAGCTCCTTCTGAGTTTCCATCTTCCACTTGTTTTCTGCTTCAATGTTTGCTACGTAAACTGTATTATCCTTCATGGATCCACTGACCTTAGATTCTAAGCTCCACTGCTCTAAGAACTTCCAGGCATCCTCTAGCTCTTGCCACATAAATGTCCCACTTGATGAGGCATTTATCATTGCTTGATGAGTCTCATTTACTCCTTCAAATAACACTTTCACTAACTGCCATTTGGGAACCTCATGGTGCTGGCAAGAACGCAATAACTCCTTTAATCTATCAAACGCTTCATGAAAAGCCTCGCCAGGCTTCTGCTGAAAGTCTTGAATTACGCGTTAACTTCTGTGGTCTTACTGACTGGATAGAATTCTTGTAGAAACTTCGCCTTAAGTTGGTCCCAACTAGTGATATTATTAGGTGGAAGAGATGTGAACCAGTATTTGGCCTTATCCTTTAAGGTGAAAGGAAATAATCTTAACCTAAAAGTATCCATATTGGTGTGTCTAGGGGTATTAGCATTTGCAATAGCTATGAACTCATACAAGTGATTGTATGGATCATCGGTTTTATAACCTCTAAATTGAGTTAATATTCCTATCAACTGGGGCCTAATTTCTACTTGAGATTATATATCATCAGGAATGTAAATGGGCGACGAGTCATCGAACTCCTGTGGCTGGAAGTGCGATGCAACCGATTGCCCCCTCGGTTGTGCAAAACACAAAGGTTGAGCAGGATTACCGTAAAAGTGATGATCATTATATCTCAGCTGACCTTGTAGTGGTTGATGTTGCTGTGCTCTTCTTGGAGGTCCCCGACCTCGGTTCCATGGTTGTTGTGGTGCTGGTAGAATCCATCCTTCGTCTTTATCCTCATACCTTTCCTCAGCCTCTTGATACTGGTACTGTTTCTGAGGTGGTTGTTGGTATTGCTGCTGTGGTGGTATAGGTTGGAATGTGGTTTGTGGTTTAAAAAGTAGTGGTGGTGGTTGTGAAATGGGTGTCTGCTGTCTAGATACTAGGGTGCCATCACGGGTCGGCATTCCCCAAGACATGGCAGGTGTAAATGGGTTTGTGGATTGTGGTTGGGATAAAGGTTGAAATGGCGGAATCGACGGCGGAGTGCATGATGGTATAGCTGCAGGGGCTGAAGCTGCACTACCAGTCGCACTCGTGCTCCCAATGTGAAATTCTGAAATTGGGGGAATAAATGACATCCCTGTTGCCTCACCCGAGGGTTCCTAGGCAACACTCACTATACTACTACTAACATTACTAAAACTCATTGTATTTAAACGCCTACGTGCACAGATCTTGAACGCAGTTCGCTCAATCTCTGAGTCAAAACGCAAAGGGGATAATTGCTCACCCCTACGGGTACGCATGCACTAATGCAACACGCTCGAGAAACCAAAATCAAAATCATTAACTAACTGAAATCTCAATACTAAAACACAAAATCAAAAACTAAAAAGCCTACAGATCACCTATTCTCAAGCTCACAACTCCCCGGCAACGGCGCCAAAATTTGACATCGTAGTGGTCGTCATGCGGTCAAAAATAAGAAAATACCTAACACACACACTTAGCACAGTGGAAGTTAGGGTCGATCCACAGGAGTTACGTGGTCGAGACAGGTGACAGATTACCAACTGCAGTGTCATGCTACAGTCAGAGGATTTAGTTCCTAACTTTTGTCAATAAATCCCAAAAAAATCATAAACTCCAAACCAATAACTAATCCTAATTGGTTACTGAAATCAGAAATATATCTTAAAATCAGAAGTAACAAAGGTCACAACAAACATCCACACAATCCAAAACATCTACAAAAGCATTCAAGAACAATAAATACCGAAAATTGAGCAATTAACAAAAACCGAATGATTATCATTAACCAAACCATATCCAAAGGGTCCAAAACAATAACCAAACTATCCAAAACAGAACTAAGACTCAATGTCAATGGTTGTCACTCCCAAAGACACTAGCCAACTATTACTAACTACTAAACTAATTGAAAATTAAATATAAAAACATGAAAATACCAAAAGATGGTTGCTGAAGCTAAATCTCGGAGTCAAAGAGCCTTGGGGGTCGATTTCACACCAGGTCTTCGCTGATTTTTTCGACCTAAAACCCTCTATTTATAGTTGCAAAAATCACGAGGCCACGCCACGCAAAAGTAGATCCCGCTGTGCGCGTAGAGGTTTATCCCTGTTTTATCGGCATTTGAATTTTCTCCACCGCCTCAACACTGCATCGCGCTTTTGTGAATCCCGCGGCACGCGTATGAATTCGCCTGATATTGCCTTGATCTTCAAACTTCTTCCAAATTGTACGCTTTTGGTCCCTGTTTTCAGCTTTTTCTTGCACAATAGCACTAGCACAAAAGTGAGTAATACCAGTGATATAAATTCACTAAGAATAGGGCTCAACAACGACTAAAATATTTGATATTACTAGGCGTTGGCAAGGAGCTGATGCGATCCTGTCCGCACCATGACATTCCTCGATCGCAGCTTGTGAAGTTATTCTTCGATGGGGTGGACATGACGAATCAAGCAATGATCAACGCATCATCTAGTGGAACTTTTATGTGGCAAGAACCAGAAGACGCATGGAAATTTCTGGAACGGCTCAGCTTAGGCTCGAAAATCAGTGGACCCATACAGGATAGAACAACATTCATAGCAAGCATGGAAGATGAGAATAAATGGAAAAAGGAGTTTCAAGCGGAGCTAAGTACAGTTACGAAAAAGTTCCATCAGTTGCTCACAAGACTCCAGAAAGACAAATAAAAGCTTATGTCTTACACGGTCAGACCATCTGTAATACGTGTGGTGAAATATGTCACAACTACAATGAATGCTCGATGACACATGAGGAGATCAGCCAAGTTCATGGATATGGTCAGTTTCACAACACACCACGACCATTCAAGAACAACCAACAGAGAGATATGAGGCAACCGCAAGTAAGACAGCATAACACACAGCCAACACCACAAAGAAGGAGGCGTAAACATTAGCACGAAGGAACTTTATGAAATTTTGGTCAAACTTAAGGAAGTTGAAGATGAAAACACTCAAGCAATATTGAAATTAGGAAATCAGCTTATAAAGATGGAGAAGGAAAAAGAACAAGAGAAAATGCAGCCTCAGAATGTGCATGTGAATGAGGTCATTACGTTAAGAAGTGGCAAGAAGGTAGATAACAAGGTTGCTACTCCACCTGTCGAAGAAGATAGCGATGTGGAGATCAAGTTTGATGAAAAGGAAGAATTTGAGAAAAAAAGAGAAAGAAGAGCAAAAGAAGAAGAAGAAACCTGAGAGCAAATGGGAGAAGGGGAGACTAGCGGAACAGCTCCTTTTCCTGCAGCTTTGGAAAAGCCAGGAAATAAATCATATGGAAAGAAAGGACCGCAAGCAGAAGATATGTGGGAACTATTCAGTCAAATTAAGGTCAATATTCTGTTGGTCAAGCTAATTAAGGAAGTTCCTGCTTACACAAAGTTTTTGAAGGACATGTACATTCACAAGAAACATATCCTCTCGCACTTGCCAAAAAAGATTGAATTAACTGAGTACGTTAGTTAATAATCATGGATACTTTGCCTCCCAAGATGAAGGACCCAGGAGCTCCTCTCATCTCTGTCGATCTAGGAAACATTCATATCAAGAAAACCTTATTAGATTTAGGAGCAAGCGTGAACATTTTGACGGGACAGCTTTTTGACAAGCACGAATTCGGCACACTAAGACCCACAGATGTGATCTTACAGCTCGCTGATAAATCTATGAAAATTCTGAGGGGAATGCTTTCAGATGTTATTATCAAAGTTGGAAACTTTTACTGCCCAGCCGACTTATTGGTTTTGGACACTCGTCAGGTGGTTAAGGAGGAGCAACCTACAATTATCCTTGGGCGACCATTTTAGCCACAGCAAATGCAAATATTGACTGTCGCACGGGTCTAAAAGACACTAGATGGGCCTAAAATCCAAACAGTGATTTGTCTTACTATGCTGGACCGATTCTTTTATTGGTGGTAAGTTCTTGTTATTATTTTTGTTGTAAATCTATTTAATTTAGTTTAATATATGTAAATTAGTTAACTATATGTTTTATGAACATGATACCTTTTCTAACAGTCACAACTTTTATTTCGTATGTAGTTGCTGTACCTCGAATATGTACGTTGTGATGCGGTTCCTGTGCAACGAGGTAGACCATCCATTTGTTTCTGGAATGTAGATGAGATGAGGAAACGAGAAGTTTGGGAGTTGAGCCATGGAGGATTTGGATCGGGGGTGATTTGCAGGATCCATTGCTTTCTAGCGATTATCGAGCTATTAATGAGGAAGAAATTGAAGCTGCACAGATCAAGGTTTGTACAGCCCTTATATTTGTGTATTACAATTGCATTTTTAATGAATATAAGTTGTCAAACATTGCTGCTTAACACACACGTTAGTCATCATTGCTGATTAACACCCACTAATCATTGTTGATTAACACCCACTTTTTTGGATATCATTGGTGATTATTAAAGAACCGTCACCTATTATTATTATTCTTATACACTTTTATTCATTGTCGATTAACACCCATGTTTTTCTATATCATCAGCAAATGATTACCACCCAACCTATAATCATTGCTGATTAATAGTATTTAGTAATGCATACACCGTAATTCTTCATTTCATTTTAATTCATTGTTAAATACATTTTTTTCATTCCAGTTTTAATCATTGTTAACTACTTATATCTCAGTCTACTATTGCTACCATCAAAGTGATGTACAACACTGTTGTTCAAGAAAAGGATATGCCAGAACAAAAGATCAATAAAAGTATCGAGACATATCCGATGAACGCTGATCTATAGGTCTGGAAAAAAAAGTTCACGGCTTTTTTTCAATCTAAGTCTCCTGCTAATAGTCCATCCAAATCCAATGAAATACTGGTAGCATCACAATGATGGACAGATAAGACAGCCGAAATTGAAAATGTTGAACGATCACTAGTAGTGGCAACTCCTTCTGGTAAAAGATTTGATAATTCACCCATTCCAAGTATCAACATTTCAATAGACCCAGAGTTTTTAGGAAAAATGAATGACTCAATCAAAAAAAACTTTCATTCACACCCCAATCAACACATTTCCATCGCCCTAACCACTGAATTACTTTTGTACTGCTAAAAAACAAAGAATGAAGAGACTTACCAGCAAGCCGGCAGTGTATCGATCACCGTATGTTATTCGTTGTGTTGATATAGACAACACGATTACCCGAGCAGATAAGGTGATGAAAGAATGGATTTTCTCAACTCAAGGAGACCCGAGGTATTTTTAATTCTTCAAATTTCATTTATATAGTTTAATATTTATTCATGATTACTCAATAATAACATTCAGTTATTAATTTATTCAGCGAGACAGTTTACGAGTCTATAGATGGGTTTTCGGCTCAACGGTTTCATATGGAAAGCTTTTTTCCAGGTTGTGAATTATTCGGTCATGTCATTGACTGTTGGAGCCATGTTTTGAACTTGGAAGAAGATTTGCGTTCCCCCAATTCACCTTTATGCGTTTTTTGCAACACATCATTGGCGGTATTAAATTGTTACAAACCACAATACTATAACTAATAATACAATTTTACAATAAATGATTGCTATTAATTAGGTTTTTAAACTATTTACCAGGGCGACTATCTACAGAGTGCCAAATTTTCTACTGAAGACCGTAAAAGGAAATTTGTTGAAGAGATCTTGCTTAGTATTAAAGATATTGATTCATCTCTTTCCGATGTTGGTCTGGTATGAAATATTCATTTGATTATCTTTTATGCATCATATTCAAATATAGTTACCAGGTACTTAAACGACTTAATAATATTTCTTTGCTTTATTTTCTACAACTTCAGCTTTTCGTTCCTGTTGTTCGTAGCTTCCATATATTCCTCTTTGTTTTTGACCTTCGCCAGCCTGCTTTTATGATTCTTGACAACATCAAGCGTGATGATACTTCAGAAGATCGATACTCATCGTTACCTTCTGTGTTTGTAAGTACCAAATTTAATATAATCTATTTTGTTACTATTCCATTTCTAATCATCAATGATTACCTTTAAAGCTGCATAGCTAACCATTGATGCTAAGATGTTACTTGACTGTTCATTTCTAATCATTAACGATTATTCATTCCTACTTAAGACTAACATGTATTACTTATCACACATAACTCTTTGATGCGTCGAACTTAATCAATGAATCATTGCTAAACATTAATGAACTTACTCCACATTTTTACAGTTTGAATACTTTGTCGAGTACTTGTCATCTGTTCAACATTCAAAAGCTCAAGACTTTCAAGGTATCCCAATCCAGACGCTCGATATGCCATGGAGGACAGAACACAACCATACTAATTGTGGTGTGTTTACTATGCGTCACATGGAGACTTTTATGGGTTCAAAATATTTTAATCCCGGCTTAAAACATGAATCTATTTCACAAGACGGTCAACTTAACAAGCTTCGTGTCAAATATTTGAACAAAATTCTTAGATCAGATTACAACATCCATAAGTCGAAGCTGCTTATACAAGCATCATCATTTCAACAACTTCCATCAAACCGACGCAATCAAATACTTAAAGACGCAGCCGACTTGATTCGTGCACGCTTGAAGCAGCTTAGTTGATTTACTATTTAAACAAACTCAAAGGCTTTTGTTTTATTTCTTAGTTAGTAAATAGTTTAAGGATAACTATAAAACTTAGATCTCTATCATTTTGGTATTATACAATTTAGCAAATATTTACATCTATTTTTTGTGAAACAAAGTTAGCTTTTGTTTTGTTTCTGTTCCTGTACATACTTAATCATGATGGACGTGCATTAATCATCACTGATTACTGATCAGTATTTTTGTTTAATCATTGATGATTATGATTATTCACTAAATATTAACATGTATCAATTGACCCTATAAATATTTCACGCATTACCTACATAACACCTTTATGAACTTTACATCTAACACACCATTTCATCAACATGCTAGCACAACTTTCATCGTGTCAACAATTTTAACCAATCTAACAATATCTTTATCTACTTGTTTTAACCATTGATGACTATTTGTTTAATCATCCTCGCATAAAACAAATACCTATAATATTTTTTAATTACTTTAAAAGTTAGATCTCTATCATTTTGGATGTATGGAAGTAGCTACTTTAAAAATACTTACATCTATTTTTGGTCAAACATACTTAGTTTTTGTCTTGTTTTCCTTTCCTATACATACTTAATCATGACGGACTTTCAATTTTAATCGCTGATTAGTGCTCATTTTCCTTGTTTAATCATTGATGATTATTACTATTCACTGAAGATTAACATGTATTAATTGATCCTTATTTTAATCATCGATTCTTATTACGAAGAATACTACTCATCTTTTAAAAACACATACAAGTAATGGTTATTTGCTTTAATCATGAATGAGTAAAAGACTTTATAAATCAAATAACCAAATAACCAATACATTAGTAAAACACTTTATAAATCAAATAACCAAATAACCAAAACGCATATAGTTCATCGTGTCTCCATGATAACATGAACTAAATACAAATACTAATTCCATTTGTCCATTGTTTATTAATCTTTCTCTAATGAAATACGTACTGGGCAGGTCCTCCAATTGTGCCCGGCGTATTGCTTACATCGCTTACACATTCTAGTTTTAGATTTTTTTGACGAACCCCCTTTTTCTGTTACACTCCTCAACCTTTTTTTGGTTCCACATCCATTGTTACGTATTGCTTCTGGCACTCTAATTTCTATGTTCGTTGAAACTTTTACTCCCAACAGCTCCATATCTTCTTCATCACTTTTATCTTTAACATGTTTTTTTGAATATTCCTTCTCAATTGCTTCGTTTGTCGTCCTAGTCCCTTTTAAGAAAGCTAACATCTTCACATTGTCTCCTTTAAGCATCTCTATACTTTTTCATAGTTTCGATATGCTTCAGTTATAAGTTTGGCTGTTTCATCTTCTTGTTCAACAAATCGATGTTTTTTAAGTAGCATATAGGTATCAATTATGTCTTTTCGCCATCTTCTATTAATATATTTTTCAGGTATATTCTCTATCCTTTTATTCTTGAACACTGCAAATATGTGCCTGCAAAGTATTCCAATTATTGTGAAGTGCTGGTATGAACAGTTGACGTCTAAATCAGCCAAATTTATCTCAACCTAATGAATATAACATAAAACAAGATAGTGTTAATAACCATTTACTAAATTTAGCAACATATAAAAAATTAAATTATGTCATCGTTGACACTACATGTTAATAAACACTGATTAGTATTACATATTTTGTAATCATTAATGATTATTACACACTACAACAACCAACCTTAATGAATTTGACGTTACAACGTACCTTGCATGTTGTCTTCACTCTGTTCTCTTTACCCAAATGGCTAATCATCACAACTTGACATCCATCTTTGACTTCCATATCTTCAATTGAACAATTCACAATTCCTTTCTCTATCTCTTTTTGCACGTCTAAAAAAGTTGTTTTTGTATAAACTTCTGATGCATGGACTTCCAACCTCGTTCCCGTCTTAAAAACATATTTCGCTACTTTCGTGCCATGTTCTCTTTCCCGGTGATTATTACGTTGCTTCTCAATGGCCGCATCATAATTCATCATGAAATACACAAGCAAATTACCATGATGAGCAAATTTGTTAAAAAACGAGTTAGTGCTTTCTGACCTAGATGTAGTTTTCATCAATCCATGCATTGACATCTCTTTAAAATATGCAGGTATCAAAGAAAACCGGGTTTCATACATATCGTTGAACCATCTTTTTTTTGTGCAGTTTGTACTTTTTAATCAACATATTCCACTCGCTCTCAAACTGCTCAGCTTCAAGGTATACATTCCACACCAATTTGTTGAACTTCTGTTTGAAATCAGTATTCATCCAAAATTCATTTGGTACCTGGTTGACATGCAATTATACACAATTGTTACCGATTTATAAATACTCCACTAATTAATCTTCTATAAATATATGATGTACCTTCTTTTGCAATTTCTTCATGATATGCCACATACACCATCTATGTTTTGATTGAGGTAGCATGTCTTCTACAGCTTGTTTGATTGCTGCATCCTGGTCTGTCAATACCAATGTTGGTTGTTTTTTATGTCCTTTAAGAAATGCTTGTAGTAACCACTTATACGATTCTATCGTTTTGTTGCTTAATAGACCGGTGCCTACAGTAATTGTTCGCTTATGATTGTCTATTGCAGTGAATGGTACAAAAACCATCCCGTACCTATTCAACATGCAAACACAATTAGTTATTGCCTGAATATATAAAAGTGTACATCTGTGACAATTGTAAATTTTGGTCAACGAAAGTCAACTGTAGTCAGACGAAACATACGTTAATCCATATATTGAAAAGTAATTTTTCCATGATATTACGACGTATTATGAGATATTATAATACTACGTGCGCTAATTCAAAACAATTAGCGACTAAACGTCGAAAATACGTATAGTGAACTACTGTAGCGTAAAAAAATTCGATAATCATACAATTATTATTTAGAGAATAATAACATTCATAAAACGATCTACTCGTGAATACGAACCTGTGGATATATAGAACGTCGAAAATGGAGTTCGTATGTGAAAGTTATAACGATTAAACCGCTGTGAACGAATAAATGTACACAGGGTTTGGACTCAAAATACAAAATGTGGTGCCTTAAACATCAAATATGAAATAACAATTCATATATTATGGAACGTAATATTACCTACTATTTAATTTCAAAGCCAAATACAATTTTCGGTAAAATTCCGAAAATCGCGTAAACGGAAGGATACTGCGTTTAAACGCGTATTTCAACGTCTAACGAGTTATAATTCAATCAAAATAAATGTTTAACCATGTTTTTATACAAAATAATTCTTGGGAACTTCGTTTCGTCAAAAACTCATAAAAATTTCACTAAAACGTGTTACGATTTTATAAAAATCGTCTATTTTTATAAGTATATTGCTATTTATGTAAAAAGCACCCCACTCCCATCGCCTGCACCACCTCCCCAACATAATCACAACCTTTCAATTCATAATCTCGCATGCTAAAAAGCCTAAGATTAAAATAATCAAAGAAATCAAAACAAAAATCTAGTAACTATGCAAGAGATATGTTGCATTCATTTCAAGAAATCACCCAACACATCTCACTCTCTTCTCTCTTCCTCTCCCTCACTCTCGGCTCTCTCCTCCTCCACCATAACCACCGCCGGCCACCACCATACACCACCACCAACCATCAATTTCAAGTGTTTTTGCAATCTTTTTGGTAAGACAACCCCCTCTTGTGATTTTAAACACTATTACACAAGTTTTATTTCATTTACACACACTAACATCTACGTAAAACCTTTGGGTAATAACATTGTCCAAGGGTCCTCCGAGCTCCAAAGCTTGAATCTTTGTTCCTACCGTTAATCTCTCGAGACTAAAATTGTTTCTAAGCAAAGCACGCTTCAAGGGTGAGTTCATACCCCTCATTTTCATTTTTTTCTAAACTTTTTGGGGGAGAATACAAGTTTATATACTATAAATGTTGTTTTATTTAAGTTTATATGTGTTTGTATGCTATAAATGATGATTTACACAAGTTTATAAAACTAGTGGTTGTGTAAAAATGTTTTTGACATGAAATATGGTTAGATCTATGTATTATAAACATTGTGATATATTAGGTTTGTGTAAAAGTTTCAAAACTATAAATAAAGTGTGTAAAAACGCTAGATCTTGGATAAAAACGTCATAAAAACGAAAACTAGTAAAAACTACGTTTTTATAACCGGAAATATTATGTTCTAGCAAAAATGGTTATAACCAAGTTATTACACCATTTTTGTAGGAAATATCTTAAAAGATGATACATATAATCATTTGAATGAGTTATTTCGTTATTATTCGTAAAGTTATGGTTATTGCAACGGTGTACTAAAAATGAACTATTATAGGGATAGTTTATGGAAACAAGGTTATTATGACATTTTGAACAAGACAAAATAATTATATAAAATTATATAAATATTATACTTTACTATATTATCATGGGAAAAATGATAACGAATAATTACAAGAGTTTTCATATACAAGTTTACGTAAGCAAGTTGATTGAACACATACAATTTTGTGAGACGGAATCTTCACAGTACTTTTATAAGTACCTACTATAAGTCCTGAAATTATAACCAGAGTCTCGGTAAGAGAGCGTGATATTTGAGTATAGATCTATACGGGATTGACAATCCCACACCTAAGCTGTTAGCTACAGCTAGACCGGCAGGTCTAAGGTGTCAAATGTCTAACATTCCGACGCCAGAAGAACGTCGCAGCAGGCCAACTAGTCATAGTATGGTTATAGGGTGTCTCACAGGGGAAAAATAATCAACTTTATATTTTTATAAATTGTTTACGTGGAAATATACATTTTTAAGGACTTTACACTACAATATACGTTATACAATTTAGTCTTTGGGTTTTAAAGACTTGGACATTTTTATGAGAAAATATTGGATTTTCTTGGTTTTCAACACTTTCGCTTACAAACAAAGGACTTTCTTACGCAAATACTTATGAACTCACCAACTTAATTGTTGACACTTTTTCAACTACTTGTATTCTCAGGAAACTAAAAAGGTAAACCACAAGCTTGGTTGAAGGGACGTTACGACGTCATTTTTGCATATTTTGTTACCATTTGTAATTGTAATCGAAACATGATACATCAAACTATGTAACCTTTACAATTATTTATGATGGTTGTGTTGCTTGGAATCGCTATAATTCAATTTGTTATGATATTGTTCATGAAGTCATCCACCCTCGAACGTTTCCACCAATACGGTTTGAGGGTGTGACAGATTGGCATCAGAGCATTGTTTATAGTGAACTAAGTATATCAATCCATTTAAAGATATACAACTATAAATACAATGGGACTAAAACTCTCAAAAATATTTTCATACAAGTATACTTTTAAAATTACAACGATAATTTTTATAAAAGTGTAAATACATACATACATACTAGAACGATATTATAACGAAAACATACAAAAGTGGTAGGATGGGTTGAACACTACGGTTAGGCCTAACTATTTAGATAATTATATCTTGGATAAATAGAGCCTGATCAACTGTATTGGTCCAAGATATGACTAACGAGTACTTAGGAATAGTCGTGGTGAACAACGAGCCCAAACACTTACCAACAACCAAATATGTAATCCGATACGCAGATTAAAATACTATAGGAGTATTTTGTGTACATTACTTATATATATATATATATATATATATATATATATATATATATATATATATATATATATATATATATATATATATATATGTATATATATATATATATATATATATATATATATATATATATTGTTACAAGTAATTGGTGAATGACAAACCATCTCCTGATGGCCGAGTTGGTAGCTTTCCCACCTTTCCATAGGAGAGGTCAAGGGTTCGACTCTCACCGGTTTCAATTAGGGATGGCCACCGGTACACCTAAAGGGTGGGTTGCCTGGCACATGAGTTTACCGGGTGTTCATGTTGCCCCGAGGTTGGGTCAGTCGGGTCGTCCAAATGACGGGTCGGGTGGCTTCCTCGGTTATCAAAAAAAAAAATGGTGAATGACAACATTATGTCATCACTTTGCATTTACCAATTAAACAACTATATTTGAATAGTAGACTTGGTAGTATAAATAGACCATCAATGTAAGGAAGAAAATGTATCTCATATCAACTCTTTCACAAGTGATATAAACTCTCTCTAGTCTCTCCAAGCTCTCAAGCTTTCTTTCTTTCTTCATCTATATTCTAGTTTTTAGTTTGTTCATAATTGTCGTGGTAACGCTGAATTTATAACACGTTATCAGCACGAGGCTCTAACGAAGGCAATTAAAAGACACATCGATCTTAATCAAGGTATGTAATATCATCAAAACTAGAATGTTAATTAATAATAATAATAATAATAATAACGACAACAAAAAAAGGAACATTTTATTCTCGAAGTTATGACTACTAACAAATTTCTTTTCTTATTTATCCTTGACGTTATGACTACTAACGAAGTTCATTTCTTATTCTAACTTTATTTACGCTTCATTGACATTTATTAGTGCAAACTAACTTTTATTATCGCATACTAATTTTTATTTATGCTACTAACATTTATTTATGTATACTAACATTTATTTATGCAAACTAACGTTTATTTACGGCAACTAACGTTTATTTATGCAACTAACGTTTATTTACGGCAACTAACATTTATTTATGCAAACTAACATTTATTTACGCATACTAACATTTATTTATGTATACTAACACTTATTTATATAAACTAATGTTTATTTACGCACACTAACGTTTATTTATGTATACTAACTATTTTTCATGCTCTGGCATCTATTTATATATACTAACGTTTATTTATGCGCAACCGATTAAAAAATAAAATTTTAAATTTTAAAATAAAAGGAATTTGAGAAGATTCATCTATTTAATTATGTCTGTAACTATAATAGAAATAGTAAAATTCATCCCCACCTTTAAACGACAAATTTAATGAGTTTTATTTTCTTAGTAACTACAATATGTCAAACATTGCAAAGCTTGAATTTACCGCTCTTGAAGTCAGCGGAAAGAACTACATGTCTTGGACTATAGATGTTACGATGCATCTTGAGTCCATGGATTTATCTGAAACTATAAAAGAAAAAAATAAGTGCACGTCGCAAGATAAAGCACGTGCAATAATTTTCCTTCGCAAACACATCGATGAAATGTAACACATCGATAAAATGTTGAGGTATGAATACCTCAATACCACCGATCCTAGCACTCTTTGGAAAAGCTTAAAAGAAAGATTTGATCACCAAAAGGAAGTTATACTTCCAAGTGCTAGGGCTGAGTGGTTATCGTTGGGGTTTCAAGACTTCAAAAAGGTACATGACTATAATTCCGCATTATTTCGAATATGTTCACAACTAAAATTTTGTGGGGAAGAGGTTTCTAATGCTTCAATGTTGGAGAAAACTCTCTCCACATTCCATACATCAAATATGAAATTGCAACAACAATATCGTATGCAAAAGCTCAAAAAATATTCTGAGCTTAATACACTTCTCCTTGTTGCTGAACAAAATAATGAACTATTAATAAAGAACCACCAGTCCCGTCCAACAGGTTCAGTAGCACTTCCTGAAGCAAATGCTACTATCACTTATGAACCTAGAAATAATTCGTATGGACGAGGACGTGGTCGTGGTCGTGGACGTGGACGAGGCCGTGGTCGCGGTCGAGACCATTTTAACCAAAACCAAAATTTTGGGCGCGGTTATACTCAGGGTCGTGGACGCGGTCATCCTTATAACCGTGGGCGTGGTCAAAGAAACAATAATCAACACACTCCACAAGGAAATAATGTCCAACCACAAGAAAAAAGAAATGATGCCGGAACATCACAGAACCCCGGAGGTTCTTGTTATAGATGTGGTAGCACAGGTCATTGGTCAAGGACCTGTCGTACAGATCCCCATCTTTGTAAACTTTACCAAGATTCCATTAAAGGAAAGGGGAAAGAAGTCAACCTCATCGATGGTGTTGATTTAGGAAACATTGAACTAAACACTCTAGACTTTTGCAATGATTTAGACATCCTAGAAAACTAGTTTCCTTTTTGTGACATGTTTTTTAATTTTTCATTGTAATGTTTTTCTTTCTTAATGAAGTTTTTTTTGCGTCACTTTTATTAAAATTGTGTTCATAACTCATCATTTATTTTTCTTATATGAAGTTCAAAATGAGTTCAACTGGAGCACAAAACCAAGGAAATCTTGGAGAACTCTTAATAATTGATTGTGGTACCACACACACCATCTTGAAAACAAAGAAATATTTTTCCACACTAAAACCCGTAAAAGGGCACATAAATACAATATTAGGTCCTGTAGACTTGATCGTAGGAGCAGGAAATGCTTGTTTCATGTTACCTAATGGTACAAAGTTTGTAATCAGTAATGCGTTATTTTCCCCAAAGTCAAACAGAAATTTATTGGGTTTTAATGATATATATCTTAACGGATATGACACATTCACCAAAACAATAAGAAACAAGAAATATATGTTTATAATAAATGAAAACCATATATTGGAGAAATTACCACAATTTGATTCTGGTTTACATTTTACATATATAAATATAGTTGAGTCAAATTTGGTGGTTAAAGAAAAATTTTGTGATCCTAGAATATTTAGTTTGTGGCATGATAGGCTGGGTCATCCAGGATTAACAATGATGCGCCGAATAATTGAAAATACATCTGGGCATCCATTGAAGGACCAGAAGTTCCCTCAAATATGTAATAAGAACCCGTGTATTTCTTGTTCCCTTGGGAAATTAATTACAAGACCTTCACCAATGAAAGTTGAAAGGGAATCACCTAGATTTCTAGAAAGAATTCAAGGAGACATATGTAGACCAATTCATCCACCTTCTGGACCATTTAAATACTTTATGGTCTTAATAGATGCATCAACTAGATGGTCTCATGTTTGCCTATTATCAACTCGTAACATGGCATTCGCAAAATTCCTAACTTAGATTATTAAACTGAGAGCACATTTTCCTGATTATAACATCAATAAAGTGAGACTTGATAATGCAGGTGAGTTTACATCTCAAATATTTAATGATTATTATATGTCTTTAGGAATTACTGTTGAGCATCCAATTGCACATGTACACACTCAAAATGGTTTAGCAGAATCACTGATTAAACGTCTCCAATTAATAGCTAGACCATTAATAATGAGAACAAAACTTCCTGTTTCCATATGGGGTCATGCAATTTTACATGCTGCATCACTGATTCGTATGAGACCAAGTGCATATCATACATATTCTCCCTTTCAACTTGTTTCTGGAAAAGAACCAGATATATCCCACCTTAAAATTTTTGGAAGTGCAGTATATGTTCCTATTGCTCCACCACAACGTACAAAAATGGGTCCTCAAAGGAGGTTGGGAATATATGTTGGTTTTGAAACAAATTCAATAATAAGATATCTTGAACCTTTGACAGGTGATATGTTTACAGCACGTCTTGCTGATTGCCATTTCAATGAAGAAAATTTCCCAACACTTGGGGGAGAAATGAAAACCCAAGAAAAGAATGTTTCATGGTATGAACCTTCTTTATCATATCTTGATCCTCGCACACAAGAATGTGAGATGGGTGTTCAAAAAATAATACATTTGCAAGAAGTTGCAAATCAATTACCTGATGCATTTACTGATACAAAAAGAGTTACTAAATCATATATACCTGCTGATAATGCTCCAGCTCGAATTGAACTCCCAGATAGACAATCTGATGAAAAAGTAACTCAAGAATCCAAAGCACGCCTGAAGCGTGGAAGGCCATTTGGTTCTAAGGATGCAAATCCTAGAAAAAGAAGAGGAATGAAAAATATGTTTGAGCATAATGAAAGTGTTCATGAAGAAACACAAAATAACATTACTTCCCCAGTTGAGGAAATAAATGATAAGGAGATTGAAATTAATTATGGTCATATAAAAATAGTAAGGAGCCAATATGAATTAGAAGATATAATATTTTCTTATTCAGTTGCATGCAATATTATCAATGAGGATCCAGAACCACAATCTGTCATTGAATGTCAAAATAGACAAGATTGGGGTAAATGGAAAGAGGCCATGCAAGCTGAATTAATGTCTCTCAATAACAGAAAGGTTTTTGGACCTATTATACTCACACCTGGAGTTGTGAAACCATTGGGATACAGATGCATTTTTATACGAAAAAGAAATGAGAAAAATGAAATTATACAAAGCCAGGCTCGTTGCTCAAGGTTTTTCTCAAAGGCCGGGAATCGATTATGAAGAAACATATTCTCCTGTTATGGATGCAATCACTTTCAGATATTTAATCAGTCTAGCAGTTTCTGAAAATTTAGATATACATCTTATGGATGTTGTTACTGCTTACTTATATGGATCACTTGATAGTGATATATATATGAAAATCCCCGAAGGATTTAAAATGCCAGAAGCATTAAGTGCAAAACCCAAACAAATGTATTCTATCAAACTGCAAAGATCATTGTATGGGTTAAAGCAATCTGGACGTATGTGGTACAATCGTCTAAGTGATTACTTAATAAGCAAAGGCTATAAAAACAATACTATTTGTCTGTGTGTATTTATTAAGAAAACAACATCTGGATATGTGATTATAGCCGTCTATGTTGATGATCTAAACATTATTGGGACGAATAAAGAAATCCTTGAAGTGATTGAATTTTTAAAGAAAGAATTTGAAATGAAAGACCTTGGGAAAACCAAATATTGTCTTGGTTTACAGATTGAGCATATGCCAAATGGGATACTTGTCCATCAATCAAACTATACAGAAAGGGTCTTGAAACGTTTTAATATGGATAAAGCCAAACCTTTAAGCTCTCCAATGATTGTTAGATCACTAAATATTGACAAAGATCCATATCGCCCTTGTGAGGAAAATGAAGAAATTCTTGGTCCAGAAGTACCATATCTTAATGCAATTGGAGCTCTTATGTATCTTACTAATTGTACTAGACCTGACATTTCTTTTTCAGTAAATCTATTAGCAAGATTTAGTTCATCTCCAACAAAAAGACACTGGAATGGAATCAAGCACATATTACGATACCTTCGTGGAACTACTGATTTAGGTTTATTTTTTTTCTAATAGTTCAAAACAAGGCTTGATTGGTTATGCAGATGCAGGTTACTTGTCTGATCCTCATAAAGCTAGATCTCAAACTGGATATGTATTCATGAATGGAGGTACTGCAATATCTTGGCGTTCTCAAAATCAAACACTCGTCGCCACATCTTCAAATCATGCAGAAGTAATTGCTCTAAATGAAGCTAGTAGAGAATGTACATGGTTAAGATCGATGACACAACTTATCCTGACTTCTTGTGGAATTGATAAAGATAAATCTCCAACCTTAATCTATGAAGATAATGCAGCATGTGTCGCTCAAATGAAAGAAGGGTACATCAAAAGCGACAGGACAAAACATATTCCTTCAAAGTTTTTTGAATACACTCAAGAGCGTATAAAGAATCAACAGATTGAACTAAAATATGTTCAATCTAGCAACAATGCAGCAGATCTTTTCACAAAGGCACTTCCTACCAAGATCTTTAGAAAACATGTTCATGGTATTGGAATGAGACATCTACACAATACATAATGGTCATTCGATATCTAAATGAGGGGGAGTCAACTAGACACTGCACTCTTTTTCCCTTCGCTAAAGTTTTTTCCCACTGGGTTTTCTTTAGCAAGGTTTTTAATGAGGCAGTACTTCAAAGTTGAACTCTGATGTAGAATGATGTCATTCAAGGGGGAGTGTTACAAGTAATTGGTGAATGACAACATTATGTCATCACTTTGCATTTACCAATTAAACAACTATATTTGAATAGTAGACTTGGTAGTATAAATAGACCATCAATGTAAGGAAGAAAATGTATCTCATATCAACTCTTTCACAAGTGATATAAACTCTCTCTAGTCTCTCCAAGCTCTCAAGCTTTCTTTCTTTCTTCATCTATATTCTAGTTTTTAGTTTGTTCATAATTGTCGTGGTAACGCTGAATTTATAACATATATATATATATATATATATATGTGTGTGTGTGTGTGTGTGTACTTAAGAATCTCTTTATATACTTCTTACACCCCTATTCTCGTACAGACGTCATGGCCGGATATCACCTACCAGGAGACCCCTACTACCCGGAAGAAGGAAATAACGGGTGGAATGAAGAAGAACCAGAGGAGATGTCAGATGATGAGGACCAATGGGACGAGGAGGAGTCCGAAGACGAGCCGGAGATTGTGAACCCTCGCGTTCCTATCCGCGATATGCATGAACCACCTCCAGCACCGAGCTCCAGCGTATACCGACATCCTAATGGCCTATTGTGGATGCGTACTCCTCGAAAGAGGGTACTTCCCGTACACCGTCCGTTACTAATTAATGAACCTCTCCAGGACCCGACACCTGTTTGGGCAGAGCACCTACACTAATGGAGTCATGAGCAAGGCCTGATTCCCCCTTATGGCATGTGCCGAGACTTCTTCGACATCAGCGGGGGAGGTTCCGCGTACAGAGCTTTGCCGGTCATGATTGGGCGTATTAGCCGCCAGGAGGATCGGATCAGGGTGACTACCAGCCAAGTCCTAGATGTGGGGGCTGCCACTGAGGTCACCACCGCACGCGTCTGACGCCTCGACGAGGCTCATGACCGTACCTCCGAGAGGGTCGACTCGCTTGAGGAGGATGGGAGGACGACCATGAGGATGTTCCGAGAGACTTTCGTGCGATTACTAGAGGCCGAGCAGCGGATAGGGGACGCGGAGCAGAGGGCTGAGGAGGCCATGCGGGAGGCTGCCGACTTGAGAGCACATGTAGCCATGCTCCGTGGAGCTAGGGGATTCGGTTCACCATGAGTACTCGTACTACTCAAAATTTTGATATAGCCTAGGAAATCTATGAGCAAGCTTATACGCTGCTCACTCGTGTATGTAGGCGCGACCTACAATTAAGTGATCTCACTCTTTGTGGGTCGTTGCGCCGTTAGTTTATTATTGAACTGTAGACCTCTGCGAAGGTCAAATTTTCCAGCTAAAAACCATGTAACGCTCCAAAATATTATTAATATGATGACGTATTTTATTATTAAGTGTTGTGTGAATGTTAGTATATATGCTTGATACTAGAAATGTGACTACAACTTACGCGAAGGAAAGGACAAGAATGAACATAAAACATAAACGTTGTATCTTAATGATGCCAGACTTATAATTATCGTTCCAAAAACTAACCAACATCCAATCTTGAAATCCTTGTGGCAGAAATATGCCACCCAGAAGGAGGAACACTAGGCGCGCACCGATCGAAACACCCGAGCCACCCATGATGGACTCAGCTACTTTCCAAGCCGCTGTTACTGCTGCGGTAGCAGCTGCTATCGCTCAAATAAACTCGAATGGGACAAATGGAAGCGGAAGCAGAAACGGCACCAACGATTCCACGAATGGGGAAACATCAAATCAACCGCGAGTATGTACGTACAAAGACTTTGCAAATTGCAAACCTGTGGCTTTCCATGGTACTGGTGGTGTCCTTGCTCTCACTAGATGGATTGAGAAAACTGAATCAATCTTTGATATCTCCGCATGCCCCGAGGAATTCAAAGTCAAATTCGCCGCTTGTACCTTTGCTGAGACGGCCATGTCCTAGTGGAAGGGTCATGTTAAGGCTCTGACACTTCCTGTGGCCAACTCAATGAGTTGGGAAGAACTAAAGACCATGCTGATGAAAGAGTATTGTCCCAGAAGGGAGATCCAAAAACTAGAACAGGAACTGTGGAACCTCACCATGAAGGGTTCAGATCTAACCACCTATACGAACCGATTCAACGACTTGGCAACCCTCTGCCCTGCTATGGTCACACCAGAATCAGTGAAAGTGGAACGCTATATCTAGGGGCTATCTCCTCAGATCCATGGGAATGTAGAATCAGCGAGCCCCGCTACCTTCGACAGCACCAAACGACTGGCCCAACGATTAGTTGATCATGGGGTCCGTCAGGGCACCATGACACCTAAAACTGAACAACCAAAAGAGAAGGATCACAAAAGGAAACCCTGGAACAGGGGAAGGGGCTAGCCTAACCAAGAAGGTGCCAAAAGACAACAGATTGTGGCAATCCGTGCAGCCACTGTCCCGACTACCCCAACAACAACCAAGCAATATAATGGGAC
Organism: Cichorium intybus; assembly: GCA_023525715.1. Taxonomy (NCBI): domain Eukaryota; kingdom Viridiplantae; phylum Streptophyta; class Magnoliopsida; order Asterales; family Asteraceae; genus Cichorium; species Cichorium intybus. Next base: position 71,128,433 of record CM042016.1, on the reverse strand, counting down.
TCTACCCAAGTGCAACAAGTGCAATTTCCACCATAATGGAGCCTGTAGGGAAATGCACTGCTCGAACTGTAACAAAAAAGGTCATACCGCCCGTTTCTGCAAGGCGCTAGTTCCACAAACCACCCAAGCCTCTAATGCTGGGGTGAGTCAAGCTTGCTACGGTTGTGGAGAGACGGGGCATTTCAAGCGTGTTTGCCCGAAGACAAATACCATTGGGAGAAATGGAAGAGTCCTAGCTATGGGACGCGCGGAAGCGGTGGAGGATCCCACCTTGGTTACCACTACGTTCCTCGTCAATAATTCATATGCTTGTATACTATTCGATAGCGGTGCAGAGAGGAGTTTCGTAAGCCACGAGTTTAAATAATTACTAAAACAAAAATCCCAATCACTCAATGAAACATTTACAGTAGAAATGGCAAATGGCAAAACAGAAAGCACAAACGACATATACATAGGCTGTACACTTACTCTGGACGATCACTCATTCCAATTCGACTTGATGCCTGTTAGAATAGGAAGCTTTGACGTGATTGTTGGTATGGATTGGCTAATTCCCCATCATGCCGACATCATGTGCTACGAACGAGGAATCCGACTTCATCTACCGGATGACAAGACCCTTGTTGTCTACGATGATAAACCCAGTACCAGCCTCCGAATCGTGTCTTGCATCAAAGCCCGAAAATACCTACAGAAAAGATACCATGCCTTCCTAGCCCACGTTTTTGACGAGAAGAAAGAAGTAAAGAGCATCAAAGATATTCCCGAAGTCTGCGACTTTTCTGACGTATTCCCAGAAGACCTTCCAGGAGTACCGCCCGCACGACAAGTTGAGTTCAGAATCCATTTGATCCCTGGAGCCACCCCAGTAGCAAAAGCGCCATACTGGTTAGCCCCGACAGAGATGCAAGAATTATACAGCCAACTGAACGAACTGCTAAGTAAAGGGTTCATCAGGCCGAGCTTCTCACCTTGGGGAGCGCCGGTCTTGTTCGTGAAGAAGAAGGATGGATCATTCCGTATGTGCATTGACTATCGGGAATTGAACAAGCTCACTATCAAGAACCGATATCCGTTACCCCGAATTGACGACCTTTTCGACAAACTCCAAGGACCGAGTTATTTCTCAAAAATCGATCTAAGGTCGGGGTATCACCAACTCAGAGTCCAAGAAGAAGACATTCCTAAAACGGCATTCAGAACTCGTTATGGCCATTATGAATTCGTTGTGATGCTATTCGGATTAACTAATGCGCCCACAGTGTTTATGGATCTGATGAACTGCGTATGCCGGCCTTACTTAGATAAATTCGTGATAGTGTTGACGACATACTTATCTATTCACGAAGTAAGGAAGAACATAGTCAACACCTACGGCAAGTCTTGGAGACGCTAAGAGCAGAAAAGTTGTATGCGAAGTTTTCAAAATGCGAATTTTGGATTTGAAAAGTAGACTTTCTAGGCCACATAGTCAGCAAGGAAGGGATACATGTGGATCCCTCCAAAATCAAAGCCATCGAAAACTGGGAAGCACCAAGAACGCCGACAGAAATCCATCAATTTTTGGGTCTTGCTGGCTATTATCGAAGATTCATACAGAATTTTTCCAAGATCGCCAAGCCACTCACCGCCCTGACACAGAAGGGTGTAACGTTCACGTGGGAAGATAAACAAGACGTCGCCTTCCAGACTTTAAAGAAAGCTTTGTGCAGCGCCCCTATTCTGTCCCTTCCAGAAGGAACAGAAGACTTTGTGGTCTATTGCGATGCATCGAATCAGGGTCTGGGTTGCGTGTTCATGCAAAGAGGAAAAGTCATTGCCTACGCTTCGAGACAACTTAAAACCCACGAGGTCAACTACACCACACATGATCTCGAGTTGGGGGCAGTAGTGTTCGCATTGAAGATCTAGAGACACTACCTATACGGCACTAAGTGTACGATCTTCACTGACCATAAGAGTCTCCAGCATATCCTCAACCAAAAAGAGCTCAACATGAGACAACGACGATGGTTAGAGCTGCTAAGTGATTATGAATGTGAAATTCATTATCACCCAGGAAAGGCCAACGTAGTGGCGGATGCCCTCAGTCGAAAAGAGTACTCGGGCCACCGAGTAAAGTCATTGACAATAACAATCCATTCCCATTTGTCCACTCAGATCAAGGAGGCACAGCTAGAAGCCTTAAAACCTGAGAACGTCGTAAATGAAACCTTGCGAGGGATGGATAAAAACCTTGAAGTTAAGGATGACGGAGCTCGTTACCTCATGAATCGAATTTGGACACCGAGATTCGGCGGATACAGAGACATTATCATGAATGAGGCTCACAAGACTAGATACTCTGTTCATCCTGGGTCCAACAAGATGTACTTGGACCTCAAGAAACTTTATTGGTGGCCAAACACGAAGGCAGAAATTGCTACTTACGTGGGCAAGTGCCTGACTTGCACCAAGGTTAAAGTAGAATACCAAAAGCCCTCGGGTTTGCTGCAACAACCGAAAATACCCGAGTGGAAGTGGGAGCGGATAACTATGGACTTCATAACCAAATTACCAAAGACAACCGGTGGGTTAGACACCATATGGGTAATCATCGATAGGTTAACTAAATCCGCTCACTTCCTGCCAATCAAGGAGACCGACAAGATGGAGAAACTTACAAGGACGTACATCAAAGATATAGTACGATTGCATGGTGCGCCAATTTCTATTATCTCAGATAGAGATAGTCGATTCACTTCACGGTTTTGGCAATCATTGCAAAAAGCCTTGGGAACCAGACTCGACATGAGTACAGCGTACCATCCGCAGACAGATGGGCAAAGTGAAAGAACTATTCAAACGCTAGAAGACATGTTGAGGGCTTGTGTGATAGACTTTGGTAAGGCGTGGGACACCCACTTACCGCTCATTGAGTTTTCATACAACAACAGCTATCATACTAGCATCAAAGTTGCTCCATTTGAAGCCTTATACGGACGCAAGTGCAGATCCCCTCTGTGCTGGGCGGAGGTAGGTGATACTCAACTAGCCAGAGGTCAAGTACCTAACAGCACTCTCACCGGTCCGGAGATCATACGAGAGACAACGGAGAAAATCGTTCAGATCCGTGAATGATTGAAAACATCTCGTGACCGGCAAAAGAGTTATGCAGATAAACGACGCAAACCTTTGGAATTCCAGGTTGGCGATCGAGTATTGTTGAAGGTCTCACCATGGAAAGGAATAATACGCTTTGGAAAGCGTGGGAAACTGAACCCTAGATACATTGGACCCTTTGAAATCCTTGCTAGGATCGGTCCAATAGCCTACAAACTCCAACTACCACAAGAGCTCAGCAATGTCCACCCCACCTTTCACGTATCCAACCTAAAGAAGTGTCTGTCCGATGAGACTCTTGTCATTCCGCTTGACGAGATCGAGGTGAATGAGAACCTCCAGTTTGTTGAAGAACCCGTGGAAATCATGGACAGAGAAGTCAAGAGAACGAAACAAAGCCACATACCGATAGTGAAAGTCCGCTGGAGCGCCAAGCGTGGACCAGAATTTACTTGGGAGCGTGAAGACCAAATGAAACAGAAGTATCCACATCTCTTCCCAAACCCTTGAGGGTCTACTCAAGTGCTAAATTTCGGGACGAAAATCTTTCTAACGGGTAGATGATGTGACAATTGTAAATTTTGGTCAACAAAAGTCAACTGTAGTCAGACGAAACGTACGTTAATCCATATATTGAAAAGTAATTTTTCCATGATATTACGACGTATTATGAGATATTATAATACTACGTGCGCTAATTCAAAACAATTAGCGACTAAACGTCGAAAATACGTATAGTGAACTACTATAGCGTAAAAAAATTCGATAATCATACAATTATTATTTAGAGAATAATAACATTCATAAAACGATCTACTCGTGAATATGAACCTGTGGATATATAGAATGTCGAAAACGGAGTTCGTATGTGAAAGTTACAACGATTAAACCGTTGTGAACGGATAAATGTACACAGGGTTTGGACTCAAAATACAAAATGTGGTGCCTTAAACATCAAATATGAAATAAAAATTCATATATTATGGAACGTAATATTACCTAGTATATAATTTCAAAGCCAAATACAATTTTCGGTAAAATGCTGAAAATCGCGTAAACGGAAGGACACTGCGTTTAAACGCGTATTTCAACGTCTAACGAGTTATAATTCAATCAAAATAAATGTTTGACCATGTTTTTATACAAAATAATTATTGGGAACTTCGTTTCGTCAAAAACTCACAAAAATTTCACTAAAACGTGTTACGATTTTATAAAAATCGTCTATTTTTATAAGTATATTGCTATTTATTTTAAAAGCACCCCACCCCACCCCCCTACCCCACCCCCATCGGCTGCACCACCTCCCCAACACAATCACAACCTTTCAATTCATAATCTAGCATGCTAAAAAACCTAAGATTAAAATAATCAAAGAAATCAAAACAAAATTCTAGTAACTATGCAAGAGATATGTTGCATTCATTTCAAGAAATCACCCAAGACATATCACTCTCTTCTCTCTTCCTCTCCCTCACTCTCGGCTCTCTCCTCCTCCACCATAACCACCGCCGGCCACCACCATACACTACCACCAACCACCAATTTCAAGTGTTTTTGCAATCTTTTTGGTAAGACAACGCCCTCTTGTGATTTTAAACACTATTACACAAGTTTTATTTCATTTACACACACTAACATCTACGTAAAACCTTTGGGTAATAGCATTGTCCAAGGGTCCTCCGAGCTCCAAACCTTGAATCTTTGTTCCTACCGTTAATCTCTCGAGACTAAACTTGTTTCTAAGCAAAGCACGCTTCAAGGGTGAGTTCATACCCCTCATTTTCATTTTTTTCTAAACTTTTTAAGGGAGAATACAAGTTTATATACTATAAATTAAATGTTGCTTTATTTAAGTTTATATGTGTTTGTATGCTATAAATGTAGGCCTGCTTCGACGTTCTTCAAGCGTCGGACTGTTATGACATTTGTCACCTCAGACCCGTCGGTCTAGCTGTAGCTAGCAGCTCAGGTGCGGGGTTGTCAATCCCGTATAGATCTATATACAAATATCACGCTCTCTTACCGAGACTCTCGTTATAAATTTCAGGACTTATAGTATGTACTTAAATAAGCACTGTGAAGACCCGTCTCACAAAAATGTATGTATCAATCAACTTGTTATTTGTATATGAAAAACCCTTGTATTTGCCCATTATCATTTTTTCCATAATAATATAGTAATGTATAATAATTATATATTTTTATATAATTATTTTGTCTTGTTCAAAATGTCATAGTAACCTTGTGTCCATAAACTATTCCTATAATAGTCTATTTTTAGTATTCCGTCATAAAAAGCGTATATTTACAAATATATGTGAAATAACTTATTTAGATGGTTATAAAGAACTTCTTTTAAGATATATTATCCACAATAGTGGTGTAATAAATTAGTTATACACATTATTAATTCCAATATAATATTTCATGACTATCAAATAAAGAACGGCCAGGTAGAAGATCAAATGGGGAGCCAGGACCCTTTCAGCGTATAAGCCTTTCGGAAATCCAACAACCTAGCCCAAATGACCGGCTTAGACACCGCCCTCGTAAGTAGATCATTCGATATTATTTTTGGAATTATAATTGAATTGTTTAATGATGTTTACAAAATTCGCATTTCGTTTACTATTGTTATAAATGAGTATAAATAACTATTTTTATAGTATAACTTGTATTCTCCCCCTTAAAACATGAATAAAGATAAAAAGAATGGGTATGAACTCACCTCAATGTCGACTAGGACCTTATTACCAATTTTTGTTAGATCGTCCGACTCTTCGTGGTTATAACTCGAACTCACTATATTTATAACTGAAATATCTACTTCTAATGCTCATTCTTCGTATATATCTATATATATCGAAGAATCTTCTAGCAATACTATCTAGTGATATAGAGATCGAGATATGAGTTGTGAGAAATGAGAGGATTTGAGCCTCTATTTATAGTAGGTTTATTTTCGTATAGCGGCCCTCAAGATATAGATATTTGACATTTATAGCCTTTAGAAATTGTTAATGACAAAACATACCCTTAAAATACTCTTTAAATAGATTTAATAGTTTTTATATAAAATGAATGATTTTTGTTTATAAAAATATGATCTACAAAAATCGTAGTTTAATAATATCAACTTTTTAACTAAAAGTCTTTAACGAATTAACGAAAGGGTATTAGTTGTAAGTTTAATAAAAATATAGGGGTTAAATGTAAATACAATTTCATTTTATAGAAAAAGAAAATATTAAATATAGAACTAATATCAATAATATTAAATTTTGACGTCAGATTGTTCGTATCGACGATACCGTTTTGACGGTAATTTTTTCGTTTTATAAAACGTCATAATATTATCGATAAATTTAAAAATACGTATTGAATACGTAGTGTTCAAAATAAAAATACAAATTCTTTGAGGGTAAAATGTGTAAAATTGATTAAATAATGAAGTGGGGCCCACTTTATATAAAATAAAATAAAAATAAAATAATAATTTTTTTTTTCAAACATCACAATTTCAAACTCCACCAACCGGTGGAGAGACTTTTTTTTTAATAAATATATTATAATAATTAAACGTCGTTTTCAAGTTAAATTATACGTTTTTTATCATAACTTTTTATATGTAACGTTTGGTAAAAATATAAATATATATTCGAAACCGTTGTATTTTTATCTATGTTTTGATATAAAATTTGTAATATTCCGACGAGTTTTGAATTTTACCGATCACTATTCACGCCGGACACTATTTACGACGTATAATTTATTTTTTTTCAAAAACATCTAATTTTGCAGTGTTTGTTCACATAATTGATTTGAATTAGTATATGTAGTATTATAATATCCAATAATACATCGTAGAGGTTATAAAATTTACATTTCAATATATTGACCTAACGTACGCTCTGGTTGACTTGAGTTAACTTTCGTTGACTAATTTGACAGTTGTCACATTATCTACCCGTTAAAAGGAATTTCGTCCCGAAATTTAGCACTTTGAATAGATCCTCAAGGGTTTGGGAAGAGATGTGGGTATTTGAGTTTCATCTGGTCCTCACGTTCCTAGGTAAATTCAGGTCCACGCTTGGTGCTTCCTAGTTTTCAATTGCTTTGATTTTGGAATGTAATGTCGTGATATTTTCGATAAGTAACTTGAGTTAATCCTAGTATAAATAAGAGTTACTAGGTTGTTATGTGAGTTAGGAGGATTAGAAATTCATTTAGAAGGAGTTTAAACCTTAAAAATAGTATAAAGGAGTTACATGGGTCGTGTAGGAGTCACTCGGCTCGTGTAGTACACATTTTCGAAACTGTTTAGCTTTACAGGAGTTACACGGGGCGTGTTCTAGTTACTATAGCATCCAGTAGAATTACACGGGTTGGGTTTCGAAGTATGGGTCGGATTTTTAGAAGTTAACAATGCTAACTTTACTGGTTAGCGTCGCTAACCTGTGTTAGCGGGGTTATTTGGGCAGCTTTCCTTATTTACCCTGAAAAATCCTCTTAGGTTATTTTCAAAGTAAATGATGCCAAATTTGGTTATTTTGATCAAGAGTTTTGTGTAGGAGAAGTTTTGGGAAGGTTGGGTTTAACGCCCGAAACGCGTTCTCGAGTTCTTAATTCACAAGGTTAGAAATTTTGAGTGTTAGGGTTTCAAACCCTAGATGTCCAAATCTAAAAGTATGCATTGGTTCACCTCATATGTAGGTTGCTAATGTATAAAGATCATATAGAAAATATCTAGAATAGTTACTTAAGACTCCATAGAATTATCAGTTGATTATTTTTATAAATTATTTACGTGGAAATATACATTTTTATCAGTTATGGTTATAGGGTGTCTCACAAGGGAAAAATAATCAACTTTATATTTTTATAAATTGTTTACGTGGAAATATACATTTTTAAGGACTTTACACTACAATATACGTTATACATTTTAGTTTTGGGTTTTAAAGACTTGGACATTTTTATGAGAAAATGTTGGATTTTCTTGGTTTTCAACACTTTCGCTTACAAACAAAGGACTTTCTTACGCAAATACTTATGAACTCACCAACTTAATTGTTGACACTTTTTCAACTACTTGTATTCTCAGGAAACTAAAAAGGTAAACCACAAGCTTGATTGAAGGGACGTTACGACGTCATTTTTGCATATTTTGTTATCATTTGTAATTGTAATCGAAACATGATACATCAAACTATGTAACCTTTACAATTATTTATGATGGTTGTGTTGCTTGGAATCGCTATAATTCAATTTGTTATGATATTGTTCATGAAGTCATCCACCCTCGAACGTTTCCGCCAATACGGTTTGAGCGTGTGACAACATCACAATCAACAATGTTTAACATATAAACACATATAACCATACCTATTCATACTATTCACTGATGATTAAAACTGCCTAACAGTTTAACTCAGTTTATGATACTCAAATGTAATTCATCCACGGCTAACAGTATTCATTGATGATTTTCATCATTTACCATACTGCTACATTTAGTACAATGTCAATCATCAGTGAATAACACGTGTCTGATTTTAAAACATAAAAAAACATAATAATAATATCTTACTTATTTGTTCTGAATGTTGCATCAAAGGATACAACATCTCCAAACTCTTTATAGTATAATTTGTCGGTTGCATCCCCCCAAAACATTGCATTTAGTACGCTGTCAATGCATCTGTACTCGAACGTGTAATTTTCTAAGCTTTCCATGCGTTCATTCATTTTGTCCACAATTATTTGTGCATCCATGTCGCCTATTATGATTCCCATTTTCGTTCTATTGTTTTTGTAATCAATCAAATTTGGGCCAAGATTCTCATAACCCCCTTGTAAACACGCTTGCAATTTATACGCCTTTGTGGGTCCTAAGTACCTGCCCGTACCATAAATTCTTTATGTTTATAATTTAATTTCCTCGCATTTTTTGAATACCTTCGTTCCTCCTTTGTCTCTAGTGGATGGTTATGAAACTCTTGAAACTTATTGATTTTGCATGTATTTGAATTCATATGCTTACGTTCCAAAATTATAAATGCTTTACAATTAGTTCTCTTGAAGTTTGAGTTTCTTTTTTTCCGCCCACTTCCTTCGCTACCTATCGTGTTGAATGATTTCTTTGGAATTTGTCCACGTCGGTTGCATATTAAATACCTTTTCTTTAAAGTATAATCCGCAAACCTTTCTGTTGTGTTTTTTCGTACACCAAAACCACCTTTTTCTGCATATAACGTGTATACTTCGACAGCTTCGTCTATCGATTCGTATGTTTTTTCACGGTCATGCATGTATTCTTTTGGTACGATTGGTTGCCACAACTTTGTTTTTCCACCTGGCGACTCCACCACATTAAATTCGGGTTCTTCATCTGATGAAGACTCTTCAACATCTCCTGCGATGCATAAGAACGTTTAACTTAATCATTGGTTCATTCCACCATACGTAAATCCTTAATGATTAACAACTTCTTTAAATATCTCTTAATAACAATTTATTACCCTACTTAAAAAGACAATTATTGCTTCCAATCATGAATAATTACCTTCACTCAAACAATCAATGTCATCACTGCGACCGTTACTTTGTGTTTCCACATCCTCTGCAAGTAAACCACATTTATTTATTAATCATCCAAGTAACCGGTTGGTAACTAACATACAACTGATCGATTATCAACCGATCATCATCAATGATTGACACACACACCTAACCTAAGGGGTTTTCTAAAAACACACACATAACGACTTTCACATATACGCCTCATCATTCGCTTGTTAAGAAAATAATTTAATCATTCATGCGTAACTAGTCTAATAGTTTATTACAAAACATATACACAACGAATGTCAACTCATAATCATCAATGATTATAGCACTTTGTCCAAAATTGTGAAAACCCAATTCCATACCGTTACCTAATCATGGATGATTGAAGCATTTTTTCCATACATGTTATAACCCATTTCCATACCGTTTACTAATCATGAATGATTGAAACAGTTTTCCCAAAATTGTTTACACCCAATTCCATACCGTTTAATATTCATGAATGATTGAATCAGTTTGTCCATAATTGTTAAAACCCAATTTCATCAAGCATTGAAGTAGTTTGTCGATAATTGTTACAACCCAATTCGATACTGTTTACAATTCATGAATGATTATTAATTTCATATAAGCCAATACAAATAAATTATTTACTACAACTTGGCACGTTTACATTCGTTACATTCTTGAACGTCTTTTATTCTACTGTTCGTATCTGCTTCCGAAAACTCGTCATTGTTGCTTGAACTATTGGTCTCATCCATTGAAATCGTTGGCTAATTTCGTATATTTGATTAATTGCTGATTCCTGTTATGCGATTCCTTGCTGATCGTTTAGAATTGGCTGACAATGGCGTCTTCTTTGAGTATTGATGAAACCGTATCCCTCTTCTTCGTTCATGCGAGAAGCACAGATTTTACGCATTCCTTTTGATGAAACCGTATCCCTCTTCCTTAATTTTTGGAATAGTATCACGATAAATATGGCAGTAATTTGATCAAATCCCATGATTATAGGTTTCTTTAAATTAATTGTTTGTTGATAATATTTAATAGAATTATATTTTTACTAACATACCATTACAATTTCATCGGTCCAGAATCATTTTTATATTTTCAGCCTTTTTATCCTCCTTATTTTAACCTCTCCCTATATATATATATATATATATATATATATATATATATATATATATATATATATATATATATATATATATATATATATATATATATATATATATATATATATATATATATATATATATAGTTAACCACTTAATTAAATGACAACAAAAATTCATCCATCAAAATTCAAAGGCAAGTATTGCTAGAAATTATGTGCTCACCAACATTTTGTCAATATTTCCCATGTAAATATTTTACCTAATCTTTTAGCTAAAAATACCCTACGCAATAGCATAGCCGCGTTTTTGTCAAAAGTTTAAGCTTTTTTTTATAGAATACATAGTTGGTCATTTAAAAAGATAATAAATCATAAGTTCTAGGCATCCTTAAATTTGTTTTAAGAAAATTAAATTTTCCCTTTATTTTGATAATGTTACTGACTAAACATATAAAAACAATTACACAAAATAGGTGTTGGACATAAGACTTTGTAAGGTTACCTTAATAAAAAAAAACAAAATGAGAGACTTCTTCACGTAACATTCATGCAAAACAAGAAAAAAACAAATGACTATTACCAATGGTTCTTACTTCCAACTAATTTCTCATTTGTTGACCTAATCTACATCATGGTCTAGTTTGCTACAAGCAATTATGTATCATTTTTTGTCCATAACGACTAATGACACTTAGTTTGAGTGTTTCCTTTTTTATGTAACATACAATTACGTTTCGTCTGTAACAGTAGTATCATGTATGACGTTCCTCAATATAAATTAATTAATTTAAATTAACATGTGATGCCATCTCAAGTGTTAAATAATCTTCTATAAACTTTACAGACATCCTTACAGTAAGCCCATCCACAACGAAGCACGGGCATCTTACACTCGTTGTGTACAAGTTTAGTAAATTACATTTAGCATCACTCTATTCCCATGAATTAATCACTCTATTCCAACAACATATGAAAGCCGCGTGAGGACGACGCGCCAATGCTAAATTGTTAATCAACCCATGGCCGTTAAACAACCCAAAAATTTACGGCTGCTGTTGTCTCTCTAAACCCTAATGATTTAAATACAAACTCTTCTTTCTATGTTGCCAGCCATCATTCTCTTCTCCATCTTCCAAGCTTCTGTAAACCCTAGAGACCAATCACCACTTCACTACCAGTTCTTCGAGGATTATTGATTCGGTCATCAGGGCTTTGATTCAACAGGGGAGAAAAAGATGGATCTTCAAAATCTTGCTATAGTTCTGCAAGCAGCACTTAGCCCCAATCCTGCCGAACGGAGAGCTGCCGAAGAGAGCCTTAACCAGGTATATTGCTTCTGATTACGAATGTTATCGGTTGATTATGTTTGACAGGAGGAGGATTCACAATTGTTGCTTCTTTACTTGATTTGTCCCTGATTCAATATTCTCTATTCGGTTTCTCAATCGAAAATCACAATTCCGTTTTTAAGCGTACGTTTTTTATGAAATATCGCAAAGTTTTGCATTGGCGGGCCATGTTTCGGTTTTGATGATTGATTGATTAGTTTGTGTTAGAGCAGCTTCAATTCAATTTCTGTTTGAAGGTTTTAGTTTTTTTAGCTGTGTTGATTATTCAATTTTCTGAAAAACTTTTTGCTTCTCAGTACCAGTACACCCCTCAGCATTTGGTGAGGCTGCTGCAGATCGTTGTAGATGGAAATTGTGATATAGCTGTGCGGCAGGTTGCCAGTATTCATTTTAAAAACT